>VMRN01000062.1:1383886-1496348 GCA_010277015.1 Poeciliopsis turrubarensis
ATCCATCCATCCATCCATCCATCCATCCATCCATCCATCCATCCATCATGCAGATGTTTTCTGGTTGACATGGATACAGAGAAAGTTTACACCCGTTTCCCCCACTGGCCTTTTCAGAAGTATGGGGAAGTTCTCAAGAGCCATCTGTTCATTGTTTAACCCTTTATGAACAAAGTTTCAAGCCTCCACCTGGATATTTTTTGCTTATTTTAATTGTACGCAGTTCTTTAAATGTCCTGTGAGTAAATATATTTGCCCATTTATCCGTAACAGCTGGAACTTTCAAATACTTAGCGAGTTATTGTCATGATTTGCTATCTATTAAAAGAATGCCCCTCAGAAACCCGACATTGGCTGGACAGCGAAACGTCTCGCCTTTCAGAAACCGTTGGAATTTCTTCGATAGTGCAAGTTTGGCTGGGACCTCGCCGATCTGTTCGATCAGAGATGTTGTCTCTACATTCTCAACATGAGGTGTGTGTTGGACTTCACCACTCTCTCAGATGGGTGTTTGCCTGAAAAATTCACATGTTTTGGTGTCTTGTTTTGGACGGATCATGAGACGGGCGGATGGATTGGGGTTTTTGTTTTTTGGGGTGTGTCTCCTCAAGCTTTGCAAATCTCCAGATCCGAATTAACTCAAGCTCACACTGAGCGAATTAAAAACATTTGCAAATTTCAAATAACGCCACAAACACCAATTAGGTTGGATATTTGACTAGGCCATTTAAAAAATACATGAATAGGATTTGATCTAAACATTTCTTTGCCTGTGGAGTTGTTGTGAGGTGACTTCTGAAAGGTTTTCTGCTTAAATTTTCTGTTTTTCATTCACCTGCCTTCTGATCAAATGTCTTATGATTGGTGGCGACATGATGCTCCCACCGCCATGCTTCAGTGTGGATGTTGAGTGTATTGCTTCTGTTCGAACGCAAAAGAAACTCTAAGCAATGCTCGTTCCTACAAAATAAGCAGCGTGCGCTGAGACACTCTGGCTGCCTCTTACAGCAGAGCATTACCAGTGTTTTCTCACAAGGGCAGACGCAGTTCATTTGGTGCTGTCAGGCTGTTGTTCACACCCATCACCTCTCTGTGCTTGTATTTTTCTACTATTTTATTGATAACCCGTGTGGCTCTCCAAGGTTGTCTTAAATGTAGTTCAAAAACAAAGCACAAACCTTCCTGACTTAACCTTCAAAAGTTTCTTTTGAGACGTCCTGGCACACTCTGACGACGGAGCGCGTCCTCGTCTCGGCTTGCAGGGACAGCGGAGAGAACGACGGATGGCAAAATAGTTTTGAAGCCGTCTGCTCTCTGACTGATCGTTCCACGGGAAACGCTGTCGAAATAACTGCAAAGACGACGCCAGTTCACTTACACAAATTGTTAATGTAACAGTTTCAGTCTTTTATTCGTAGAAACGCTGCAATTTGAGAATGAGGGCACGTCGATTCGACTATAACCTTTGAAGATTTTATTTAAAGTACTTCTGGTTCTCCAGGAGTGTGAGAGAAGCAAACAGATGGAAAGAAGCCGGCAGAGGGCAAAATGTGAATGATTCATGATGATCTAGTAAATATGCTAATCTCCACGTTACATAATCTGCCAGCATTTAAGAGGATGCAGAATGAGCTCTGAGCTTCTTTGTGTTCACTGTGAAACTTCTCCGCTACAGATTCAGCCTGACCAAATACAAGCCAACTTAACCAACCAGCTAAAGAGCATGCTTTATACTTTGCAACTTGCACCTGCAATTAGCTTTGTAAAAGTCTCCGTTTCACCTGCTACATCTGTTTGTGATACATTTAAATTTTAAATAGGGCATTTAAAGAATGGCACTCTGCAGACGTCGAAGCCTCAAACGAAGCTCTGCCAATTTAGTAGTTTCCATTTCTGCACCTGGTTACGCCAGACCTTACCAACTAACCACACGAATTGCTCGAATGGTTTTACGGCACATATTTTTCGAGCTAATGTCATTTTTATCTGACATTAGCGTTTTGAGATGATCTCTCCTTCTGCCCTATCATGTGGTTACTGTGACACTCTACAAGAAATATGAAACACATACAAGACAAACCTAAGAGTAAATGTGGTTTAAAATAAATCTGATGCTTTTACAAGACAACCCAACAGTTACCGTCTGGGTGCTGCGTGGGTACAGCATCTTCCAAAAGTTGAGTGGATGTCTGCTTAGACTGAAATCTGAGTAGTAGTGGGAAAAGTATTCCTCTGGTAACTTCAGCGAACGTGTTCCACAATCATTAGTCCCGCATTAAACATCCTATTCTAAACCAAGCCTCATTAATCATCACGCCTCCCATCCCAAGTCATCTGAAGTGCTTAAAATGTAATTATGAGGCGACAAACCAAACTCTCTGACATACAACGAAAAGATAAACCACAGGCACAAAAAACACACCTTGGGTTATGGAACATGTTGCTGTCAAATTGGGAGGCCTCATTTGTTTCATGTGATGAGTCTCTGTTGGGTCGAGGGAAAAAAACGTCACCGATGACTGAGGCAGAGCAGAGTGCGGACACGAGGGAGGGGAAAGGAAGAGGGTGTGTGTTTAATTGAATCAGATTGTAGAAAAGTCAGCAAATTGCTTTTTAATTGCCTTCATGTTGCTTTCACCTCCCATTTAAATAATTACACATGTAGGTCATTAGAACTCCTCCATTATTTAGACTATTTTACTGTCCCACTATTCATATCCTGATTGATATACATGAAAATATGGTACCTGAATCTTTTATTTTATGAAAGGCTGCTACGGGATTTTTTTTTTTTTTTTTTTATCTTCAAAGCATTTTGGATTGTTTTAGTTCAAATTGACAGGAGCGTAGAACAACACTAGAATAAAAACAAAGCAAAAACATACAAAAGTCATTCAAATGATGAACAATACGGTCTAAGAGATATGTGAATCAAAAACAAAAACTTCCTTCTGTACTTCTTTGGAGGATGGAGGCCGTTAGGTACACATTAATCCGTATATGCTAATGGTTTTAATGTTTTCATTGACAGTAATCAAGCAAGGCGCTAAATCTCACGAAACCTTTTGAGGTCAAACGTGAGTCCAGAGTAAATACAATTTCCGATTTTTAACGGAGGAAAACAAAACACAAAAAGACGTCTCTCATGTCTTTCTGCTGCGCCACAGCAGTTGTCTTGTCTTCCATGTTTAGCATTCCCCTTTGCTCTCTGATTGGCTACACATTGATGCCAAGACAATCCAGCATGTTGAATATCCTCAATTTGAGTCAGGACATCCTACTGGCTCGCTCTTTATTCAGCATACACAGGAGGAATATGTCATAAGATTATCTTTCGAGGCATCATGTTAATATGGGCATCCTTAAGATCGTCCAAAGGGGAAGACTGCATCAAAAATCAGCTTAATTATCTTGCTGTGTGAAACAGGCTTAAGGCTCTGGGTCTCCAGCAAGCCACACTGACAGCCATCAGCCACCGATAGAAAGCCATGGAAAAGTGGTGAATCTTCCCGGGAGTGGTACCATTAATCCTGCTCTCCTGCAGAAAATCCTGAAGGGTGACGTCTGACTATCAGTGGTGGACTTCAGCTCAAGAACACTTGCATTATGCAGCAGCACATTGATCCAAAGCACTCAAGCAAGTCCACCTCTGAACAAAAAAAAAAAAAAAAAAAAAAACACAAAAGCGAAGCTTCTGCAGTGGCACGATCAACACCTGCACTGCTTTTCAGATCAATCTTATCTGACTGCAGTCGCTTTGGTCATCCTTTTGTTATGATGCAGCATGGAATTTATTCTGACTTCGACTTGGCGAAAATCGGCGTTTCGATCTGATCCGAGGAGATGTGGGAATTCCCCCGTGTGTAAAGATGATACCTTTGCACGGTGCTTCAGGTGGGCCGGTTCTCTCTTTTCAACATCTTCAAACGGCTCGAAGCTGTCGAAAAGAAAGGCAGGGTGGGGGAGGAAGGGGGGCAGAAAACCTCCTCTGTGTAGTTCATGGAGTCCCTACCCACAGTGAACTCTGTCCCGTTCGGCCGCTAATGAAGACAAAACGTTTGAGGGAAAGTCTGAGATGGACGGACATGATCGTGTTCCATCTTAATTTGACGACGGCTTTTAATGGCCAACGTCGTGACCTTGACACCTGGCTGGCGGATTTGCCCCCGCGGGGCCCGGTCTGCCGGGCGAGGCGAGGTGTTGTTCAGCACCCGACCGCCGCTATCTAAGTGGAACAAATTTGCCAATTAAGCAAATCCGTTTCTGTTCCTCCCCAGGCGCGGGGCTTATCAGGCTCATTTGAGTCTGTCCTGTCCCTGCCTTCTCATCAGCATGTGCATCTCTCTATCGCTTCCCCCTCGTCCCCCAGATCTCCCCCCCACCCACCCAGAGGGGAGACTCCAGGTTTGACACAGCATGCATATCCTGCTCTGGGATTATGCTCATCCTGTAGCGAACAAGGAATGGGAGCAGAATGAGATGGATAGATCAAAGCATAAGCATGAAACAGAAAGAAAAAAAAAAAAGGAAAACTTTGCAGCTGAAAAAGAAATTATGGATCCAGCTCAGAAAATTGAATTGCGATACACTCAGCAATCACGGAGAAATTAGATTATTTGGTCAGTTTAATTAAGGAAGACAACAATTGATGTTTATTGGTTTAATTAAACTACATCTTTCTGCTGCCATTGTCTTCCGCGTTTTATCATGGCGCTCAGATGCTTCTTACAAAAGAGAGAGCAGCAATCAGACACTTTCATTATCAGCCCAAGTAGGGCTAATTATAGCTTTAAATGTATTCCTTCTAATAATTATTTAATTTCCTCTGACACTGACTTTATTTCAAACATAGGACTTTTATGAGTAAGCCTGTGCTAAAAAAAACAAAACAAAAAAAAAACACATTTTATCCCTTCAGGTTTCATTGGCGCAAGCTTCCCAGAAGCCTTTGCGAACACCAACCCGTGCGAAAATGTGTATGCATCAAACAGCCGAACATGACAACACCACAAATAATTTTCCGAGGCACGTAGCGTCCTAAACAAGTCAGCGGTATTGCAAAAACAGCGAGTGAATGATCCTTAGTGAAGGGCGGATCGATGCGGGGGTGATCACTACTTCTCTCAGACACAGCTCACGGGTTATCAATACCAACTAGATAGATTGATTAGGAGGCAGTCGCTTTAAGTCTGGGTGCAAGATTGGGGCAGATATAAAAAAAACAAACAAACAAACAAGAAAACCACATAAATGATGCATTTTGCCTTCGAGGGTGGCAAGAACGCACTTGTCGCCTCGCTGCCATCATCCTTCAGGCAGACTGTGTAAACAAAACAATTACATTTCCGGGAATCTGTAAATGTCGCCACTGAATAAAGATGACTTGTGCTGCCTTGCGAAAGTGTGCATACCCCTTGAGCGATTCCCCAATTGGAATTTGATGTGACCGACTGACGCAAAACAGAGAGTAGCTCGGCGGTGGAAAGGAAACGATGCTCGGTTTTCAAAAGTGATATGAAAATTTTGACTGTGTGACATACGTTCATGTTGATCGTCATGCACTGTGGTAAGTCAGTCCAGTACACTCAGTACGTTCAAAATCATCTAGTTCGTAAATAAAGACCTTTTGTGTGAGCATAAATGCAGGTGCTTTTGTGGAAAACTTTAAAATAGCATCAGGTTTTCAAGCAGTACTCCAAGCTTGAAGCATGTTGCTAAAATGCCAAGACTTGGACATCTGCCTAATCTGAAACATCATTAGGCAGCTACTCTGCAAAAACACAAAACATTACCAATTATTTTTGTCCCGTTTCTAGTAAAAAATAAGTTTGTACATTTGAAATGAGACAAAACTAACTTGCAAGGAACTTTTTAGACCACTGGTAGATTTTTTACTTGTATCTAGACATTTTTTATTGTTATAAGTAAAATAATCTGCCTTTTTTTATTAATGCTAACGAACTATTGATTTAAAACAAGCTTCTGTGTCTTGGTGAAAGGTTGCTTTTGTCTTATTTTGAAAAACTAGAACCTGAGCCACAAGTACTTGGTGGAGATTCTGTGTTTTTACGGCGCATGAATCATGGTGCCTTTGGAGGAGCAGCAGAGATCTGCAGTCCATGTGGAACAATCTGTTGATAGGGTGACGGTTGTCTAATCCAATGAATTAGTGCTAAAAAAGCAACAGGAAACAAGCAAACTGGGAAGATGTGAAAATGTATCTCCATCTTCTCTGACTGAACTTGAGTCGTTCATTGCATCATTTTACACAACTTTGTGTTGGTCTGTCATAGAGAAAATACCAATAAGTAAAAAAAAAATAAAACATTGACAATTGTAGTTATGACAACATGTAAAAAAAAAAAAATACAAAACTACAGATTTGAGGAAGTTGCCTTAAAATTTTAGACTCTCCAAGCACGAATTGGTACAGTGAGGCCAGAACTTTGGTTTCAGTGATATCTTGGCAAAGTTTGCACTGATCCATTACTTTTAGTGATGCCTGTATGGTGAAATGCCACATGGATTATTAAGGCGCGGAGGGGAAAAAAAAAGTTGGCCCCTGAGTTTCTTTGAATGCAGTGATGCTTCTGTCAGAAAACGTGTCTCTTGACTCCTAAGGGTCAAATCCCAGCTGGACCCTAATGTCAGTAAATCTCCATTGTAACTTCTCTACTCCAGTTATAAAGAGTCTACAAACTTTCATCAGCTTGCAAATCTGGTTTAATTGCTTCAAATAACCTGGTTTCAGACATCAGCATTGGATCATTATATTTAATGAACCTGCTCCGGATGGACAGCTCTGCAGCTCTAATAAATTTGAAACACATCTACATTTCTGTAAAATGTAGATGTTTGGAGTCTTGATATGCGGGTGAAGCTACCAAATCACAAGTTGCATCATTTATGTCTTGAGGACTTTAAATAGCACGCACATTATTGTCTTTGTACAATAGGTTTAATTCAGATCAGGTGAAAATGTAGAAAAAAAGGTCAGCGACACGGTTTCCTGGCTATTTGTTTTTGCGTCATTGTCAGAAATTCCTTTGGTGGTATTAACTGCTTAAGTGT
This sequence comes from Poeciliopsis turrubarensis, assembly GCA_010277015.1. Lineage (NCBI taxonomy): Eukaryota > Metazoa > Chordata > Actinopteri > Cyprinodontiformes > Poeciliidae > Poeciliopsis > Poeciliopsis turrubarensis. Next base: position 1,390,958 of record VMRN01000062.1, read on the forward strand.
TTAAATGCATTAAATTTGCACAACCCAGGCGTTAAATTCAGTTCCTGTCAAGTTCGATTCCAACGTTTTTCCATGAACATGCGCCTTATCTGACGACAAGAACAAAAGGGTCGGAGGTTAAACTCCCAACGTCTTTTACTCCTCCATCAAGACTAATAAGATGTCGGAAAACGGTTTTTAGTTGAGCTGCTTTTTGCTGTAAATGGAAACACATCTCCAATTTAATCCCTTGGATGCTAACTTTCAGAAATAAAAGCCACACTATTATGCTTATAAACTTGCAAATTGTTGATAGCAATATCCCATTTGATTACCTTTTCCCCTGGTACATTGTAGAAAGATTTTTTTTTTTTTAATCTAGCCTTACAATAAAGAGTGTAACACCCAATTAGATGTATGCTTCTTCCTTTAAATGTCTTTTTTTTTTGCTTGATCACTACCTGACAAAACATACGGCCATGTTGAAAAATGCGGTTTTGGTTTCACGTCTGCTTGTCGAATACGGAAATGAAAGAGGGGCTTGAGGTGGAATGTTTCTTCAGCATGATTAAAACTTGGTCAAGGCAAAAGATTGTAGATAAACTGGTTCTGTACTTGAAGATGACGAAGTCCCTTTGAAGAGTATTCACACCCCTTAAGCATTTCCTTATGTTGTTACATTAGAGGCACAAACTTCAATTGGTACTTTAAGTGATAGAGCCTCCAAAAAATCAATGCTTAGGTGTGAATTGGAAGGAAAACGACACATGGTTTTCAAAATGTAAAAAAAAATAATAATAATAGTTCAATCTAGAAAGTGGTTTTTTTTGTCTTTGTATTCAGACCCTCTGAGTCACATGTGTCAAACTCAAGGCCTGTGGGCCAAATCCGGCCCGCCATAGCGTTTTATGTGGCCCTCTGTATTCTAGACCAAACATTAAGTCTGCTTAAACATTATGCAGACTTATGTTTAAGTCTGCATAATGACTTAAACATTATGTCATTATGCAGACATAATCGATGCAGTTTTTCTCTGTTTACTACCAAATTGTATCAGTCAGTACAAAAACTAAACAAAAAAAAAAACAGGAATTATTTCCACCCGCTTCATCATTTTTGTTTTTTTGTTATTCTTTCACACAAAATCTCTGCAGCGTACATGGAGGATGTGGTTTTGCCGTTTTATTTTATTCGTAGGTTTGTCAGCTGATCAGTTTTGGTGAACATGGGTGGAGGATTTAAGCATTGCTTCGATACAAGGCCTTCTGACGGACCAGTTCAACCCACCAACGCTGTTTAGTGAGTGATGAAAGGTCCAAAGCCAAGTCCTGTAAAAAAAAAAAAAAAAAAAAAAAAAAAAAAAAAAAAAGCTAAATAAAACCCACATGATGAAAGACTTCCTCAGCCTTCAAAGGCAAAAAAAAAAGCACCCAGTTGTGACAACGTGACTCTTGATTTATCGATTTTCTGACTTCTGTATTTTTTTTTCTTATCAAGGGTTTTGGAAAAAAAGCAAAGCAATCTCCAAGTTCAGTGGTTCTTGTTAAATTCCTCTGGCAAATGGACACCCACTTCCACCCGCACGCCGCCGCCACCCCCCCCATCCCCACCCCGCCAATGCACCAACACATGGAGCTCCCAGCGGGGGCGGCGTTTTAATCCCCGAACACACGGCCATAAATCAAACCCCACTCCTCACGCTCCGGCTCGTCCCTCTCAATGAACAGCTCATGCTAGTGGCACATTAATAGCAATTTACAGAGCCAGTCATGCGAGGAAGGGAGCATCAACAGAGCGTCTTTTATTTTGTAATTCCTTATTACTTTCACTCGGTGCACGGACAATGAATTGGTAACGGTAGTGGATGTGACCTACCTACTACATCACTCACTCCGGGTTGTTGTCAGCAATGTGCTTCCTTTCTTACAAACTACTTATTTTGCAATTACTGCAAAATGGGCCCCATCTCGTCTTGATAAATGTCAACTATTTCTGGTATTTTCTTTCTTTTTTTTGACCGAGGTTAAAAATTGACGTACAGTCTTTCCAATCAGATTTCATTGTTGTTCTTTTACTTTTTAAACACAGAAATGTTTCAGCTCTTCACGTATAGTTAGAGTGAATACCAAAAAGCAGTTTCTATGTTTTAATGTTCGCTGGAGCATTAATCATCTGAGTTTGGCAAGTTCAGTTATTAGAGAAGGGGGAAAAACTACTCGAACCACATCTGGAAAACTTCTGGTAATTGATGAAGTAAACCTGAAAATCTGCAACGTTTCACTCAAATCATTAAAATAACCTTCTGCGCCATGGTCTTCCAACTACTTCCTGTTGTCGCCTTCTTCGTGGTTGCGGCAGTGGCAGCATCCGGTTGTTGATCATGTGACACACAAAAAAAAAGCTTCCATTGCAGTTTTGCAAAAAGAAACCAATTTTGATACCACCAAATTAAGAAATTCCTCATCCTGGCTCCAAAACATTGAAAAACACTGCTACTGATGGAAAAAGAAACTCACTTCCAATTATTGCAAACGCTTGATGGCAGTTAGGCGGTGCAACCTGCTAACAGGTTTAGGGGGCAATTACTTTTCCACTCAGGCTCAGCTGGTTTAAAATTGCTGTTTTTCCCTCAGTAAAAGAAACTTAAGAGTGAGAACCGTTTCCTGTGTTAAATTTTACTCCGGATATATTTGGCTGAAATGAACAATTTGCTTAATCATCTGAAACTTGCGATAAAAACCAGCCGAATAAATTGAATTTTTTTTATGACACTGTCAATAAAGTTTAGAGATACATTTGAAGGTGTCATTAAAAACATCTCAGTAGAAGAAGATCCTTGACAGCCTTGCTCAGAAATAAGAAGTAAACTGTGAAATTACCACAGTAAAGTCAGTAATTGGAGTTAGCTGTTTATTTTGGCTAAACTTCCCCCGCAGTATAAAGTGTATGATACTTGGTAAGCTATAAGTTAAAGTGAATAATAAATTAGTCCAACTTTTTACTCTAGTAAATATTCCAGGCATATATTAGGAGCTTGATAAACAGTCTTCATCACATCAGTAGATAAATGAATAAAAAAAACCCCACAAAATTCCTTTATGTGGGGGTCATTTTAAAATCTGATGCCAGTGACACTTTCCAAAGAAGAACTGGAAAGTTGACAGCAAAATTACAGAAAATTTGTGTAAAACACTCGGTGGAAGATTAATCACCAACAAGTCGTGATAATTTGGAGCTGAAAGCACATTCCAATTAGTCCTTCGGAAAGAGAGAAATAACAAGGAGGGAGGAGGTCACGTCGCTGTCAAAAAGTGAAAATTGCTCCAAATTTTAGGAATATTGCCTATCAAAGTAAAAGTCTGAAACAATTTTTGAGATTTTGTCAAGCGAAAAAAAAAAAAAAAGAAAAAGAAAAAACAGAGAAAATCAGCAGTGAATGGCTTTAATCTCCCAAGTATTGAGCCATTACAGGCAACCTGTGGTGAAAATCACTGCGAGTCTCAGAAAACACAGCTGAACTTCCGATGCAAAAAAAAAAAAAATTCAACGTTGCAAAGATTCAAAACACACAAAAAATTCATCTTTTAAAGTTGACCAAGGAAGCTTCTTGAATCTGGCGTTTTAAAACTTGAAATTCTTTTGCGTCCTATGAAACCCTGGGCATACGGGTTGGGTGTTTATCTCGATGGCACAATTAACGCTGAATGATATCCAGATGTGCTTCCATCAAAACAGCCGATAAAAGAACAATCTTTGTCTCACCCAGAAACCTTAATCTGCATGCGTCACAGCGGCAGAGCTTTGTTTTCGCCTCAGCTGGACTCGTTTTAAAGTTCTGACTTGTTGTCCGAAAACAAAGTACTCGACAAAGGGGGGCCCTCCAAGGCCGCGGCGCCCAAATCTCGAAGCAAACATCAATAGACGAAGATTTTTGCTTTTAACTCTGCGGGCAGCGGGTCTCTTCACTTCTCAAAGCTTACAGAAGTGATGCAAGGCGGTGGTAAACATCCCTACATCACTTATTTTCTCTTTCTCTGTCAGTAACATCATCTGACAGTCTTTTTGAGACTTGGGTATCGTTGCATTCTTGCTTATATTTCGTTCCCGTGGCGCATTTTCCCGAGATGTTTTGAAGGAGCATAGTACAGTACAACAGGCTCTACCATTCAAAATGAGCATCCTAGCATAATTAACCTTCCAAAGCATCATGTAAATTGATGTGAATTGTAAAAACCGGCCAGTTTTGCCGAAGCCACTGTGCTCTCTTGCATCAAGTTGATGGAATAATCACAGCGCGTCTGAGTGAGTTCAGGCTCTGATACGTCTGCCGAACGTTGACAGATAAACACCATGTCATCCTTAACAGCTAAAAATGGTTCTGGGTTGTAACTCAAGAGTTGTGACCCACTTTTTTCGCATGTTTATAGGCACAAAAAAAATGATTTGTGAAAAGTAAGGAAACAAATTTTTTCCTTTTTTTTCAGTTTTTTTACTGTGGTTTTTAACCTGTGCTTGGCAGTGACATCATCATCAGTCTTTAAAAAAAAAAAAAAAAAGTTAGGTATAAAAAAACTAGTATTATTTACTGGATAGGAATTGAAGGATTTAGTAAGAATTTAGGGGAAAAAAAACAAACTCCAAACGTAATCAAAGGTTGAAAATTTGAGTGTGAGATTACGCTGGCGCCTTTGAAAACGTAATCTAATTTCCCGCTTATTTTTACACGTCTTATCGGGGCCGCTGTGGCGAGTGCGACTCGGAGCCGTGTGCAGCGGCAGGAAGGAGAGCAGCGTGCTCCAAAATACTAATCAAAATCACACACTTACACAACAGTCTTCCATAATAACGTATGATAAAACAAAAGGCGCGTGTCGCTCTTATCTCGGCGTAATCCTCCTGAGAAATCTCACATTAGAGAGCCCCCAGTATTGAGGCGTTTCATCAGCTCGTGGAAAAGTTGCTAATACAGGAAGTGCACCTCCTCTCGTACTTGAAGTGCTATAGAAAGGAGCGATCGGATTCTTTCTTCTTTCTTTGCAGGTGGAGTGGCTGAGAAACGAGGAGCCCCTGAACGTTGGCGCGATCGGTAAAAAGGGCGACCATGAGCTGATCGTCTCGGAGGCCCGCCTCTCTGACTCCGGCAACTACACCTGTGTTGCCAGCAACATCGTGGCCACCAGGCGCAGTGCCACGGCTATGGTTGTAGTCTACGGTAAGATATGAAAGTGCAGCAGCGTAGAATAATAAATGACTTGCAAGCAGTGGCAAATCGGATGTCAATCTCTTATTGTCAAATCGCCTCCTATAGACTGAATAGACACCACTAGAAAGTGGTCCTATTTGGACTCTTGAGTCTTGTGAGCGGCTTATCATCACTGACCAGCGTTGAGCAGGGAGGCAGTCACAATATTTACAGGAGTCTTATTATTCATGATTGAAAAGCAGCTGCCATGAGGTCAGTGACACTTCGCAGCTTATTTGTGCCTGCATTAAATACCTTTTTCAAAGCACTTTATGCAGCTACAGGCAAGCAAACAATGTTCTCGGGCTTTTAATAGGCCAGTGCAGAGTGAAATTACAATGTCACGCCTGCATCGAGCCTCTTTGACTAAAGCAAAGCATTGATTAGTGTTTCCGTGCCCATTTCACCGACCTCCCGTCTCATACTCTATTTTATTCAGCGAGAGCATTAAGCTGCAGCGGGAACATATCTGATTCTTTCTCGCTATGGCGGCTTGCTGAAGACCATCAATTATTAAGTTCCACAAAGCTAATGAAGGGCTCTGACAGGCCTACCATTGCCAATGTTTAGCAGTGGAACAATAGCGTTTGCTTTCCCTTTCCCCCCCACCCTGTGACAGCAGATTAGCAGATTAGTCAAACGGCCTGCATTGCGTCGGAAAGGTTGTGATGTTGTACACGAAACAGGAGACGTCGCGTTGACCGCTCTCCCGTCTGAATCTCGGTTGCCCTCAGTGAACGGAGGCTGGTCATCGTGGAGCGACTGGTCGGCCTGCAACGTGCGCTGCGGGCGGGGCGTGCAGAAACGATCGCGGACCTGCACCAACCCGGCGCCTCTCAACGGCGGAGCCTTCTGCGAGGGCATGTCGGTGCAGAAGAGCACGTGCAACACCGTGTGTCCAGGTGAGAGCAACGCGGCCCGGGCAAAAGCTGCACTCGCATTAAATCACAGATCAGGAATATTCAAATCTTTGGGCAGGTCGGGCTGAATTGGGCTGTTCGTCTCACCAGCGGCTCGGCGTTCTGCTGGGAATCCTTTGGATTCTCGCATTTATGTGGCTGCTATGCTTCTACAAAAATTACACACCTCGACTTTGTTGCCGAGCAACCCCACAAGTGGATCAGGCAACAGAGCAAAAAAAAAAAAAAAAAAAAAAAAGAAAAAGAAAAGAAAGAAAGGCTCTAAATCTCAAAACTCTCCAGTTCCCCATCTGATCAAGCATCTGTGTGACTCACTGGAACAAATGTAATCCACAGGAGCCACGCCCTGCAGTCCACTGTGGATCCACAAGATCAAATGTTCTCTGGCATCAGTGTGAAAAGCAAGAAGGCTTTCATCCAGAGAAAGAACGTGTTGGTTTGCTTTTAGGACTCCAACTTTGACATTTGCCTGGAGTTATTTATCAGCCGACATGATTGAATTAGGCTCAGCTCTTCTGCCCAGGGACTGATGTGATCAAACAGAACCGGGAAGCAACAAGTTCCTCAAAGTTTTCAAAGAAAAGGTAAAACGTCATCAAAATTTCCTGGGTTTCAATATGCTGTTGCCATATATGTAGATGAGCTTAAAAGACAAGAATAAAGACAATGAATAGACGCGGTAAAGAGCATTCAAAGAGATTGATTGAACGTAAAGTGACATTTTGAGCTACGTTAACATGAAGGCTGAAAATATTTTTGCTGAAATGTTTCTGGTCGATCAGCGCTGTTATTTCGGTCTGCAGTTGCACCAAATGAGCTTCTCTCAGGTCCATCTTAACAAATTCAACTAAAACTAAAAGATTTGGGTTTTTTTTTTACAAAAATATAGTTTGGAAAGGCAAACCGGCATTACAGTATACAAATGCACTACACATGGTGATATACTTCAACACTTATTGGTGTTACCTTTTAGGGTGATTATTATACTAATGAAAGCCCAAAATATTTTTTTTTTTTTTTTTTTGAAAAATGCAATGGTTTGGGGAAAATCCTTTATAATACAAAATGATTATGCTATGGTAATTTTATGGGCTGCACAATGAAACATTTACTGCGTAAAAGGTATTTGACAAAGAAACTGTCAATACCTTGCGCACAATACTGTGCTCAAAAAAAAAAAAAAATTTGGTGGAAAGGGAATTACTGTTGCCTTGCAGCAAGAAGGTCCTGGGTTCAATTCCCTGCCCCTGCCTGGAGTTTGCTAAACGTTAGCTGGAGATGGACACCAGCACCTCCTGACCCCAGTCGAGACAAGGATGTTAGAAAATGGATGGATGGAATGATGAGAAACAGTTTTGAAAGCATTGTGAAGCAAAGAAAAACTGTTTATTTCTTCCGTGGCTAAACAAAATTATTTATTTGTTAATTTATTTATTAAACGCTACTTTTTGGGCCGTAAGCTGAACAGCTCACAGTTTCAACTTGTCCTTAAAGGCAAGACGGTCCCAATACACTGAAAAAGGAAACCAAGTAAGCCAGTATATTTAAATATGTTTATTTTAACCACAAATCATCAAAATAAGTTTATTCCAGTTCATTTCAGTTGCTAAAGTTAACATGCGTAAATAAGTGAAGTTTGACTAACCTCTCTATATTATTTATGACCAATTAACACAATTTTTTAAAAGTTGCCACTCCATTATCTTTTTCCAGCAAACAAAGAGAAGTTCTCTCTTACACAATCGGACGGTGGTTCAAACATCTTTGGGCAGCTTCTGGCCTGTGACTGAAACCCAAAGCACAGTTAAAACGAACAAACCTGGAAAACATAGACGACTGGCCGGAACAGGGGAACATCTTCCGACTTCTACGGCTAATTCATCTGCAACTGCTGACGCGTTTGAATAAATCCCAAACTGTATGATTTCAACCACTGTACGGTTTGGAAAAAAAAAACAAAAAAAAAAAAAAAACACATCTATCACATTCAATCAAACTGGCTATCAGGGACGCCAGCGCTCTCACTCTTGGGAGGAATTCGTTCTCATGTCTGGAGACATAAAAAGGGTTCATGAGATCAGCCGGGAGGAAGGGAGCTTGCAGAACATTGGGAGGCGGGAAGGAGACTTGATTGGATGTGGCACAAACAGAGTCTCTGCGCTCCCAGTCGAGAAGACTCCCAAAGCATTTTGACAGGCCGTGGAAGGAGCCGTTGCGAGTGCGGCGGCGGTTACTTTAAAAGTGTTTCCCTTAAAGAATCAAACAACTTTGGAGAGAGTCAACTTGGAGTAGAATCTGTTCTCACACAGCGTTGCATTTGCTCGTCTGTTCTCTGCCGATTCCTTACGCTGGTGATGTGTTTTTTTTTTTTTTTTTTTCTTGTTTTGCCGCTCAGTCGACGGAGGCTGGGGGGAGTGGAGCGAGTGGTCCGTGTGCAGCTCCGACTGCGACAGGCAGCGCGCCAGAGAGTGCACGGCTCCAGAGCCCAAACACGGAGGACGGCTCTGCGAAGGCGCGGCTTCGGCAGCGGAAAACTGCACGGGCGGCCTCTGCACTCAGAGTGGGTAACATCATCTGCTTAAGAAGTTAAAAAAAAAAAAAAAAAAAAAGGCAGTTGGGGATCATTACTGTCTGTAAGCATGATGCTTGGAGACTGTGTCATTATACATTAAATGTTTATCGTCTTTGGCAGAGCAGGCTGGATCATGATCATCATTATAATCACGCTCATTACCAGCACCCTCATCCGTCTTCATTATTCATCCACTTGACTTACATTAAGCACAGTGGGTTCAGGCAGGGACGCATGCACAAGTAGCGACTGAGTGAACCGACGCTCCAGAAATACTGCAAACTCTGAAATGAATTTCTTTGTCTGCCTGCAGATCGGAAGTTGCTCCACGACGCAAAGCCGCAGGGTGAGTTTTTCCCTCACGGCATCCAAGCTTCCAGATAAATTTTTAAACTGCTAATGTCGACTCCACTCGCTGACAAAATGTGTATGTGACAGATTACAGTATCTTACTAAGTGCATCCTTTTAACTGATTCATTTAGAGTCTAAAATCGTTGCTCGAAGTTAACGTTGTATTGGATTACGACGGTACAGACTGCTTTCACTGGTCCTCAGAGGAAATTTTGGAATCACTTATTCACGTTGTAAAGAAACAGCCAATTAACAGCTAATAAGAAAATCGGCCAAAGAAAGATTAGTTCAAACAGATTGAGCTTTAAAAAATAGATCTAGAGGAGCATTTTAAAACGTTCCTGTTTCTGCTGTCAGAACCTCAATCAAGAAATAATACATATACAAACTTTCAACAACTTCAGGATGCAATTAAAAAAAAAAAGTCACATTTGCCTGTTTTTTTTTTTTTCCCCTGAATTTGCCAGGGCAACAACCCCGAGCATCACAAGCTAACAGTAATTTGTTTTCCTGCATTCACATTCTAGTGAGGCATAAAGTAACCAATTTCCTTATGAGTGAAGAGTTAGTATAATACTGACTGCCAGAAGTGCAAATACAACTCTCATTACCGCAACTGTCTCTTTGTTTATAACTCAGGACAATGATTTCAAATTTTCAGGTTACGGTGGTTCAGAAATGTTTGCTCTTCAGATTTGAAGTTCTAGTTCAGATCTGACCCAAAACTTAGTCCACAGAAAAGTCTGAGTGGATTTTATCGACAATAATCAAAACGCAAGATTTTGACCAGCGGTTTCACACCGGGATCGGCATTCAGTTCAGACTCTGTGAGGGAGATGGGTTGATCTGAACAGGAAGTAATGCACCATCAGGAAACGGTGAGTTGCCAGGTAGACTGGGGCCTCCGAATCGATCCTCCTCAGAGTCTTGGACCTCCATCGATTTGAAAATTGACAACAGGGGATTGGAGATTGTTCTCTTATCGGGGAATGTTTCGCCCGCGGGACCGTACAGAGGAGCATCGTTTTATCGTTTTTACAGTGGAAATCATGGCAGGACAAAGAAAATCTAGACATCCCTGTTTGTTCTTTTTTTTTTACAAACTGCAGTACTGTTTGGACATTTCTCATCATGATATTCTTGAGAACCATAGCTTTAACATATTTTCCATGTTGATTTCAATTATTTTAAATGCTGCATTTAGAAGCTATGTTTAGGTATTTTTTACAGTCAATCCATTCTTTAAAAATAAATAGACAAGCATTCATAATGTCTTTTGACGTGTGCTTTAGAATGACGTGAAATAACTCTGCACACTAAATGCTAATTCAGAGCCATTTTTCTTCTCGCTCTAAATGTAAGACATAATTTTTTTTTTCTTTTTCGCAATTTTGCTAAGCTATAATCATCCATGAATGTATTCAACAGACTCAACATTGGATCCCTGCCACACTGCTTCTGGATCCTACTGGGATTATTATGAGCAGCAGTTTTAGTTGGCCGGGAAATTACTGTCATCAGGACTTTTTTTGGACCATATGTAATCATTAATAAGACTTAATCCAATTTTACCCATTGTCATCAGTCTTTGCTCTTAAGCCTAAATTTCGAAGGGGTGCGATGTCCCAGTTGTTTCTCGGTAGTAGGCGGAGGACGAAGGGTTCATGGATTACTTCGGGGGCTGGGGGGGCTTTTCGTGCGACACTTGAAAAATGAAGAGATTGTAAATCCGTTCACAAATGCACTAAATATTTTTATTATTTCCTTATATAAGATATTTTCATCAAGCAATAAGCACTGCACTCTCTGGTCTTGATATTTTCAAGATATATATGATATATATGTAATCATCATCATTCACGATCGTCATTAGGCAGAAACAAAGTAAAAGTTGTTTCTGCCTGTGCATTATGATAAATTTGAATATTAAGAACTTTTTAAATTTTTTCTAAGATGCCAAGAAACTGCAATAATGGACAATAGTAGAACATCTCTTCATTTAAAATATGTTTGAAGAAACACTTTATCATATTTGGCATTACATTATTGTTATATTTTTTTCTTCTCAGTAATATTAAAAAGAAATAACAGACAGTGGAGTTTGGAACAGTACTGATAACCATTTATTCAAGACATGCAGACATATTAAGTCACATATCTTCTTTTTTTCCCCCACAAGGAATCAATAACAGCTGGTTAAGCAGAGGAGCTGTGGGTTGAGGTTTAGATCCCATCAACAGCCCAGTTTCCCATTGGATGACAATGGGAAACTGGGCTGAACTGTTTCACTGCCCAATTCCAAAAAGTGTTTTTTCTTCCTTGAAAAGCATGATACTGACCATTTTTGAGAGTTAAAAAGAAGAATACAACAAATATTATATGAACCGAAAAGTTCTGTTAAATGAGAAATGTAAAAAATTGTGACTGTGTGATTTTTTTTTGTTTTGTTTTGTTTGTTTTTTTTGGTGTTTTGTGCTTTAATAAGCATCACGGACCTGGCAGTGCTCACATCAAGAAGGAAATTAATGAAAACATACACAACCAATGTCACACTTTAGATTAAATAAAGTTATCTTGTTATTACAGGAACTTCCAACGAGCGCAAATTATGATTTACTGATGAAACATAAAACATATATTGATGCGAAGAAAATGATAGTGGCAAGTTGCAGCTGTAAATTAAAACAAAAGGAAAAATAAATATGTCGGTGATGCATGAAAACTGACTTGATTGTGGAAGTGGGCGTTTTAAGTGTTTCAGTAGGTGCTTTTCCTGACTAATGGTGCCTCAGCCTGACTGTTAAAACATAGCATTCGCCCCACAATTGTGGCAGTGTGAAGAATATAGACCAAAATAAGAAATATAGCCCCAGATTAGTCTAACAAATAAATCCCTTTAATACATGGGAATCTGAAAAATAACTCCCAGTGGAATCCCCACGTTTTAAATTGAGACAATTCACTGATGCTCTAAATCTTTCTGACACTTATTTGCCTTGTAGGATAAATAACTAAGCAGGCTGCTGTTAAAAGCAGCATTTAAAGCATCTTGCGTCAATACGTGTGGCTCCCCTTTAATAAATCTCTTAATTTTGACTTCGTCCGGTGTGGCATGCTGGGTCACACCTGTCGGTGGATATCCACTGCAAAGTCACTGGTTTGTGCTTAATTGCTGTTTAGGGAAAAGAGGAATTTGCTGCAGTGTCATTTTGATCCATACGGAGCCAGAAGCTCGTGTTCTCCTTACTTGTCCTTTAACAACAATCACTATTTCCATTTGTCACCAGCGGTAAGAAAAATGCATTCAGGCTTCCGTAACTTTCCTGAGCCCTCAATTAACCTGCCACTATGGCTGCTAATACCGCTTTGCATATTTAGTCAATTTTCTTCCCTTTGAGCTTCAGGCTACTTAGAGGATTTCTCAGCATGTCCTGTTTTTTAGCAAAGATCTCATTATCTTTCAAGAACAAGCTAGCAGCTTCTGTTTTCTCCCCGCTCCTTTTCTTTGTGGAGTTGGACGCCGCAATACTGGCGGGAGCAGATAGAGCGTAATCGTCGCCGATGAGCTAATTTAATGAATTGGTTTTGTCACATTATCCCAGTGGAAAGCAGAGAGCCTCCAACACCAGAGCCAAGCGGTGTTTGAAATGACAGTCAGGTGTTGGGTTGATTATAATCGCCTTTCTTCCGAGGTTCCTCATTAGTAGTCTTAACTCTGCAGAAAGGAACAATAAAATTGTGTATCAGGATAGGAGACAAAAAAGGCTCTCATGTAGTTTGGAACAGAGGTAGATTTGCCTCCCACCGACTTCCACAACTTTAATATTCTTTCGCAACGCGGATTCTTGGGCTTCTAAGGGGAAGAAGCTGCTTCTGTTGTCCTAATTAGACACAATAACATTCCCCAGACTGTGACAGAAATTCTAACTTTTCTCTTCTAACCTTCGAAGGAGTGGAAAGAACCAGTGACGTGGCCCTGTACTCAGGCTTGGCTGCGGGAGTGGTGACCGTGGTGCTGCTGATCGTCGCCGTCACTCTGTATCGGCGGAGCCAAAGTGAGTACGGGGTCGATGTCATCGACTCCTCTGCCCTCACTGGGGGCTTCCAGTCTTTCAGCTTCAAGACGTCTCGTCAAGGTAAGCCAGTGACCGAGTCTCGCAGGGATAAGTCAGCTCAAACTAAAACCTTCACCCACGAGACTTCCGCTGTCAGATGCAGATTTTTTTTTTTGTTTTTTTTTTACCAGCTTTGTTTTAGATTTTACTTACTTGCAAATTCCAACTTGCTTTCCGAGAACGAGACACGCTGAACCAGTCTACATGACACACGCCAAAAGAACACTTTGAAACCTCTTAGATTTTTTTTTTATAGTCATTTAAAATAAGCAGAGATATGTATCAAACCTTGGGTTTGCTAGTTTTATTCATGGAGTTAGGGTCATTGTCAGTGATTCAATTGGACAAAAATATCCATCTGACTGACGAGACAAAAATGTTAGTTTTTGAAACACATGCATCCTGTTACTAACAAAGAATTTCAGATATAAAAAAGAAAAAAACATCATCAACTGGTTCTGGTCTCGTTAACTACAACCTGGACAACTTGCAGTAATTGTTGGAACCAGACATTTATTTACTTGTCAGAAAATCCTGCTGTTGATCATGTTTTTAAGCTCAAACCTTCCTAGATAATGCAGCAGAACGAAGCTCAGAAGCAAAACAAAAAATAAAAAAAACAAAAGCTCTCTAGAAGGGCCTAGTCAAAGTACACTAAAATTTGATGAGAAAGGCATCAAATTTTTGAATAGCTGTCAGGTTGGCTGATTCTGCCCGACTCCTCCATAGATATGCACAAAACTCAGTGCCAGTTTTCACATGGTTGATGTCATGACCCACTAGTTGTTGTATTTTAGGGTCAGTTACTTTTTACACAGATCATCTTTATCTGTGTAAACTTTGACAACATATGCTTCTCTATTGATTGCGCAATTTTACATTTCAAAATTAAATTTGCTTAATGGAAACACGGCAATTTAAAAAAAACTCTCATTTTTCTATGAAAACGTTTGGTAGAATAACAAAGTAGTCTTTCAGCTGTATCAAAATTGGAAACCCCTTTTGGCATCCCACAAGTCACATGATCTACAGGTGGACGTTGCCACTGACCGAAACCACAAAGAAGATGACAGGAAGTAGATGAAGGATGATGTCGTTTAATGACCTAATGCATGAACACCTTTTTCACGTGTGATTTTAATTGTGTTCCTCATTTCATGGAAACACTTTAATTATGAAATAGGGCTGTTTAGCAAAATATACATATGTAATGGAAATACAGGCGTTGCACCACAAAAACACATAAAATAATTAATAATACAAATAATTTTCACAGCTCTGTGCTCTGGCATGTAGGGTTTGACTTTTCTGTCCTACTTGTTGCCTAACGTTTCAGAAATCAGGAGAGTAAATAAGGAAAATAATGGAAAATACAGCAAAATTATACATTTTGTGACTTCGACATGGGATGCATAAAAATAAAATCCACGCAGTCATCTAGTATGCTAGCTGGTTTTATGGTTTGAATGAACCATAAACAAAAGAAAAACCCTCCAATCAAATCTGTTTTGTTCCTCATAAATAAAGTGAGAGCACATTGCATTCTGAATGTCATTCTTTGGCCGTATAGACATTGTAAAAAATGTCATTTCCCTTCAAATAGCAGCAGAACACAAAAGTTGAGAGAGAAAAGACAGAAAAATGTCACTCTTGCAGATTGGCTTTGTAAGAAACAAACACAAAACACAAACCATCACGAGCGCTTTACGTTCCCAAAGATTAACAGTGGAGCAGAGATTACTTCTGCAAAGGATGAAGGATTTTGTCCTTTTCAAGTTGGTATTTATTTTAATTTGAAAACCATAAAAAGTGCTGAAATATTGATGCTAATGTATCTGAATGAAAGCGCCGTCCACACAGTCCATACAGTGTATGCATTCATGTGATGTCATGAATTATACATTCACGTGTTTGTGTTATGACATAACTAATGGGCATCAATTATTAAAATGCTTTAGGAGCCGGGATGAGAATGACAGTTTTTAATTTTTTAGTTTGTTTACTGCAAGGCTTTTGGAGGTTCTTAATGTTTGAGTTGGAGGTAAAATGACCGATATGACGCGGCTTAATCTATAAAACATGCAGGGACTTTTGAATCTTATTGGAAACAACGCCACGGCCCGACTAATAAAACTTTGTCGAAAACAAACGGTAAAGCATATGAAGAATCTGTGTAATTTCACTCTTATCTATTATTACTTAGATATTTGTTCTCCTAGCGCAGAGTGCATTAATCAACTTGCTTTTTTCTTCTTTCTTTTTTTTTGAACCAACAACACCTTGATCAATTATTCATTGTAGCAGAATTAAAAATTCAATTTATTAGTGTTTCCAATTTCTTTTTTTTTTTTTTTTTTTTTTGGGGTTTATGGATGAAACGTTCATGCTGCAAATACAAAAACATTAGAGTGGTCTAGCTCAGTCTGTGTGTGTGTGTGTGTGTGTTTTTCAGACAGGCATTATGGTTGGCCACAGCAGGAGCCCTCAGCCAGGCATAATAAAGTTCATTTTTATAACACCACAGGTGGCAGGGAAGGCTTTAATCTTGGTCTCAGCTCCTTGTGTTAGAACCTTCATAATATCCTGCATGTGCTCCCCTCCTGATATGTCACTCAGTTATATGCTGCTACTAGTGAAATCACAGCAATCAGTTACAGTTTTTATTTTCTTTCTCTCTTTTTTTCCCCAGTCTGTCAAACATATTACACCGACATAAACTTTGCTGAGCTTGTGTCTTGAGATTTTAGTTCTTACTTCAGTCCATTTCTTCTGTCATTTGTGTAAAATGAAATATTATTTGGTCAAATCTGTCAAATAAAAAGAAGAATCCAATTCCTTTTCAGCAAACAATCCCATCTTCTATGTGCTATTTTGCTGTAAAAGCATTGGGTCGCAGCATTGTTTGTGAAGGTGTTCGTACCCACGAGACGTTTTTACTTTACAGCTAATAACATTTAGTCTAATTTCTTATTTTATGCTCACTTTCTCTGAAATCATCTTGTTCTTCCACAGAATCTCATTTACACTGTGACATGATTCTGCTACTATAGAAGATCACAAGTTAGATACTGCAGCATTAAGCTAATTGCCTTAACTGGTGCAAGTCGAGGCTTGTGGTATTCATGGGAGTTAAGGCCCACCGTGATTGGCTGAAATATGTAAAGGAAGACTTGAGTCTCCCTCTGAAAAGCGTTTTGGGGACGCAGCTGATCAACGCAGAGGAAAATGAACGGCCAGTAGCTTTGTCAAGTAGCACTGCGCCTCCGACGTTGCATTTTATCCACTGAAAATCTGATGTTGCTCTATGAGAAACATCTGTGATTAGACGAAAGTCCGAGAACAGTTTGGAGCTACCGGCCCATTGTACAATTCACTGACCATCCGTGTGTATGAAAAACGTTTTAACGGCTCTGTGTTACTGCCACAGGGTTTCTCAGTTCGGAAACTACGAGTCCTGCTGAACAACAGACATTTCAAATATAAAAGCCCCCCTCATCTTTTAATTGAAGCAGATATAAAGACAACATGCATTTCCCTTTCATTTCACAATCATGTGCTAACTTGTGTTGTCGTCGTTGGCTGGAGGAAGTCAGTGCATCTTTCAGTGGCGGTGTCCTCTGATGTTATTACCATTTACATGCAAATATATAAGTGTTTGTAGCTGTTTTGAAAGTTGATTATCAGACAACACCGCCTGCTGCTCCTGTTTGTCATCGCTAAGCAAAATGCATGAGATTCTTGATTCCATGGTGAAGACACGATAGTCATTTCCACACAATGAAAAAAAACCCCCAACATTTTATTGATATGCACTCAGGTTATATAAGTTGATAATAACAACCCTCTTGTCTAAAGTGTCAATGTGTTGAAATGTCTTTAAAAGAAATCCACCTGCTGTCAACAATTCACTCTTTCTGTGTGTGTGTGTGTGTTTCAGCAAACCCCCTGCTCATGAACTCATCCATGCAGCCGGATCTCACAGTGACCCGTACATATACCAGCCCCATATGTTTCCAGGACTCCATTGACAAGGAGTTAATGGCCGAGCACTCGCTCCTCGACCCGCTGCCTGATCTGAAGGCGAAAGGTTAGAAAACTCAACCGGCAGAAGGAGATTTATTCTCCTTTCTTTGAGTACATTTTATTTTGCCTCTAAAGAAGCTTTTCATTCATAACAAACTGATTCTCCAGTCCGTGTCCCCTGATACGTTAGCGCTATCATCAGTCCCTCCGGGAAGTTCAATCACAGCTATTAATGCAAATTCATCCATCATTCAGACTTCGATCGGTGCAACTTTTCCTATAATTTGACCAATCCCCATAACGGTTTCTGTATTTCGCTCCTTTCTGACCAATCAGTTCAACTTGGGTGAATTTTAACCAATCCCTTTCACCCTCTTCTCAACTTCCTGTTTCTTGATGTGTCTTGAAAGCCAAACCTGCAAGATGCTAAACAGTAACATTTTTTCAGTAACCATTTAGAAATTTTCTGCTGAATTTACTTGATCAATATGGGGTTTTTTTTGTTTGTTTCTTTGCACTTTGACAACTCATAATGACACGATTTCATTCGTATTAAGGGACCTATTTCAAGAACGTACTTGTAAATGTTATTAACTAATTGTCAAAAGTCTTTCTTGCAAACATTATGTGCAGCAATGTTAAAAATAAAGCTTTAAAATCTTGCTACTTTTTGAAAATTTTAGGCCGCAACAATCACAAAACAAAATAAAAATCACAACATCCTAGAGAGACTATAAGATGCTTTTAATGTATTTTACACTTGCATATAAAAAGAGCTTTATTTGTTGACACATGTTCAACAAAAAAAAATCAGAAACTCCCATGTTTTTGTTTGTTTTTGAATGACTCGTTTAGACGAGCCGCACTACAAGATTCACGGTCGTACTTTATATTCTCCCTGCTGGGGATCTTCTGTGTTGAATAGGCATCGCTAAATTTCCCTTTCTTGCGGATTTCCGACAGGAAACCGTAAGATGAGTTGAGATTGAATAGGGAAATTATTTAAATCTTTGAAAGATGACAGCGTGCTCCTCTCAGGTAATGCCCGACTCTAAACACGAAGCAGTCTGAGCACAGACTGTTCTCATTTGCGGTTCCCTGTTGGTGGAACCGAGCTGCCAAATTCTATCAGAGCAAAGAGCCGTCTCTCTCTCTCTCCCTCTGTCTCTCTCTCTCTCTCCCTCTGTGTCTCTCTCTCTCTTTCTTCCTCTCTCTCTTTCTCTCTACCTTCGAGAAACATTTGCAGACTGATTCTTAATAAAACGCGCACGCACACACACCTCCTTTTCTCACACCTTTAACAGTAACACTTCTACCTCACACAGACTATCCTTTAAATAGATGAGCTTAGCTGCACATAAAGGAGGTATGCTGCAGCCTTTCTAACAAGTTCAAGCTAATTTCTTGAAGTTCTAAATATCTAAGAAAAGGAAGCGCTCTGTTTCAGTGCCACAAGCTTGGATGTAAGCTTGAGCATAACAAATCACACAGCCTATTAAACGTCAATGTCTGTGAAACAAAACAAAAACAAAACAAAAACGCTATGCTACGTGTGAAAAACTAACACCCTGTAGAAACTCCTTCAGCAGCAGTAAGTTGGTGTGGCCGTTTTCTGTAGGGTTTTATGTGAAATCTGTTGCAACATTGTGCTGCATGCAATTCTTTCTGCAAGGCCCTTAAGTTCCCATCAAGGTGAGATCTAGTACTTTGACTGGGACGTTGGAACACACTGATTCTACCTTTTTCTGTCACTTTGTGGCAGAATTGCTTCTACGTAGGAGATCATGTCCCTAACGATGAACCAGCCGCTTACCTTTAGAACAACTTAGTGTACAGAGGAGTTGTTGACAGACTGTTTAATAGATAGTTTGTGCTGAAACATGTGATTTGGTCTGCAGCAGTATAGTGCATTAGGTTAGGTTGATTATTATTATTTGCTGGCGCACTAAGATCTGAACAGCAATTTCTTTTATAGACGAGACATTCACTTGGACTTCCTCACACATGAGCCAAACTTTGTGGAGCTTTTTTTGATCCTTAAGCAATAAGGTGTTAAAAGCTGAGTCTGTGGAGTCTGAGATGAACCTGTTTGGTTTTTTGCAATTTCTGTCAACATCATACAGTCTAACCTTTGGATATTATTTCCTGGAATGGAAGACTATTGATGCTTGTCTAACTGTTCCTAATGTTCCTCGCCGCAGAATGATGGACGTTTAATTGTTTGAAAACAGCCTTGTGACGCTTTTGTATAGGGAGATGCAATTGCTTTCATTAGTCTCTGTGCTCCTTCCCTTACTCTCCGCTCTGTTTTTCGTCCTGCAGGCCCATAAGTTATCTGTTTAGCCGTGTTTCTCTGCTAAATGAAACCACTAAAAGAGAAACCGCTGGCGTTAAATCACTTCAGTTTTCCGTGTCGTCTCCCGGCCCACAGTCCGCTGTGACGTTTCGCTCAGTAAAGCGTCCTGACATGATATTTGTTGCGAATTGGTGCTGTGTAAACAACATTGAATTCAAGTGAATTACTTATGCCTTTGGTAAAACATATCAGCATTCTTCAGACCCGGATACAGCCAGCAGCAGGTCTGCTTTCCCAGGGTAGACCTGACTGCTGATGTGTTAATCGTGTGCTTTCAGGAGCAGGATGTTCCTGCTACTTTGCCTCTTGCCTCCTATGAAAGCGGCAAAGCTGGACTTAACCATTCTGACAGTTTCTTTCTTCTGTCCTAATATTATTTTCTGCAGACCTGAGGTCAATTTAAATAATGTTAGCTCCCAATAATAATCGGACCGCTTTTATGATGCCCTGAGGTTTAAAATTGGCTTTCTATTTTCTGTGGCTGTTCCTTTGTCAGCACACAACATAACACAGAGCCACTGCACTGCTCTCTTTCTACCCGATCTCTTCTATTGAGACAATTTTAGAGGGCAAATTGAGCAGCGTGACTCCACTCTGTCTTTGTCTTATGTGGGGTGTTACCCTTTTGACGTTAGTGTAAACAAGTAGACATAAATTGCACTCAGCAACAGCCGAGGCACATAATGACCGGACGAGAAAACATGCGGTACCTGGCCCGGGAGCTCACACATCAAAACCGCTGCCCAGAAAACTGATATTAAAATACGTGACCTGCAATTTATTTCTCAAATACTTGCAATCTCATGACCCGCAGCAGCTCAGCCGCAAGCGTTTGGAAGTATCGGCCGGGCCAAGTTGAGAAACCTCGACTCTGCAGATAGAAATGCTTCACTGGTCGCAAGTTGTATTCCGCCCAAAAAATAAAAAATAAAAAATAGAAATAAAAATATCCCCAGCCACATATCAGCTTCATAAACCTCAGGTTTCACTCTCAGGCAATTTCTCCGTCTATAAAGACTTCTGACACAGGGGCTGACATGAGGGGGTTTTTGTTTACATGGATCATTTATCTGCTCTCAGCCGATGGTAATTAGTTACATTTACTCAGTTACATTTCCATAAGTGGAAAAAAAAAAGTACATCTAGGAGTGGGTTTACTGCACCTTTAACTTAAGCAGCGTTATTATGGAAGAATGCTGCTCCTACTTAAGAAATTACAAAAATGAAGTTTTCATTTTAGTCCTGAAAATACCAGTTTGAGCATCATGTTGGATTTTTGTGCCATGGCTGCCGGGTGCAAACAAGCAGCAAACGGCGGAACGTGCTGCAAAACAAGAAACTTTGCAATTGGAAAAAAACAGAAGCAAATGCAAACCAAAAAAATAAAGATAAAAATGCTGCAGTCACAGATAAAATCACAGCAAATGGAAGCAAAAGGGAAAATACCCACACAAAGCAAAAACAGCAAGTAAGAAATGCTGCAAATAAAGCTTCACAAAACAGAAGTACTCCATGTCACTAGGTGGAGTCTGGAGTAGACACTTTTATTTATAAATGTACTTTGTTGCTCTATAATATTACAAAAGACTATGTTATTAAAAAACTGGAGATTTTTCTGTCTTGCAAAGTTGCTGGGAGCAACGTCCTACATCGGAAAACCACAACATGGCCGATCTTGAACAACTTCCCTGTTTTCCGTGGGTTTGTGCCACCAGCAACAACAGCGGCCGAGAAACCGAAGCCGCCGTCGCACTCTTTCAAATCTCTGACCTTATGTTGACACGAATGACATCGATGTGTTGCGTGTCCGTAAATGTTAGGAAACGAATTTCACTTTGCGAAACATCAAGTCCTGTCATATCTGTGGAGTGTGTGTGACATTTACTGTTTACTTGGGGCCTGGCCAGTTTGGAAAGCTTTTCTCACACAATGAACACAGTTTAAAAAGCGCGTTTGTTTGAAAATCTGAAGAGTATCAGTGCGACACGAGACAGAAAAACAGCAACTGCTAAATGCTGAAAACTGAGATGAGAAGGATGTAAAAATCACCTTTTACATAGAATCTGCAGTGTAAAGACTCTACTTTGCTGGTTCTTTGGATGCAAAGTGATGCTCTTCCCTCAGGCTCATTGTTTCAGCTGGAGGCAAAATCCTTGGCAAGAGGCAGGCTTGATGCACTTTCGGTCGCTCTTTCAGGATTAGCTTTAGTGAACAGTCAGAGGGCGAATCGCTTTACTATGAGCGTGTCATAGATGTAAACAAAGCTGCTCGCTGAGCGCCGCTTGCCTTTTGTTCGGGTTGAACAGCTGTACCGGCGAGACGTCAGAGTTCACAAGTTTACAGCAAGCGAATTTCAAAGCGTTCATTGTTTCCGCAGGGGCGACGGAAAGGGCAGAGTACCACGTCATGTCCCACCCTCAGACATTTCCACGGGGCTTGGCTCCAGACTACAGAGGGGTTGCAGTGGGCACAACGCTGGGCAGGAGAGGCAAAAACCTTTTCACTCCGCGGGTCTTTCAGACGCTCAGCAGGCCTCTGCACAAAGCAACGGCGGTGTTTGGCCATGCTGGAGGCAGGCTGGTGGTGCCCAACACAGGTGAGCCAACTGTGAGGCAATTTGATTTGATGCCACCCTCCTGGGAGTGTGAACTCCAGTTTCTTTAATGTGAAGGAGAAGATTAAACTTTTTTTTTTTTGGTACTTTACAAAAAAAACAAAGTATGTTTAGTTCTTGCTTAAAAGTTTTTAGTTTTAAAAAATGTACTTCTCATCTGACCAATGACACTTATTGGGACAAATGTTCTAATTTATTATCTTTAGCTAAATATATATGAATTACTGCCTCTAATTTTGTACTTGAAAGCATATAATTAACACTGCGAAGAAATGAGCGAACTTCTCCATAGTTGTGGCAAACATACCCCAGACTGGTAGCAACTGTTTGCGATGCCAAACAACGCTGCTAACGCTTTTGCGAGGACGCGTTTCAGAAAGATGCAGCGTGTAAGCGTGTCTGCTTGCGACAGAGGCGGTCTTGGCAGCATTGCATTTCACGAGGCCTCTGAGAGTCTCTTCTGTCACCCCATTCTGGGGCCGTCACCCCGCTAGCTGTCACCCTCGGTAAGGAGGCCTGACAGCTGAGCAGGTGTGTGCCACGCGCGCGCATGCGTGCGCGGGGCTGCCTGCTGATCAGCTCTGGCGTGCCTTTTTTCTCCGCAGGTATCAGTCTGCTGGTGCCTCACGGGGGGATCGCGGAAGACACTACCTGGGAAATGTACATGAGCATCAACCAGGAGGACAGCAGGTGAGGGACTCTCACAGAGGCGGCGCCGTCTGCCTCTCAGGCTGCTCTCTTTTAATCTCTCAGCCCTCTCCCCATGCATATCTCATCCATCTTGCCGTGACACCGTCACGTTGTCTCGTTGCCAAACGAGTGCCGGGAACATACAAAGGCGACAACGCACTCGCTCTCGTAAGAAGCACACAAAGTGACGCGCAATGTACATATTCTCGCTTACAGATGCACATGTCCCCGCTCGGCTTGCCTTCTATTGTCATCGTGCCGACACCACGGGGGGGGGGAGGATGCGATGTGTCATAAATGCATTGGAAGCCGTAGACGTATTGCATTACTGCCCTAAGCAACTCTCTCAGCGGAGGAAAACACACTTCATGACTACGGTAGTCTGTTTTCTATTTCCAGGCGTAGCTGTGACAGTATCTCTTTCCATCTCGACTGGTAAGAGATGCGAGCGCTGCGAACTCTGCAGTGTGAAGGCGACGACTGGTGTTTGGTCAGATGGACAGAGATTGGGTATGATGTGCTTCAGAATGCAGATGCAGCAGGAGGATGTAAGATTTTCACCAAGTTCCGACTCGGGGGGGAGAAAACGTCACGATGAGCAAGACCTGGTGGAGAAATATCACAAACACAGACATCCACCATGTTACATACACCTGTTTAATTACTTGTTAGCACAAATAAAAGATCAAGCAGGAAGTAGCTACCCAATATGTTGAAGTATCTAGATGTGGTAAAGACAACTTGCTACATTCAAAAAGGGGAAGATGCAGCTGATAGTAGCTAATAGGTAATAGCTAAGATCCACAAATACTTGATACCCCCTTTAATACCACTTAAAACTGCTTTTAGTAACAGTTCACACAAACTTTATATGTATTAATATAGACAGTATATTAATACTAGACACTATTAACACTCTCTATTCGTCTAGAGACAGTATTAATGTACTGGAAGATGGCTAAAATCCAATATCTTCCTTATTTTTGCTTTTGGGTGGTACAGTCTATCAGTGCCCAGAACAAAATAAATGCAGCTCCTGGATTGGCTGTCAGCCAATAGCATCTCTAGTAGCGTTGTGGGTAGGTATGTCAGCATCCCAAATTTTACTTTCTTTCAAAAACTTTACTTTAAATTTTAAATCCACAAAAATGTGGTTACGGCCGTGTCCTAAGATTTGCAGAGCATGGTCTCCAAATATTCAGTGAGTGTCAGTTGCGTAAACGAAATGCCTTGTTGATTTCAGAGGTCATGTAGACGTAGGGATGATAGAAAGACAGCGGCAGTTTCAGTAACCACTTGTCACGCAGAATCCCGTCTCTGAACAACTTCTCCAACTTTCAAGGACACTGACTGACGAAGAGGAAGAGCTACAATCTACAACTGTGCAACAAATTTGGACAATGTCAGATTGATTTCAGCTGAGATATTCGGACGGTACAATCAGAATTCGGTGTAAACGAAATCAAATCGTGGATCACTAATGCCGTATGTCAAGGGTTCAGTCCGGCGGCGGTGGCGTAATGGTGTGGAAGATTGAATTTCTTGTCCGTATTCAGACAGTAAAGAGTCCGTGACAAAAGACACGGGGCTGGTCATTGACGATTAAGTTGCCCCTTTATTGTCTGAACACCACAACCTACCACTGATTGGCCATCATCTGATGGCTACTTGATGACAGAATGAAATCTTGACACAACTTTGTTTTACTGTGACCACTTGGTGTTTATTAATCCCCAAAAAAATCCATTGAAGCACAGCCAAGTTTGCTGAAAAAGCTCTACGAACCTTTTTGCAAGGCGCTGTGTCTAACACGACTGATTGCTTGGCAACAGACCCTCACAAGACATCTTACAAGCAGAAGTCAGTCTTATGACATGTTTCTGATTTAAAGCAGCCACTATCAAGATGCCAGCATGTCTGTGCGAACCATTTCTCACGAGATGTTATCACACGGACCTGAGTATCTGCGCGTGCTTCTGAATGTGGTTTGATTTCCAAAGCGGACCCAAATAGCAGTGGGCAGAGAGGCGACATTTGGCTCCATCTGAAATTCAGCCGTCATCTCGCCGCAGCTCCACACACCCATTAGGTGCCTGGGGTCACGGGGGAAAGGAAACACGTCCAAGGTCGGATAGATGCTGCGGCTCAGAGCTCGGTTAGCGGGCTCGATGCACACTCCTGTGCCTTAAGTCGCTCCCGTTCAGCCAAACTGTTGCCCTCCAAGCTGCTGCTTTGCTCTGATAAGCCTGATGCTGTTTACTTCTCTGGCTGTCATTTAAGTAGCTGCAGGATCCGTGCACCGCTGAGCTGTCAGTCACAGCCTATCTTCTGACAGCCGCACAGTCCAGGGGAGAAATTGGATCCTTTCTTCCCATTCAAACCTCGGCCATCTACATAAGACGTTGTTTTTCTTCTCAAAGAATAGGAATCGATCAGCTCCGGCTCAGTTTCAGGTGCTCAAAGGAGCTTCCCCATGTCCTCCAGGCATCAAGAAGCTCTTTTTTTTTTTTTTCCTTCTTTCTTCTGCGTGTGAACTTTCTGAGCTCAGCAGGGGACAGAAGGTTGCTGAAGGACGAAATCATGGCGTGTGGCAAAACGCGCCTAATATGATGCGGCTCACAAAAGTGGATAAGTCGAGGGGTGCCTTTCTTGGTTGCGCGCACAGAGAAAGTCTGTAGTATCAAAACTTGGAATAAACCTGTCTCCGATTGGTTCCATCTGAGTCTTTGGCTGGAGGTTGTTTTTAGCGAGTTTTACGAAGTTTCTTTGCTGAAACTTTCCTTTTACAACTGAACCCTAAAGTATACCTTCAGATTTTCTCGTAGGCTTCCCAGTGCAACATAACAGCCACCTCCAACTCACATAAAGAGATGAACTAGAGAGAGGTTTTTTTTTTGTTTTTTTCCAAATCACATGAATGAAAGAGTCGTGAATATTTAATAAGTCCCTAAGCACTGAATTTGTATCCTCTATACTCACAGAAAAATGTCTATCTGATTAGTGCATGTTCTTCAGCTTATCAGCAAATTTGTCTCTTTGGGACAGTGGAGCTTTTGGCTGAAGATCTCCCTTTGTTTCTGCTAATGAGGGCAGCTCCAGTTGGGCAGCGGCGGCGAGTGATCGAAACACAAAGCTGTAAAAAATAATCAATTAAAAGTGATTAAAAAAACTTAGCAGAGCTGAGATTAGGCACAGGGGCATGATGGTGATTCTCTCTGGGGCTGTCACCACATCTTTTACTGCGTGCATTATCATAAGAGCCTTTGCTCATTTAAAAATATCGATTTGTCCAGATTGAATTCCCTTTTTTTCGCCTTGAGATGTTCCCAGACTGGGAGACCAGGCCACATGTTCAGAGTGCTTCACGGAAGGTTTCAAAGTGAGAAACATTCGTTGAAAACTTCGCCATTGTGGTGTCAAAATAGTTCAAGCAGAAGTTAAATCAGAGACGTTGTTGTTAAATCTTATCCCCGCTGTTGACCAGTTTAGATTAAATGAGCATATCTTAATCTGGTCACTGCAGCTAAATTATCGACTAAATTATGCCTCTAGTCATTACAACTATAGTTTTTGTTGTCATTTTCCGGGATTTTAAGTAAACGACCAACCAAAAAACTAGGTTGTGGATGAAAAGAAAAGAATTTCTTTGAGCTAAACTATTCCTTTGTAGGTTTGGCATTATATTGCATACTGGAATATGAACCTTCACCAGTCTCTATTTTTATTTATTTATTTGTTTTTGGGTTTTTTTAGCTATCTTTAACGGGTTTTCACCCAGTGTTGGCTATTATGACTTGTGAAAAAAGTATCTTATGATTTTAAATTATAGCTAGCTTCTCTCCAGTCTTCCTTGGTTTTGATGAGCTTAAAACACGTAGATTTAAAGTTGTTAGATTCTCCCACCTGAGCTGCTTAATGGAAACATGCCAATTTATATATATATATATATATATATGTTACTTATTTAGTTACTTTACCTCTGAATGATGAACTTTCTGTCATTAATATCTCGATTTGATGCAGAAATCTATGTCTGTGCTCTCTGTCCTCCACGTCTTTTCAGCTGTACATTTATTTAAATTTAAAATTTTTGATCTTTTGGAGGTTAAAAGAGGTATAAGAGTTGTGTTACTGCACTGTGCTTTTTCTTTCACTTTTGCCAATAGTAATGGACTGTTGCTACTCTGACTTGAGCAAATGGATTGTGCATTTAAAGGAATAGACTTCAGAGGTGGGAAACATTAGATTATTAGATTTCTGTGACATATACCAATGTTTATGCAAATCTGAGCATAATTACTCAGCGTTTTCTATAAGTCACTGTTTACGTCATAAGTTTATTCCATTGATAAGCCAAATTTTATTAGAAAACTTTGAGTCTATGTATTATGTATTTATGTCAAATTAAATGCGTGTTTACTGTTACCCTCCCCCCCCCCCCCCCCCCAACATAAGCAGCACATGCCACCATCTTCAAATGTTTATTCATAAAGGAAATAGAGAACAAGTTATGATTTGCCCTCCATTTTACAATATTATGTCATTTTCTGTTGGTCTGTCATAAACGCCACATGAAAAAAAAAACAAAAAAACAATCACTGCATTTTGTGTTTATGCCACTACAAAGTGTAATAAGCGTAGCTGGTATGAAAACTTTTTG
The DNA here is from genome assembly GCA_010277015.1 of Poeciliopsis turrubarensis. Classification (NCBI taxonomy): domain Eukaryota; kingdom Metazoa; phylum Chordata; class Actinopteri; order Cyprinodontiformes; family Poeciliidae; genus Poeciliopsis; species Poeciliopsis turrubarensis. The sequence continues at coordinate 1,418,481 of VMRN01000062.1, forward strand.
TGAGACGTCGTATTTGTGGTCCAAACCACTGAAAGGCTCATTTCACATTACGGCACTATTAAAAGAGAAAATATTGCTGTAAAAATAATGATTGTTTGCTTATACAAAACAGTCTGAAGCTCTTCATGGTTCAAATGGAAGCTGCACTCGGTCTGTAACGCTTTTATTTTTCTTTTTTATCAACTTGTTGTTTCCTGCATAAAACTCACAGCAGTTTCATACAGCGGACTCGTGTTTCGGTATTAACATTTGACAAGTTAGTAATAAAATAAAGTGCTGTCAGCAGTTTTCACGGGGACTATTTGTGTGATAGAAAGGGCTGTCACACCACAGCTGTTCACATCCTGTTCTGTGGATTAAATCCAGACTCACAGAAGCAGGAGAAGGATTTTTTTCTTTCGTTTTCTCTCCCCCCCCCTTCCCATTTGCCTCCATTGACAACTCGCCTGGTCCAACACAGACTGTGAGAAGTGTTCACTTTTAATTAAGGTCCCAATTCATAAGCCCATAAGCGTTGTAGCTTTATTTCAGAACATGATAGATAACGTGTAGGGCATTGTCAGCAACACGTCTGACAAACTGCATCCTGCGAGGTTTCGTTTTATGCAGAAACGCAGCGTGATGTTCATCTGCACACATGAGACCGTACTTAATCAGCAACTGAAATTGTAACCAACAATGACTGCAGCGATAGCTCTTTGTTCCCATAACCACAATCAGCGATGCTAAGGAATCATCTTTAATCTTTGTTCGCAGACAGTCTGGCTAATTACCATAGTCTCAGCAGCAGGTAACCTTGGTTTCCTCTGAGCTGCGGGCTGATTAGCACAAAAGTGCAGCTGTACGGACAAGGTGCCGCCTGACTGAAAGTGTGAAATTACATTTGGACCGCAGTTCTTCTCATTTTCCACTGTTGATTGGTAACAGCATAATGAGAAACAAAGCTTCTCGCAGCACTCGTGAGTCAGAAGAATAGCGGTGGTTGAAAAAGTCCAAACGCAAACATGTTATCTAGTCTGCTGGTCGGAAAGCTGCGCAGCTGCCAGCAGAACTGTGTCATTTTGATTCAGATCTTCCAAAACATAATAAATTAGTTACTCAAAACTCCTCCATCTGTTAAAAGTTGAATAGTTTTCATCACTCCTTTCGGTTGGCGTGTTTTAAAGAGACACAGAACGATGGAAGCTGCTGAAGGTGAATGCAAATGAGAGGAGATTTGGTGTTACATTGAAGCACTTGAATTTGAAAATGACAACAAGCGTTGTCCATACGAGGGAAAATGCACTGCTTCTTTTATGACTTTCGTTTAATTTTCAAATCATTTTCCAGCTCTGGGGAAAATGAAGACGCCGCCGCACTGAAAGCCTCACGGTCGTTCCATCAAATATTGACTTCTGAGCTCCTCCTGAGTTAAAACGTCAGTATTGTTGTTTATAAGTGAATATTAGCTTGTTTTCTTTGCGTTATTTGAGGTTTGAAAGCACTGCATCTTTTTTTCTTGTCATTTTTGTTAGTTTTACAGAGATGTACAACATAATTTCTCCATGCATGTTTAAGGTTTTCCTCTTGTTTCCTATGTTTTGTCTTCTTGCGTTGGGTCTGAAAACAACCATTTCAAGTGAAAGTAAAGATACAAATATGGAGTTTTTTTGTGAAACATCAACTGCTGTCACAAGGTTGAGGTATGTCGATGCATTCGTGTGTGTTAACATCAGTAGTTTACAGTTTAGACTATGTCACTTATTTCTTGTGTCTCAGTTTCTTTTCCCCGTGTTTCATATTTAATTGTAACACGGCCTTCCTGGAGTGAAAGTTAAATGTTCCATATACTTTCCATTAGTTCCCCCAGTCATTAAGAGCTGCTGGTTAAATTAATCAAAAAGGGCAGGCTGCTGTCAGCTGCAGCCACTTCGAACATTAGGAAACCAATGATGATTTAAATTTAATAGTACAGACAAAGCTTTTGCATAATGTAGTATGAGATTAAGTAATGTTTTAAATAAGTTGACTGCTTTAGGAAGGTGACTTTATGTCCAAAAACACGTTGTCAGGCCGACTGAGCTGCAGATCAGGATTGTGCATGGTTCAATATTGGTTCCATAAAAGGGCGAGGCAGGAATGTTGTCGATATTACTTAAGGCTGCACATCTTCCTACAACTTAAAATGCAAGACAAATGGAGAATGGAGTGCTAGTGGTTTCAGAATAATTACTGAACATCAATATTAGTTTGAATGTGCGTTAGGTGATGGAATGAAAGCGTACAATCACAACCCATAAGCATGATGCTTTCCGTTTGTCCCTGCCGGTGTATGATTTGACGCACATTCCACATTTGCGACGCGTCTCTGCGCTCACGTCGGGGTCCGTTCATGCCACAGTAATATTAATGGTGCCGAGAAACACCCACGCTGCTGCAGCGACAACAGCGCCAGCGTTGTGCCCTGCGTACGTGAGGTGTCCAGCCAGGCCAGCTGCATGACTGATGGTGGTCCCATCGATTGCTCTCAGTCTTTAGGGCTTCCAGCCAAGTTTGGGCCCCTGGCCAAGAGCAGCTTGGCCCGGCTAATCTGTCACCAGGCTGGCCGGAGCAGCCTTCATAAGCTCCATCGACCCACAAAGCTTACACACTCCGGTCTAAAGCCTGTCCTCCCCACCCTCACTGTCCATTAGTCTTGGTGCTTTAATCTTCCTCTATCTGTGTGTCTGCGCGTCAGCTAGTCAGCGATTGATTCATTATGGTTGTCCGGGGATTTGAGTTGACGGTGTTCATGTGTAAGTTTTACACCCCGAGTCCTAATTACAAGAGACCAGCAGGTAAAGATGTGCGGCGCCTTGTGAAGGCGTTCAGCTGCGGCGTTTCACATTTTGTCATGTTACAACCTCAAACGTTTTCATGTATTTCATTGGGACGTTACGTTAGGGAACGTTGGCGGCCAAACGAAGGAAATTGATACCCAGTTTACGAAACTGGGTACAAGGTCAATGGCCAACAACTTTGTTGGTAGAGAAAGCATGTCTCTGCCGCCATAGGACATCTAGAGACTGAAGTTTTTGTTCATTCTTCTTTACAAAATACCTCAGCCTTAGTGACAGTGGGCGGAGGGCATCTGTGAACATCAATTTTCAAGTCTTGCCACGGATTCTCCACTGGCTTCGAGTTTTGACTCTGACTTGGTCACCATCGCCCATCAACATTTCTGCTGCAGCTCCAACTGTATGTTTTACTGTTGCTCACTTCCTGTTTCAAGTCGTTTGAACCCAAATAGGTTTCGTTCTTGGATTTAACTCCTTCTATCCTCCCACCAGCTTGATTGTCCTTGTGGAGTAAAAGCAGCCTGAATCATAGAGTCCCCTATAAATATAATGAAAGACAGGAGAAGAAGGAGAGCTCCAGCTGAGATTACATTTGGCCACCTAAAGGCATCATTTGTGACGGCTTCATTTCGAATAAGATCTGAAACTGAATTAAAATCTATTTTAGCTCAAAAGAAGTTTGTCATAATTTACATGTCTTTAATAATTAAAGCCTGCAAGGTGCGTCTCCTAGGAACAGCAACCGTGCGCACGCACACCGGAGCTGCAGCGGCGCCTCTGCGCTATTCAAAGCCAACATCGGTGAATGATCAACAGTCCTTGGCACCCGTGATCCTTTTGATCTCAAAACATAAAAGCTGAAAAGATTTTCTTGCTTTACTGGTTACACGTTTCTTTAAAAGTCTTTACTCTTTCTCGTTGTGTGTGGAGACGCCGACAGGGGAACGCCATGCTTCCTTTAATTTAACTTTTCCACTACGGTTGATGGATTTTTTTTTCACCAGGGTACTTAAAGGCAAACTGTGTTCAAGACAGTGATATTTGGTATAGGTGGTTTAAACGTTTCAGAACTACAGAGGAGGATAAAACAATCTCTCAATTAAAGACGTTGGACAAAGATATTCATGCTTTCGTCGCCTCTTATTTGGATTACTGTGAACCTTTGAATGCTGTTCTTTACCTTGTGCCCATGCACGACGTTACAAAATATTAAGCTGTGGCTTTATTTGCTGATACCTCGGTTTCCATTTTTTTGTTAGGAATGGTCCCATATCTTTTTCTTTTTTACGTAAAACGTTTCCAAATCTTTTCTTAGGCTCTTCTTGTTTAAAATATCTTATTTACCTTCACACAGCGACTGACTGAATCCAGCAGATTTGTGGAGAAAATGCATGAAACTATGATGTTTTACGTGTGTGCAGCACTGTGCCGGAGGACGGGGCAGAGATCTTTTTGAGTCCTGCCGTCACGTACGGCCCGCCAGGCCTCGACCTGTCCTGTCCGGTAGCCATGACGATAGCGCATTGTGCAGAAGTCACTGCTGACAACTGGACCATCAGGTTAAAGAGACAAATCCAGGACAAGTGGGAGGTGAGTGAACTCTTTCTATCGTCCGTTGAAATTAAACTTGTTGCGATTTCCCCCCATAACTTCAACACTGAATGCCAAAGTACGCGCATGAAACGTTTAAAAGGGGAATATTACGTATTTTCCAGGCGCATTGTGCCATTATTTTATTGCCTTCAGTTGTTCATAAGAATGAGGTAGATATAAAACCTCAATTTTATATCAATTTTACATTTACCGACACCAAACTGAGGTTTGGCGTCGCAATTTGATTCCTCGAAATTAGCCTCTGTCACTTTAAGAAACTTCTGTTCTTTCCAAAACTATGCCTTCAGTACGTCATCACAGCAATGCTCCACATTATGCCGTTTACAATGCTTCTCAGGAGACTTGAACTGAAAAATAGTTCACATGCTATAAAGTTATCACCTTATAACATTATAACATGATGTAAATAGAAACAATATTTAATATATCTAAGACATTTATTATATTTCAGCTGATTGTTAAAACTGTTAAAACTGTTTCTCATATTATTTAACATCCAATAGGCTTGTTAGAGTGAATGGTATTAGTAGCGTTTTACTAAGGATCCAAATTCTCATTTTTTAAACTTGAATAAATGTATCTGCTTTACAATTCGTTTTTAATCTTTGAGTAATAAGTGCAAAACAATAAAAACAGTAAAACAGGAGAATTATTATTGATTTAGGTTTTAATGAAAAAGTATCTCACCAAGCTGCCAGAATATTTAAAAAAAAAATGTAATTTAACTAACAGAATTAAATATTCGCAACACTTAAAAGGCTAAATTGGACATCTCTGTCTCAAAGGCAAACCCCCCCCCCCCCCCCCCCCCCCCCCCCCAAAAAAAAAAAAAATGTGAAGTGCACCTTTTAAAAGATTCAGGGCTTCCCTTCCCTCGATGCATTAGAGTGTTATTTCGGTGATTGCCGAGCGACATTCTTCTCACATCCAGCTCTTTTAATAAAATAATAGCCGTTAAAAAAAAAGTCCTTCAACTCTGCCCTTCGGAGTGGCAGCCTATCCCCGTCGCACAAGACCACTCAGACACCTGCCTCCACTTCCACGCGCTCACCGTTCTTCTCCCCGCGTTTTCTCTGCTCTTTTAATGTTTAAGTAACCTCGTCGAAAGCCTTTGGCGACCTCATCAGGTCACAGTGACCTCACAGCCAGACTCTCCCTGAACTGTGCGGGAGGGGGTGGAGGGGCGAAGGGTTGGGATGGGTCTGTGACTTTGCCTAGCTGGTCCTTTCACTCGGCGTGACATTTACACGGATGTAATTTGCCACAAGATGTGTTGCACAAAGAGGAAGCTATCAAAATACCCATCGCCGATGGGAGCTATACGCCCACGTAGAAGGGTGGGGGCGTCGGGATAGGAAGACGGAGGTTAAGACGGGGAACGTATTTTCCGAATGTAGCACCGTGGCCCATCTCTGTCATGGAGAATTAATGAGGCTTTTATCTCAGGAAGGGTGCTCGCTCAAATCCTAATCTCTAAATTAGTGATATAATGAAAGATGAAGGTCTCTTTCCCATCCTGTCCTCTCTTTCCTTTGCCCTCACTTTTCTCTTTCACCCCGTCTGCCTCTAAGCGCCATTCCCATTTAAGCTTCCACTCTTTTTTTTTTTTTTTTTTTTTTTTATTTTACACTTGTTTGACTCCATCATTTCTCCCCCTGCTGCCGCCGCCTGGTGGGGGGATGAGCTCTATCACAGATATCCGTCATGTACGCCGCTTCGCTAATGGGGCCCGGGTTGAAGCAGCTGTGGGCCACAGAATCGCTCGGCTTCTCTTTTTACGCGGCCATATGCAGAGGGGGTCGGCGGGTCGCAGGTACGTTGGGAGGCGATTCAGGGAGAACTTAGCGCATGATGAGGAGCAATTGGCCACTGGAAACAACTGCCCCCTGCTAATCCGTTGTGTCAGTGTTACCAGCTCCCCCATCTGTTAAGAGAGATGCGTCGTTATTCATTTGCCTGTCTTTTTTTTTTTTTTTTTTTTCCCGTACAGCTTCTTATCCGAGGTTTTCTGGAAGGTTTCCGAGGGAATGATCTGTAAATTACACTAATGATGTTGCTCGTATTCCTCATTGTAATGGTTCAGAGCAAAAAAAAAAAAAAAAAAAGAAAAGAAAAACGCACACGCTGAAGCTGATACAATGCCCTGCAAGAGGATTTACGTGGTGCAACAGAAAATTGGAATTTTATGTAAAGGCGCAAGTTTTGCCAGACCCGGTGGATTGGAAAAGAAATTGTGATGTACGGGTTTCGAAAGATTTTGCAAATAAATAAATAAATGCATCCAGCCCACCTGAGTCAATAATTTGTGGAGGCAGCTTTCCCGGCGAGATGCAAGTCGTTTTTAGAGCTGAACTTTGACTGGGTCACGGTACCGTAAGAGTATGCGTTGATCGAAACCTTTTCTTTGTAGTTGTTCGTCGTCGTCCTCCTTGAGATTGAATGTTTGAGCCAACCTGAACCTTAAACTCCATCCATTTTTCTGTCACCTCTGACCAGCCAGCTTGCATGCCTCTGCTAAAGAGAAGCATCCCCACATCATAATGCTGTCACCACCATGTTTCACCGAAGGGATAATGTGTTCAGAGTACGAAGGCCAAAAACTTCAAGTTATGTGCAGAAGGTTGTTAAAGACTTGATAGAGGAGGCGGAGTTTCAGAAAGTGCAAGAGTTTCTTAAAGAGACAGAGGCCCAATTTCAAGGCGGTAAATTAGGAAGTTGTTTATTTTAAGTCATCTTTGATAAACTGAGCACCTGTCTTTCCCGTCGTACCTTGATGAGTAAGATAGTTATTTGATTGTGCTCTAAAATGGCACTATGTAGCTGGAAAACACTTAGGAAAGTTGCAAAATGTGGATAAAAAAAAAAGTCAAAGGTAAGTCAGTTTGCTTAAGTAATCAAATGACTTGCAAAAATAAAATTTTACTCAATAAAAGCCTTGAGTTTTTTATTGGGCAGATATAGCTGCTCTGCTGCCGCTATTCCTAGCACTAATCTTATTTCTCTCTCCCACCAAAGGAAGTGATGTCAGTGGACGAGGAGAGCACGTCCTGCTACTGTCTGCTGGAGGCCCAGACGTGCCACGTGCTGCTGGAGCAGCCGGGTCGTTACGCGCTGGTGGGGGAGGCGCTGAACCAGGAGGCTGCCAAGCGACTGCGGCTGGCCGTCTTTGGCAGTCCAGACCTTAGCAACTCGCTGGGCTTCACCCTCAGGGTGTACTGTGTGGACGACACTCCCTACGCCTTTCAGGTATCAGGGAAGAAATATAACATATGAAAGTTTGGGGTTTTTTTAAATCCCATACTGATTTCGGAAAATCTATGTGTGAAGAATGGAGAAACTTGTTTTCATATTTTGCATGATTTTTGCAAAAGTCCACTGGTGTTAGCGTGGCAGCTATCTATAGTTGTGTTCTTTTATCTTTTACTTCTTGCTTAGGGTTTCAGGTTGAAACAGAAATAATTGGCTTCCATGTGTCGCCATGTAAATATAAATAAACTAACCCTACACGACCATATGAATTTGTTCCACACCAATTATCACTGAACATTTTCCTTTTGGCCTTGTCAGTGAATTAATCAGAAAGTAGATCGCAGTATTGTTTGTTGGAGCCACTGCAAGGTTTACGCCTTCAAAAATGAGTCAATTCTTTGTCAGTGGAGACTGAGCGCCTGCATAGAGTGATGTGATGTTAAACACTGAGTCATTACTGAGTCATTTAAATAATACTTGCATGACTTTTGCATGAGTTTCATACGTATGCAGTGTATGTGATTATTCATACTCCAAGTAGATTTACATCATCTGAAGACATTTTCTTTTTTTATGTATAGGTTAATGATAGGAAGTGACATTAACATTTTGTAGTAACTCAACCACAGTCCTGGCTTTTATCTGACAGATCTTCATTAAATAGATAGAATTTGTGGAAGTAGGTATAAATTAGGGGCAAGGGCTTCGACCCTAAAAGCTCATCACACAATTTAAATTCAAACCCGAACAGTTTGGAAACGACTCGGGTCGCTAAAATCCCTCGCCGAAGTTTTTCCGAATCAATAACGTCTTTATGCCGAACGCATTTCGACCTGACACATTTTCAGTCAACAAAGTATTTTTGTCTAAAATGGCTACAACTTTCATGTAGTTTGTTTTTTGTTTGTTTGTTGTTTTGTCAGCTTTTGAGGGACGCTTCTCTCATTTCCTTCCATACCCAACGTTCCTGTTGTTGTAAGTTATTTAAAATCCAAATCCGACTTAGCTGGTGATTCAACGGCCTCTGCTGCAGCATTAGACTTGTAGGAAGGTAATGCTGAAGCATTATTTGGCTAAGGCAGCCCATATTATTACATTACTGGAATAATATAAGGAGATATGCAACTGTGTTTTGCAGGAGCACAAGGAACAGAACGACACATCATATCTTGCCTTGACAAAAATAGCTTGTTGCTCGCAAATGGGATGGCAGCCTTACAAGGAATAAGACATTTTTCATCCCGAGGAAAGAATTCTCCAAATGAAAAGCAGATGTCTTTATCGAGAAAAGGAAGTCAAACCGAACGTGTAAAACAGTCTGTGCCAAATAAAGCCAACAAAGCTGGCTGAAAAAAAAAAGGGGGGGCCTCGCACCAAAGATTGTATCACGATGAGCTAGCAGGTCTGTCAAACAAAAAAATAATTATTAAATTCACTTACTTTGTCTGAGATTGTGGGACAAAAGAACAACTCCAGCAATCAAACAAGAGGCGCTAAGATTTTTTGAAAAAAAAAAAGGAAAACTTTTTTTAAAGCGTAGCCATGATGCTGTGCTTTACTGAGCTTGAGCAGACGGAGGCAAGAAAAGGTCCAAGTTATAAAAAAAATAAAAATAAAAAAAATCTTGTCACAATGTTATTTCAGTGCTTTATACAAATAATAAAGAATTCCCTATAAAAGTTACAAATGTGAACGTCGTGGCTGTGCTAGAGGGCGCTCTGATTTCACATACCCGTGAAAAACGGAATATTTTCAGACACAATAATTAACTGCTTACTGTGGCTCTCAAAGCGCATTAGTTGTAAGGCTAAAAGCAACGGCTCCCGGAAGATTTCCTGTGTAACATGCAAGTTTATCAGATGATTTAAGGCTCCGGCAGAGCTGCGTGCGGAAGAACTGCAGCCTGTGCAGCGCCCCGTTGAAGATCCACTCGTTAAGTAACATTGCCACTGGGAGACGCTTGATGACGAGGAGACAAAGAAGGACTTTTAATTACAAAGACAACAGATGCTCCGGGGTTGCTTCCCTGCCCTTTATTTGCGCGGTTTAATTTGCTGTCTGTTAATTAAATGTGTTTCCGCGACACGTTTCATCTGCAAAGCACTTGAACACGTTAAAATGAGGCGCGGCGCGACACTGGAGCAGGGGTTCATCGCCGCGTTCTCGAGTGTGGAGCCATGCGGGGAACGCGGCTCCCATCCTTCCACCGCACAAAGAACACAAAGTGCTTTTTTTTTTTTTTCCTCTTTTTTGTTATTCCTTTCTTTGAAACTGCTCTTTTTCGGTCAGAGAGAGATTTCGCAGCAGCCATTGTACCATCTGAGCCGAGCAAACAAAACGAGAGGTTTTCTGAAACGGGGGCCCCGTTAGTCGCCTCTCGCTGCCCACTTGTTCTGCATCGGCACTGGCTTCATTTGAGAGACGAAATTGCAAGTACTCAACGAGAAATTGCACGTGGGTGCCAAGAGTCAACTCACTCCACTTCTCCATCAGTGACACGTGGCTATTTGGGCTCTTTGTTTGTTTTATTTATTTATTTTTTTTCTGTTTTCCTTCCTTGCTTTTGTTTCCTTTTGTGCTTCATGCAATAATTTCCCCTGTGAGCTTGAAAATCGATAGGCAGCCGGCACACTTGGCATTGTGCTCTTGTTTTTTTTTTTTTGTTTTGTTTTTTTCGCCCCCAGAATTATCTGCAAAGTACACTACACAACTGCACACATCCAGCATCCCTAAAAAGTATGTCGACGGTCAAAAAAAGAGGTGCAGATTTTTTGGTTGTGTTCTGCTTTTTTGAGGGAGGTTTCTACCCGAGAAGCATTTTCATTGAAACACCTCTTAGTCCGTAGAAGTAAAGTGAAGTATTAAAAGTATAAAATATACATTTTTCCATTTTCATTCTGTTTGTTTCCAGCAACACATAACACTATAGCAAGTCACTTCAGTGTGCTAATTGCATTGTTTTCCTCAGATATCGTGTAAGTGAATGGAAGCAGATGAAAATCCCACTTTTTCTATTCTTGGTTAGTCTGTGTTATGCTTCTGAATTTTAATTACCGCACAATAAGAATGTTGACATCTTGTGAAACCCGTAAAGCCGACAACACAGTTTCTCACGCCAATTAATCTTAGGTTTTCTACGATTTCCTTGAGACGTAGCTTAAAGCCGTCACAGAAGCTGCTGTGTGTTAAAATCAGCAGCCCGTTAAATATTCACATGCAACCGGAACGAATCTTCGTCTCAGATGTCGTTCGATGGAAACTGCTTAGAAGTAGAGAAAAGAGAACGACAGCTAATAAGTGGAACCATGAACGAAAGAAGTGCAAAGAGAGATTCTGTCAACTAGTTGTGTCTTTTTTTTTTTTTTTATGTCAGGTCATGATAGACACTGTGTTATAAACCAAAAAATTAATAATAGAAACACTTTAAATTGAATTAGAAAAGAAAAAGTATGCAGTCTGGAAGACTTGAACTTCAGGGAAGAATTTCATTTTGTGGACAGCAGAAACCGGCCCCACAACAAGTCAAGACGACCTTGATAGCCGAGCTCCGTTAGTACCTTCTGGATCTTGTCCTTGTGATTCAGGACTTTGGGATAACAGCTCCCTCATCCGGTTTCAGCCGTGGCATTAGCTCCGCCAGTCCAAACAGTCCCAGCCGAAAAACAGAGCCAATCAGTTTGCTCTGGTACTCGCGTGTCGGGGAAACTTTTAGATGTGTCCCCGGGGTCCAACGCACTTGAGTCGACACAGCTAAACCACCTCCTCAGTATTCCTTTTAAATCATTTCAGAGATGTAATCTGAAAGTCTGGAGGGCTGGGGTTTGACACCTCGGCGTTTCAAGTCAATGACCGGAGCAGATAGCGTCTGGGAGTTTGAAGAATGCATCCATGAGATCCCCGAGTCACCGCCTGGTGTCTTGTGCAAGGCAACTTACGGGAAGATTAATGACGGCCCTGTTTCTCCACTGCTGGTTGGACCTCATCAATCTTAGGCAACATCCAGTTGCTTGAACTGAGCTGAGTTCAGGTCCAAATTCTGCCGCCGTCGCTTCACGGTTGCTTGGGCTTGTTAGCGTAGCGATGGCGCTTACCGTCAAGGTGGGATGTGAGCCATTTCTTTTCTTTTTTCTTTATTATTTTTTTTTTTTGCAAGAGTTAAAAGTGAACGCGTCAGAAAGCTTTAAAGTGTTGTTGATCAACGTTACATCTGCACTGTGCTGATCCAAACAAACTGCATAATCTCCTACTGACAGACACTAACTACTGGAGTCATATGTATTTTCTTTCCAGTGTATTATGAATAGATTACAGAAAATAACTTTTGGTCGGGTACAAATTGATGGAATAGGCGCTGCTGTAAGCTCATCTTCATGCATAAAAATGCCAGACACCAAAAACCTAAAACTGTAAAGGTATGAAACAATCACCCATATACATATAGCAGTGAAAAAAATACATTGTTATACTGCATGTACTTGTTTTATCATAATAGTTAGTCAACATGACTAATACATGTCGAATGTTACAGACACCCTGCAGCATTGTTTGTCTTCTTTATCGTTTAACATGGACTATCCTTCATTTACTGAACAGTAAACAACAGCTGTTATAGTGGCAGATCACATAACCAGATCATTCCTGGATCCTCATACCTGTTGAGGAACCACAACACGGCCCACAGAACGAACAAAAAGAGGCATGAATGCTTGATCTGTGCTTTATTTGAGGTAATTGTCCCTTTCGCTGCGGTTTTTGTCCGTTGTTCTCCTCTCGGTGTGGCCCACTTTGTTCTCCGTCAGATTATTGTGTCCTCTTTTGGTTGTCACCCTGGGAAGCTTTTAATTACTGTCAACCGCTCTGTCTTTTGTTTTTTGTTTTTTTTTTTTGTTTGTTTGTTTTTGGTTTTGGGTTTTTTTGCTCGTCTGCCAAGAAAAGAACCTTTGTTTTTCTCTTTTATAGACAAAGTCCTTCAGTTTTGTTGTTGTTGTTGTTGTTTTTGTCCACCTGCCTCTAAGCTGGCATTTGGCTAATTTTTCGTGCAGTAGACCTTTTTTTTCACTGCAGCTACTTTGTCTGGAGACAGAGGGCAAACGCCAACAATTTATCGAGGGCTGCTTTCCACTCAAAGGAAAGTAATACAATGGTAAAATGCATGTGGTTTCTTAACATTTCTCTCTTTAATTCTTAGAAATTAAGTGAAATATTGTGCTTTTTATGACTATAGAGATACCGATTGCTTATTTTACGCAGCCGTTTGAAATCATGCAGGCCTTAGTTTGCTATTGACATTTTTCACTTTTTTAAAATATAATTTCATGTCTTTTTTTTTTTATATAGTAAGACCATCAAAACTACATTTTCTAGTACAAATTGATCGAAGCTCTTTCTCACACTCCTTTTTCTCTCCTTGGTGTTTTATGCACTTTTGTTTTCCAGCCCATCATAAAAAATTCAAGCAAACATCGCTTGTTTTAATCATGTTTCTCTTTTATTATTTGACAAGATCTTTTAAATTTTTTATCTGGTTTTCACAGAGCCATCTTAATTGTGTTCTCCAGTGAGGTTATGCAACATTCATCTGTTCTGCTCAGAGTAATAGTTTTATTTTTCTATGAGAAATCTTTTCGTCTGCAAAAGATGTTTTTTGGTTTGGTTTTTTTGTTTTTTGTTTTTTTGTCTGTGAGAAAATCAGGAGGTAGCTGCAACACAGTAAACAGAGAATTTCTCCACTCGCTCATTTTGACCACGTCTAGACTTTGCATCACTGTGAGAAGTGAAAACTGGAAAAAACTTGGGCGACGATCTAAGAAGCTGAACACAGCTAAAGGAAGATCGCCTCGCAAATAATACCTGCACAGTTTGTTCAAGTCTTCGCAGTGTGAACGCACCGTAACGCCTGGCGAATCTTTTCGCTGTAAAATTCCCTGAAAAAAAATTTTAGGAATTTTTTTTTTTTCTGTCAAATTTTTCAGGAACGTTTTTATTTTTTTTTTTTTTTTCCGTGAAAAGATTGAAAAACATGTAATTGTTGCCTGAAACGTTTTTTTTTTGTCATTGTTGTTTATTTAGGAGAATAGCTCGAGCTCAGCTCTTGATTGATTTAAGCCGTGTGTCGATCGCTGTGCCATTCTGTCTCCTTTGTTGGATGAAATGTGCAAAAGCTTAGGATGTCGTTCAACCACCAACATCTCTTCAAAAAATGTTCTCCTAAAAAAAATGTTCTCCTAAAAAAAAAAACCTCCGTCAGGTTCGCAGGACAGCTGGACTCATGTGTTATAAACAATTCCACTTGCAACCAGTCGGGTGACTCCGGTTGAGTTTTACATTTCATTAATGGGTTTCAGAACAAAAGAGGCGAAATTGCAGCAGATTTATAGATGGAAAAAATTTTAAACTTCGATTTGCTTCTGCTTGACAAATATCCACGACTTTGTGTTCTTTCACGTGAAATCCTAAATAAAATACACATTAAATGCAAAATCAATTTTTTTGAGCTTCACATCATGTTACCGCTTTATTCCCTCGTCAAAAAACGATGGAGTGTTGCTTTGATTCTTTTTTTCGTGCATGTTTGGGGAAATCGTTTAATCCCTCACTCTGCTCCTTCAGACTAGCCAGCACCAATTAGCAAACAACTGCTGAGCTCACTATACGAGCTGCTTCTCAGTGTAAAAACGTTGTGAAGGGTTAACAGAGGAGCCGTGTTGCGATGACTTCCTGAAGGCGAAGTTTCAGAAGGAGAAGGAGTTTCTTAAAGCGACAGAGACCCAATTTCGAGGTGCTAAATTAGGAAGTCAAATTTATTTAAAGTAATATTTGACATATATATAGCATTTTTATCACAAATCAAGTCAACATTAGTTGAATATGCTACGATATGCCTGGGAAATGCATAACACTGCCCCTTTAATTTTTGCAGCTGTGATGGTAAAAAAAAATGAAGCAAAATCAATTCTTTTGTAAGGCAACTGTTTTCCTTCTGTGCCAAAGACAAAAACAACAACGAAAAAAGCTCATTCAACCGTCTCTTTTCCTCTCAGGAGGTGGCGGTGGGGGAGCGCAGCAGGGGAGGACGGCTCCTCGAAGAACCCAAAATTCTGCTGTTTAAGGGGAACACGTTCAGCCTCCAGGTGTCCATCCAGGACGTCCCGCGGTTACTCTGGAGCATCAAGCCTTTCACCACCTGCCAGGTTGGACTTTCTCCCCCCTCTGCCCCCCCTTTACTGTTGTGTAAAGCGGCGAGGAGTGTTTACAGTGAGTTTATCGGCATTAAAGTCGAAACCGCACGCAGCTCCGTGACGACCATGTCCATGAAAAGAAGGCGTTCGCCCCGGTTTTCTTCGGCAGCCTCACTCTTCCATCACACACGCCTTTTTGCTTGCTTGGTCACATCAAAGCCAAAGGGCAGCAGCAAGGGCACAGTAGGAGGCTAGCTATCTCACCCACACACAGCATTACAAACTTAATTATGACTACCAGGCAGGAAAACACACACACACACACACACACACGCACTCAGATATATCATAGTTATCTTCCCAGGGGTCTTCATGCTGCATGTTCTGTTCTGCCCTGTGATGTTTATCCCACCAGCGACATCTTATTAGCAGAATTATCACCTCCAGAATACCAACAAGGAAACCCGAAGATTGGACCAGGAAGACGGCTTCAGGCTCTAATTCAGACATGACTGCCACCTAAAGCAGGCGGCTATAAGTGGCTGTCCTTTTCTGATGGGTCTGAAGAGCGGATGATTCATCCGCACAACGGCGTTTTGACCCATTCCGGCTGCAGCGGAGTCCGGGTCACGCGGCAGCGAAGTAGAGGCGGCAGAAACGGCGACGGCGTGCTTCAGGTTGCATACGCTCAGCAGATGCAGCTTTGCTTTCCAAAGCTTACTACATTTGAGGTGGAAATGCAGAGCAAACCGCGAGCATTAAGGGATCTTTTGCCCTAATTCTATAATCACGACATTGATCCCCATCTAAAGATCGGCATTAAGACGCAAGCTTAGCAGCAGGACTGTGGAGGAGAGAAGAATAAGACAATACATCCTCAAACTAACGCATATATATATATATATATAGATAGATCATTTTGAGGTTAAAGCTCAAATGAACTAGCTTTGCTTTGTGGTAAGCTAATGGGTTTTTTTAAGCAAGATGTATAGAAATAGAACAAGAACAAAAACTGGACATTTTTTCCTTTCCTAGCCAAGTTGTGCGCTCTGAATCTAATGTTCTAGAAACTAAAGTTCAACCATCAGTATTCCTTCTTCTTTTTCCAAATTGTCAGCTTTTTCCTGCATAAACAGTCATAGGATGTAGTAGCGCCCAGGAAAAGACATGAAGTGCTGCCGTTTTAAGATGATAAATGTGTTTTATTCTATTAATATGTTTTTCCACGTGAGAACGCCACTGTGTAAAGTAAAAGCTCACCCTCAGCACTTGCCCCCATCACCCCGGTGAACTAAATTAATGTGTAATTGCAGCTGCCGTAATCTCGCACTGTAAACCTTTGGTTAAATGGAACCTGCAATTTGTTTAAGAGGGATGTAATAACTTCTCTACAAAATCACAGGTACTACACAGGACCGTTCAGATAAAGATGTTCTTGTATTTGTACTTTTCAAAGTTTTTTCAGTGTGTTTGGAAATGTTTTATTGGATTCATCCATGAGCATCCTGGAGAACAGGATGCTCTCGAGTCGCCATGCATTGTTTGTCCTCACAAGTCAGGAAATGGCGACGAGCAAATAGGTCCTTACCTGAACTTCCACACATGTAGATTCAGAACAAGTGGGGGAAAGTGGAATTGCGACAACGCGTGCTCTACGAAAAAGCTAGTTTGACTCGCCACCGTTTCATTCACTTCCATTTGTTTCTGAAAAATGCTGAATCATGTTTCTCCTTTAGGTCTGGCTTGTCTGTTTCAGTTTTGACCAATTGCAGAATGTTAAATCTAAGAAGAATCTAATATAAAGGAGAGGAAAAAAAGGGCAGCAGGGTCCCTGATGGAGGTAGCAGTGTTTAATCCGACGTATTGTTCCAATTCTCAGTTTCAATGACAGCATGTACTTAAGGTACATGTTGTCGTTTGTTGCTTTTGTAGACGGAAAACATTTAGAGTAACAAACAGAACATTCATTGATTCAAAATCTCCACAAAACACTTGACATTTCTCAAATCATTGCATTTCCTCTTGTTACTTTAGAAAATAAGAGGAAACTATACAACTGCCGCTTTTCCTTCTGATGGGTGAAGCTTCTTGATTCGTGACCGTCACCGATTGGCTGACAAGGCCACTCGCTCGCTCGTAATCAAACCCAACAACAGACCCAAGTGTCCAATTCAGCGGCTCATCCCCGTTATCCTCCCGTCTCTCCCCGCTCCGCAGGAGTTCTCCTTTTCTCAGGTGTGGGCCAGTAACCGGTGTCCCCTGCAGTGTGCCTTCTCTCTGGAGCGCTACAGCCTCTCCTCCTCTCAGCTGTCCTGCAAGATCAGCGTGCGGCAGGTCACAGGAGAGGAGCAGATACTCCAGATCTACACGTCAGTCGTGGAGGTGAGCCGCACTCACCCGGCGCTGCATCTGGACGTATCACCGATTGTTTTGGGGGGGTTTTTTTGGGGGGGGGGGGATTTTTTTTGTCACTTGCATGTTTCAGTTCATCAAGTTAATTTCAATATCAAGCAGCGACGTCGAGAGTGGATGCAAACTGCAGTTTTCTGAGCCGGCGTGGTTCCGCGGGAGAAAGTGATCTCAGCCACGAAACATCAACACACTGCAGAACGTCATTTAGCACGAACAGCCTGTTCAAGGTCATCGCACAGATCCTCAGTCGTATTTAAAGCTGCAGTATAGCTGAAGTAGAAATATGCAGTTGATCGCAGATAATTCAGGATTTATCAAGCGGGGCAACTAATTCACATAAACCCCGGTTAGCATTATTTGAATGCTAAGTTTGTCTTTGGTTACGTCCACACAGCAGGGCGTGACGCTCGATTCACATTTCGTTTCTGAAATAAATATTTAACTTGTTTTTGCCCGGCCATCCATTCAGATATTCAAATCAGACTTTTGTGTGAATGGTTCATGACCACAAGGCAACCCTCGTACGCAGAAGAGCGTCGACATCACTCTGCAGTTTGAGGAAGTAATGATGACGGATGAAGTTTTACGGTTTGTTCAGCAATGAAAACTGACAGCACTGTTACAAAATCAGAACAACCCGCAGGAAGCAGATAAAACGAAAACACCACTTTTGTTTACATCCACATCCACCGCGTCTGGATTCTTCTCGTCTCACTTCGGCGACATGAAAGCCGGGTAAAATGAGACGTAACAGCTGAGACTGCAGACTCTTTGGAAAATGTTGGATAAGTATCCAAATTAGTACCATATGTGGAAGTGGCACAGATTGAATTTTTGGGGGGGAATGAAAATATCGAAATCGGGATGTTCAGACTGGAGTGAGAAAGATGCATGCACGCATAATAAAAATGGGCAAAGAAAGCGGACTTGAGTCGCATTTCTTTGTGAACGAAGTCTTACTCTGACATCAAAACATGGTTGATGATCTTGGCGTTCAATTGAACGTTCAAACCTGTAAGAGGGTAAACGCCAAACGGTGTACGTCGATGGCGATGTGTCAGCAGACGCTACGCTTTACTTCTTGATTTGATGCAAGAGCTTCGCTGAATGAGCTTTTCGTTTCCCGGTGACTCTTTGTCCTCCATTTTCTCTCTTCCCTCCCAGAACGAAAAAGGAGCGGTTCCCTTTTTCACGCAGTCCGACTGCACCATCACCTCTCAGACAGGGTCAAAGGCCTTCAAAATCCCCCCGTCCATCCGTCAGCGGATCAGCGCCACCTTTGACACGGCCAACGCCAACGGGAAGGACTGGCAGCTGCTGGCTCAGAAGCTCCACATAGACAGGTCTGAATGAAAGCCTTCACGTTCCACGCCGGCTCCGCTGGCACATCTTCCAATGAAGCTTTTGTTTTGAAGCACAGCGTGTCTCATGCCTCCTTCGCCGGTGCAAACACAGCTCTCCTTCTGAACTGCGCGTTTAGGCAGGAATTAAGCCAGTGTCAGGCTTTATCTTTCATCGCCTACCAGCCTTCACTTGCACACCACTCTGCTGATTTCATTATAGATCTAAAACATGCATATAGGAGGCGAGAAGGCAGGGAGGCATCGGGGTCGACTTTAGCACAGTTTAACATACAGTAGCTGCAAAGCGGATGTGGTGCCTTGCAGAAATCTGAGGAAAGGTCCCTGACTGCTGACAGCCCAGCCCTCTGGCGATAAAATGTGTTCGTGTTGGCGCCTCTCATTAGCAGCAGCAGCAGCAGCAGCAGCAGCAGCAGCGTCTTCCTTCCCCCCCACCCCTGCCGAACACTCAGGAGCTCGTGTCAGGGCAGTGTTTGTGTGGGCGTGGGAGGATTTTATTTATTTGGAGAGGCGCTGATCTTCGCTTGTGCTTCAGAGGAGAAGTCAATAATCAAGTGCTTATTGCCACGACCGCTCTCAGATCTTTGCGGTTGGCTCGCCACCGCCTTTGTTTCTCTCCGGGCTGGAGGAACGCGAGACGAGGGGGAAAAAAAAAAATGAAATAAAAAAAAATAAAAAAAGTTAACTGGGAAACTATGCGACAACTGCACAATTAGGGGAGCTTTGCCTAAACGGGTCTGAAAACAAACATCTGAGAAATGGGAACAGATTTCAGAGTTGCTGTTTTTTTTTTGTTTTTTTTTTTACGGCATAGTCAAACACGCCGAGAAGCATGTAATAAGAATGTCTCCACCTACTTAAGCTGATTTCTGTAATTATTTCTGTGAGTGTGTGGGAATATAATGATATAAGGAGGATGAGGAAGTGGAAAAGAGCAAAAGAGGAGACAGAGGCAGCAAGTTGAAACGTCACTGCGATGAAACAGTGCCCTCCGGTGGAGAGATGTTGTAAGAGCAATGAAGGGAAAGTCTGCCTTGCAGAATGAACTGTCATCCATTGGAATAGTCCAAGTAGCTGCAGGCTGAGGGAAACTAATAAAAAGAAGTCCTTCACATTTTAAAACATCTCATGTGCTTATCTTAAATTAGAACTTTTTATGCCTATAAGTGCGATGAAGTATCAACATCGACAAAATCCAATTCCTATAAAACTTTGAGACCCGTGACGTTTTCCTTCCATGTCCCTGTCATGCGCGACTTTATGCTATTCTTTCCCATAAAACCCCAGAAAAATGCGTCCGAAAGCTTTTATTTGTAAGTGTGTCAAAGAGTGTGAATGCTGTTTCAAGGTGCCGCGCCATAAAGGCTGATTTATTGCTCCCGTTTCAGAGGGAAAACCCTTGTTGACGTGCGGCGCGCCAATCTGCCACGTGTTCGATGAAACTGCATCCCTTTAAACGAAACACCTTCCACAAAACCTCTGAGACTCGCTCCGTTTTACAGTTTTGACTGGCTTGTGATACATACATTACAAAGCAATATGGAGATGAGACAAGAAAGATATCTATATCTATATATATATATATATATATATATATATATATATATATATATATATGCCATATATAAAAGGACTTAACGGCTGCCACCTTGTCAAAAATGGCGATCAGTAAAAATGTCTCCAGGATGGACAAATCCTCTGAAGAACAAAATGTGAAGATAAGAAGGATCAGCACTTTCCAAATCATCTCAGATATAAGTTATTATCAAGCCACTCAAACTAAATCCAAACGAGAGACGGAAATGCGCAGACATCTCTGTAACCTTTACTTGAAGTCTCTTTAAAAGTCACCGAACATCACCGAACCCCTGTGCGTTTATTTGACTGTTAATTTGTATAATCACATCATTTTCTTGGTCTGCTTTTGAAATGCATCCATTTCTCCAACCTGCAGGAACCTGGGCTACTTTGCATGCCAGGAGAGCCCGTCGTCGGTGATTCTGAGCCTGTGGGAAGCGCAGCACCAGGACCCCGGGGACCTGGACTCTCTGGCCAGCGCCCTTGAAGAAATCGGAAAAGTCCAGTCCCCCCGGGAGGCCGGCGCTCTCGGCTGCAGCAAAGAAGACTCTGAGCTGACGAGACTCGGGTAGGGAGAAGGGTTTGTGGCGCAGTCCGAGTCCCGACGGACCTTTACTGCATGACCGCCGACGATCGGGCGTGCCGACGTACCCACCGAGAGGAGGAGACTGTTACTAAGGGAACACCTCGGCTGAACCAAACGGTCCACGCAAGGCACCACCAAGTCAAGGACAGATGGAGTGTTTGTGTCATGAGAGGTGCCGGTGCGTTTTGGGGGAAGGTCGTCAGCGAGGTGAACCACCTGCGACTGAGAAACGCCCCGAAAAAAAAAAAAAGCTCCGAATCCAGTCGCTCGTAGTTTCGCGTGAAGGATTTCCTTTAACTAGGACAGAGTGGGTCTCAAACGCACCCTTTCCAGAACCAGACGCAATCAAATAATCCAAGCGGCCGGAACAACAACAAAAAAAAATATCCTTACAGTATTTTCTCATTCATTTTATAGATTTCTAATGAAACTTATTTTCTTCAATGTAAATTCAATGTCTCTGCAGTTTTGATTTAAACAGGAAGAAAGACATGAAGTTTTTTTTTTTTTTCCCCTCTCTATTCCATAAGGTCAGAGACACTGACGGTGATTAGTATCTAAAAGGACACGCGTCCACTTGCTGAGAAGATAATGGATGGATGAATCACGCTGATAGCTGTAATTTTAAGAATGAGCCACAGGAGCATTCCTCAACCGGCGGCAGACGGACAGAAATATCAAAGCAGAGACTGCAGAGGCGGAACGAGCTGATCTGTGCCTCATCTGGAAAAGCAGCCAGAGGTGAACCACTTACCCCCCACCCAAAAAAAAAAAAACCCCACTTCACCAATCCAGTTCACCCCATGAGTTCAAGTAATCAGCGTCTGGTTAATTTGGAGGAAACTTAATGTGTGACATGTGACTTCATTCCACACAGCCTTCATATTTCTGGCACCGGTGAAGTGTGGTGTATTTCCAAGATCCCGGGGGCTTTTTTTCTTTTTCTTCTTCTTCTTCTTCTTCCTAAAGGTTGAATTCCAATTTGGATTTTTGATGTGCGGTCGGAGCCGAGTCTGTCAGTTACCGCCGCACCACAGTCAACCTCACCAGCAACAGTCTTCTGTTGACTCAGCTTTAAAAAAAAAAAAAAAAAAAAAAGTATATAAATAAAAGCTCCCCGCAATCAGTGGCTCCCTTAGCTTAATAATAAAGTGACTTTGTGTTCAACTCGGTGTTGGGACTCGCTTTCCATCTGTTTAACTCATTTACCTCTTAAAGACCAGGCAGCTCGCATTACGGCGCGATGAAGGAATCTGCCGTTCAAATAAAAGTTAAAACAGAGATCCCTGATATCCCCCCGTCTAATGAGTTCATATCGAATTGGGTTATAGATTTGTGAAAAATGTCAGAACTAAGTACAGAACCTATTGGCGCTGTTAGTAAAAGAAAAAAATTTAAAAAAACATGTGGAAGAAGCCTTAAAATAAATGCAACTTTTATTTCAATGCCATGATTTTATGTTGAGAATGTAATTTGAGTTTTTCACAAAGCAAACAAGTTATAGACGGCGACGATGCCAGTACTTGGTACAAGCGCCTTTCATATGTTTCATAATGATCATATAATTATTATCCTTTACAATGACCCAATGCTCAGTCAGTTTTCTACCCAGAATCCACCTGGTTCCCCCAAAGCATCACAGATCCTCCACCGTGCCCCATGTCTCTGCTTTTGTCTAAGGCAGATTATTTCAAGCAGAGGAGCTCAATTTTCGCCAATTAAAAACTCGACGCAGATTAGCAAGCACATGTTTATGTTTGTGATGGTCGGGTAGAAATGTTTTTTCTGTCTAATGGTTGCTACGGAGATCCCAGGAGATTACTCTGTGCTGCAGTTCTGGTAACAAAAAGCTTCGGAGGATTTTTTTTGTTGTTGTTGTTGTTGTTGTTGTTTTTCTCCATTACTGTGTGTGGTAACGAGATAATTATTCTACGTGGAGGCCAGTGGCAAAACAACACAGCCTCTGTGGTTCATGGTGTTTATACTTGGAGGCAGCATGAAGTCATGAATTACTTATTAAAAGTTCCCAGGCACAGTGGTCAGCTTATAAAGTATATTATAACATAAAATAAGCAGAAGATTTGTATTCATTTTATAGCAGATTGCAGTTATATCAACAGTGATGGATTTCTCTCCTTACATGCATTTTTGTTGTTACGTTATTAAATAAATGGGTGAATTTTTCTCAATTTAATTTAAGATTTTGCCACTGCTGTGAAAAGTGAATTTCATAGTTTTTTTTTTTTTTAACCCGTCTTTACCAGGAATGACACAATGGGTTCTGGAGAGTCAGTAATTGTCCTCACTGACTCGACTTGCGAGACAAGTGGGAAAGCGGCTTTTTAAAAACTCTTTAAATCCCTCAACGAGGTCAAACCTTTTCCACTCGCAGCCTTTGAGGAAGAGCTCACACTCTCAGGTAGCGATTCGCTTACTTGCTTGTTTGTCTTGGGATTTCTTCTCGCGATGAGGTCGGAAACCTGGAAACCGGCGACCGGTGATCCGACCGATCCCCCAAAAAAAAGCTTAAAACAGAAAGATCCCTTCAGATCATTTTTGAAACAGAGGATTTCCTGAGAGCGAAACAGGACGGATTCCCGGTCTGAGTTTGTCACGGTTTGCAGTCGCAAAGGTAACGGAAGAATGCAGATTGATGTGGTCCTTCTGGCTCGGCGGCGGGGACTTCTTGCTGATTTGTGCATTTATGGAAATAACTGGAGATATTCAACCGCACGAGTGTGCATTTCATTCAGCGGCTGCTGAGACGGGGGTTCGGTGATGAAAACGATGCGGGCCTGCACTTCTCCTCAGGCCGCAGTCAAATCCACTCTATACCACACCACAGAATAAAGAGCTTTTGGCTTTATTTTTCATAATCTCCTCTACATATCACTATGTAAAAATATATGTAAATAGATAAAGATTTCACCTGGAGTTCAGCTCAGCTGTTGAAACATGTAGAGTGTATCTCTAATTGGACTCAAGTGGATCTTAAAGCTCAACAGTTTTATTATCTGCTGAAGTTTATTACGCACAGTGCCTTGAAAAGGATTTAGAACCCATAACCCTATTTTTTTTTTTTTTTAAACATTAATGCTATGTTACAACCAATGCTTTCATGCTAGCTTATTGGGATTTTAGTGCATAGCTTTATAAAATCCCCCAAAACTACCTTGAAGTTAGTGCTTAAGAAAATGCTTTCAATGTTTTTACAGTCCGGATTGCTCCGCTTATACGAAGATATGTTTTTCATGGATTCCAAACAATACTACAGTACAAACCAAACAGTATCTCCCCATATAGAGAGGTCATTTCCGCTCCTTGATGTTCGTGTTTTATTGTTTTTTTCTGATATGTCGCGCCAGCTGCTCCAAGTGTGTCCTGGTTTTTGTTGCATGGTAAGATTCTGCCCTCATACAGCCAGTGAAAATAAAATCTTCTTTTTTCCTCACTTGAAAAAAAAGTAATAAAAATGGAGAAAAAAAAAAAATTCTAATCAGACAATCATAAGTCTGAATTCGAATTCGCTATTTGATTGATGTGCTGCTTTTGGGCCCTGAGTGGAGATCGAGTTCCATTTAAAGGGACAGTGCTATGTAATAATTACTTTTTTTAAGCTTTACGTCATGTTGTAAAATTATTCCCTCATCAAAAAAAATACCTTGACTCTTTCATGCATGGTTGAGAAATCATTTAGTCTCCCATGGCAACCATTCAGCTATGGAAAACGCCCGGTTGGATCTAGCTCCGCCTTGCAGGATGAAGCTCCTCCTCGGGGCTGCAGCTTCACAGAGCAGCCCTCCCATACGACGCCTCCACTCGGCTCCTTCAGACTAGCAAGCAGCAATTAGCAAACATCTGGTGTTGCGAAAGCGTTAATGTAGGAGCGATGTTGTGATGACTGCCTGTTTCAGAAAGAGCAGGAGTTTATTAAAGAGACAGAGACCCAATTTTAAAGTCTTAAACTCAAATTTTATTTGCCATATTTGATGCATAAAGCATTTTTAGAACAACTGAAGATAACATAGTTACTTGATTGTGCTACAAAATTGCTCTATATGCATGGAAAATGCATAATGCTGGCCCTTTAAAAAACATTTGAAGAGAACACAAAACAGTAATCAATTCAATGTTCATAATTTGGTTATAGTAGGAGCAGCTATATTCCAGGAGGATTTAGCAAAAACTATGGACTAATTACCACCTGTAGGCAAATGAGTCCCAAAGCTGACCTTCAGCAGAGGCTCGCATTGGCAAATCCCACAAACGCGATTAACATCGTTTCTTGCAACAAGAATCTGAATACATCTTTATTTACATCCTGATATTATTTCCTGATATTTTGCCCCAGACATTCCAATTATTTGCTGTGTTTATATTTTCCCTGATTTCTGCTGAGACACAGCATATGTCCTGAAACTCCTGCCAAACCATTTCTGGCAACTTCACGTCATTGTGCAAACCATCGTACTTATTTACGCTTCTGGATCAAGCGGAGCTCCAGAAATAGCTTTCAAGAAATGAGATTAAAACAGTCCGCTGGAGCTCCACGCAGATATGTCTTTGGGGCAGCTACTTAGTCAGTAAAAAAAAACAAAAAAAAAAAACAAATCCCAGCCAAAAGAGCGAGAGGGCATCGAAACCAGAGTCTTTAAAACTGATTAATAAATCCGTGAAAAGCCCGCCCCACATTTTTCTTGGCTTTCCTCGAAGTGAGCAGTAAAGCAGTTGCTTTGGCGCCGATCCTCCCGCTACGTTAGGGGAGAACACCAACAGCTAATGAAGACCGAAACAGGGAAGAGAACAATGTCTGAAAGAAGGGATTGTTTTTCCTTTTGTTTGTCTTCTGTTGAGGACGAAAAGAAATAAAGTAGGAGGCAGCTGAGCATCTAAACCGCTGGTTTCATTTAGCGACGGCGCCGCGAGGTGGAGATGGAAATGTTGACCTGTAAGGAAAGGGGGGGGGGGGAGGAGTGCATTCAAGCTACACCGATTCCAACTGAACACCTGCGTTATATATATATGTGTATACAAATTTAAAAAATCCATTTTACTGGAAAGCTTTAGCCTTGTCGTTTTCTGGGCAGACAGACGGATCAGGACGACTCCACATTCCTCGGCTTATGTGACGACTTCTAATCAGGGAAGGAGCCTGGCTTTGCTATGCAGATCTGTGACAAAACAGTAACAACCTTCTGACTCATTCCACAGCTCAAACGTCCTGTGGACACACACCGCTGGAGGTAATGATTACTTTGGACGTTTGGGTTCTGTTTTAAAGCCTGTGTGACTTTTGGCTTGAAGCTTGCACAATAAACCCCACTCTGAAAACAATGTTTCTGTTCCCAATTTACATCTTTGTTTTGTGGATTATTTATTTTTTTGTTTGTTTTCTCTAATAACAATCCCGTTTTCCGCCTCCATCTGTATAAAGAATATGAAAGGAAACTTCTAGCTTTATAGTTAGTTACCTGTGTACGAATCGTGCCTCTTCTTTGTGTGGGTTTAGGGCGACCAGGAAGGCCTGACCAGAATGTTTGTTTGTTTTGTTTTTTTGTTGTTGTTGTTGTTGTTTCTTACGACTCCACGTCCGAGAACCTGGGATGTTATATGCAAAGCTGCGTTGCGTATCGCCATGCACGGTGTTCACCTTATAGCTGGTGCAGAGGTGTTTTCTGAGAGAAAACGAGACAAAAAACAAAACAAAACAAAAAAAAAAACCTAGAAGCATTTAAACCTGTTATCTCCGATTGCCAGGAACGCAGATGACGCGGCCATCTCGTCGCCCGCGGCGTGTCCGCCAGGCCGTCCTTTCCCTGAAACGCAGAGTCGGAGTGCGTTGTCTGTGCGAGCGAGCGGACGGGGCAAAGGTCGTGCGTGTCAATTCGAGGAGACGCGTTTCCGTGTCTTTCGAGAACCCGGCCTGTCTCCACGTTTTCAGCTTCGGAGCGCGAGGCGGCGCGTTTTTCCTTTTCGCAGCCCGCCGTTGGTGAGATCCGCTTGAAGACGCTCGACGTCGGCAAACGTGTCGCCGGAGAGAGATATTTTGTTGTTTCTACTACTGCCTTTTAAATATGTTTAATATATGAGACGATAAATGAATCTTTACTATTTATGATTTGAAGAGTTACACTGAGGCTTAATTGCAGTTGTGTGCGTGTTTGACTTGAAGCATTTGAATTCAGATCCTGTGCTGAACGTTTGAGTTAAGTGCCATATGAATGTCAACGTTGGGAAAAGAGTGATAGCCATACTGCTGATCAGTGGTGATGTTTTTCTCTCTTTTGCGTTTGTTGTTTTAGTTTTGTTCCTTTTGGAAACTGTTTCATTTCGATGCTGTATATATTGTATTGTGTTGAAATAAATATGCAGTGAAAGTGCTTTTTTTCTTCTTCTTCTTCTTCTTCATTGATTTCCTCAGGTCCTGGTAAATAAGCCGGAAAAATTCCAAATGGGCTTTTTTTTTTTCCCCCGACTGGAATTCCTGAGAATCACCTAAACAGAATCTGTCAAATCCAAGTATGATCTCAATATTTTTGCTAATAGAAATGGATGAAGATTAGGGCCACTAACAGAAGAAAACTGGGTTTTGACTCATTGCTTAGGATTTGGACTTCAATCTCATCATTCTGACTCTCGGGATTCTGCTTAATTCTGTTTAATCTCATAATTGACATA
Organism: Poeciliopsis turrubarensis; assembly: GCA_010277015.1. Lineage (NCBI taxonomy): Eukaryota > Metazoa > Chordata > Actinopteri > Cyprinodontiformes > Poeciliidae > Poeciliopsis > Poeciliopsis turrubarensis. The sequence goes on from VMRN01000062.1 coordinate 1,445,953, forward strand.
GATAGATTTATCCATTTATGTCGAAATCCAAATAAATGACCAAACCTTCGTATGTTTGGCTATGTTAACTATGCTGTTGGCACAATAATCACAACTCTTCCTTCCTTGTTGTAGAATTTCTAAACCTGCACTTTATCCGCACTGAAAGCCTGTCCCAAATTTGTTGGGCAGATTTGACTTTTAAGACTACATTTTTTTTTTTTTTTCAGTGACTAAATATCCAAGTAAAATAATACGATTATAAAACATAACATTTAATTACAAAAACATTGTTTGATTAAACAGCAAAAGCACAATAAGTGACTAAAGCGCTGCAGCTATAACTCAGATCAGACATGTCGAGCTCAAAGCTGGTAAATTCATGTTTCTATTGTTAATACGCCATCTGTAGGTTGTTTAGCACTCAAATCATTACACCATACATCCCATAATGCACTGCTGCAATTGGTCACAGCCAGAGTGTGTGAAGAACAAGGCCCATTGGGGGTGAGTCCTGCTGCGTTCTTTAATGAACATTTAGCTGATATCAGTGCCTAATGAGTTCACAAGGGACTTCCCTGACTTTAAAGTCCAATAAAATCGTAACCGAACTCCGGAACTGTTTTCTAGTCCGTTCACTTTTGATGTGGGACTGTGCAGCTCAATGGCGCTCTGGTCTCCACACAGTCGCTACGCTTTCATCATCAGTGAGACGTAGCCTCCTCTACGCCACTTCAGCCAAATGTTAATGCCCTGTTGTACTTTATAACCAGCTGTTATGCATAGGACTTTTTCTGGAGCGTTTCTGCATCGTCCACACCTAGCCGGTTCCTTTGCTGCCATGGCGGCTGTTCCTTCCCTTCGGTTCACGATCAACCGTTGGACGCCGTTCTGCCGCACTCATCCGATCCGAACGGCATCCTGGCGAGGCGGATCAGAGAGCCGGTGTCTTGCTCACTCTTGGCCTAAAGCATGAATTATTTATGCGCCTGACAGATTTAGATTTGAAGTTGTTTTCATTCAGCCGGGAAGCTCGTTTCTTCCTGGAAACGACGGGCGTCTCCCTCGGAAAACAACAAGACGGTGTCCCACCAGTTACCGACTTATTTTATTTACATTTCTATTTGTATTCATATTCCAACAAAAACTGCCACATCAAAAATGTGTTTTACTCTTCTCAATTACCAGTAGAAAGACATTGTCAAGGTTTTAGTCCTGTAAGACATTGTTCAACATTTTAGAAACCTTCAGTGTTTAGTGTTTCTTATATGAATAAGATAACATAAAGCTTTTATTCACCAATACTAACTTCACTCACAGCTCCAAGAAGCTTTATCTGAAAGGAAGATCAAGGCTCGGTGTTTTACAGCAGCTTTGCAAAGCCATGCAAGCCACCTGAACATACTGACACAAACAATTTAATACCTTTATTTTTTAAATAGATGTGTTGAAACAGTTCTTGTGTAATATTTTTAAAACACATTTAATTTGTTTCACAAGACTTTCAGATTGCATTGGCACAATTAGGAGTCCTGGATTGAAAGAAAAAAATAATCCGAGGTTGAGTTAAAGTCTGGCACTGTTATGCATGCCACTATATGCTTAATCTCATTCATGTAAGTTATATTTTGTTGTTTGTTGTTTTAATTATTATTTCTATGTCTTTGATTTTAAAGTCGGATTTTGGTTTGTTTGTTTGCCCCCATTTCCTCCCTTTTGTTTTGTAAAGCGATTATACCAGTCAGTCTCTTTGCGCCGCAAACATTTGACATTCACCACCGACCCCGGGTGGAACGATGTATTATTTCTCTAATTGTTAAGAAAAATCACGATAGCCACTGCATTCCACCGTAGCGTGCGGCGTAAATGACCATTAACTATTTATTAGATAAAAACATTTTAAAAATCACAGCAGTTGAACAGTTTTTAAAACAGCAATGACATAAACAGTTATAGCTTTTGTCCTGGAGCGTTTTAGAGAATTACCCTTGAAGCTGACACACTGTTACAATCAGAGGTGCAAACGCTGACACATGAATCCTCTACAAAACCAAACGCCGGAGTCTGGACATTCAGCAACACGGATCTTATTTTGTTATTTGCTTGAGAAACTGCATCAATATACACAGCTGTAGTAAAAACTACTGTCAGTCATGTTCTGTCCAACTCCTGGGAAAGTTAAAAAGGAGGAAAATGAACCTTTAAGTCAACCCCCGCCCTGAACAGCTGCTGAACCGTCCAATCAGAATTCCCGATTGTCTGAACTGTTGCGTGTTGCACAAAATGTGCTGACAGCGAGCAAGTAATCGAGTTTGAAGCATGACTCGCCGGGCTTCACGCATTTAGCATCTGACCTGGGCCGTCTCTGTTGTTCCTCGACTTTTATGGAGACAGTCGACATCTTTTGTTTGAGTGTGAGAAATGGGAAACAAAATCTGAAAAGATTTCGTTTCCCAAAATCTTTTGGGAAAGATTTTGGGAAACAAATGTATGTCTAATGTGAGACGTTAGACATCCTCCCAAATGTTTAATGTATGCACTGTGTGCAAGCGATTTATTTCAAAAGCTCAATGTGATTCAATTACAAAATCTAATTACAGTGAGCCTTTATCCCCACATTAAATTCTCCCAAATGTTTCATGTTAAATCTTCCCAAATGTCCAATATTAAATCATCAATATTTATTTTGCATGGTAAGAAAAAAGTCATAAAGAAAGATGGTGGATAGTGATTGGATGAGACAACAAAAAAAAACAAAAGAAAAAGCAACACTTATTTGTTTTATTTGTTGGATTTATTTGCCCACAAATGCAAAGTACGTTACAAAAGATAAAAACTAGCACAGCACATCACCTGAAACTCACTGTCCTTACTGAATAACATGGTGGTGGCAGCATCATGCTGTGGCAATGCTTTCCTTCAGCATGGACACAGAAGTCCAAAGAACAGGGAGGGACGAACTTGAAGAAAACCTGCCGGAGATGAAAAGGACTCGAGACTGGGACCAAGTTTCAACATCTCAGGATGTTCCAGAGTCCAGGGCTCTGTCAAAAAGCAAAAAGCGATATTCATAGACGGTCCAGTCGGACCGAGCCTGGGCTGTTCTGCCAAGATGGACCGGCGAAGGGTTTTTCTGGAAACTGGAAGCAAGCAGAAGGCTTTGATCAGCTGTTCTACAACGTACCGATGCAGGGCACCAGAATGCAAAGCTACGCTCGGGGTTTTTGCTCATAAAAGAAAATAATAACAATAAAACAGATGGACTGATGGATTGACTTCAGCGTTGTAACGTGACAAAACGTTTAGAGGTGTGAACATTTTCACATGGCATTGAAAAGTTCCATGGAGTCACAAGTACTAAATGACCCAAAATCCTACGGCTTTACATGATAAAGAAGGGGGGGAAGTACAACCTTCAAGTGGATTCAGATTTTCTAATGAACTTAAACAACCATTTGAAAGCATCTACTGTTTGATGCACCCAAACAGCAGATGGCGCTGTATCCTATCTTCTGATTGAAAGCTATCTTTCCTGGATATCATTATTTGGACATGCCTACACACACACACACACACACATCCTTGTACTTCCATCAACTGAGATCTTTGTTTTGATTTCCATTGATGTTAGCTGAGAGTAGCACTACGTCAACATATTTTTACTCAAGTAACAGTAAAAGTGAATTAGATTTTTATTTTTTTTTTAAATCAATTCAATCAATGATTTAATATTTGAAAATCACATAATCAGATGGACTAAAATACAAAGTTATGTGGAAGGTTTGGTGTTTTAAAGATCAAAATGAAAATAATTCATATAAATCGTTACAAAATGAGGCAAAGAAGCAAAACAAACACTTTCCAAATTTGTTTGTTTTTTTCTTCCCCAATATAAAACTTATGAAACTCTAACAAAAACCTGCAGGATCTGATGAATTTTTTTTTTATTAAAACAAGCTCGCTGCTCACAACTTGTCGCGTGTCCACGACATTTCGTCCCGTAAGAGTGGCGATAATTCACAGTAAACTTACTTAAGTAAAAGTAAGAAAGCACAGCATCACAAAAATGCTTCCAAATCTAGATTTTTAAAAGAATTACTCATCTAAACATAACAGAGTAGATGCAACCAGTTATTACTCAGCTCTGCGTTTTTTTTTTTTTTTACTGCATTCATGAACCATTACCAGTCTTTTCCTAATCATAACCAAAACTTAACTCACTACCTTCCTCTAAGCCTGACTGGTGGAGTGAAGTAGACTGGGAGAAGAAAAGCAAAACAAAAAAACAAAAAAAAAAAAAAAAAAAAAACAACAACTAAAGGACGAGGAAAAGTCCTCGATTTCTACAAATGACCTACTTTTGCTGGCAAAAGTGTTGAAAGTGGTCCTCTACAAGTACACGCAAACACACACACATCCATCCACTCTTGGAGCAGTGAGTGTGTTATTTCCATGGCATGAGGCAGACACACAGTGAAGTAAGGGTCTGGCCGGCGTTGGCCAGCTACACCCTGTCTGACGACCTCAAACGGAGATCCGTCCTCAGCCTGGAGGCTGCAGGTTCCGCTGGCTCAGAAACCCAGTCACAAGAGCTGTTTTGTGCTTTCTTGCATAATGTGCATGACATTAACTTTTTTTTTTTTTTTCTCCTCATACTGGAGTTAATTTTTATCCTGTCTACTGTGTGGTATCTTCACTGAGCCATTCAAACTATGCCCCAGCCGGATGTCATCAGTCCCAGGAAGGCAAAACAGGCAGGCAGCAGGCTCTCCCAGCAGGCCCCCGTCTTCCCGTCCAGACGCTTACAAACACACACACACACACACACACGCACACACACACACGCACACAGGCATCCCAGAGCCCTCACACCCGTCCCCAAATACGCCCCTCCTCTGGACAACTGCTCTGACTCAAACGGATTAAAGATGACTCTCTTCTCTCACATTTTTGCACCCCCCCCCTCCCTCCCACCCGTCTCTCTCCTTTCCCTCCTTCACTCTCCCGTTCTCTTTCTCTCTACTTCTCTTTTCTTTCCATGCCGGATGAAAGGCCTCCCAGACACCCACTCCATGCACATACCATTCAGGCCAGGACACACAGGAAGTCTATGTGCTGCACAGAACAGAGAGAGAGAGAAAGAGAGAGAGAGAGAGCGAGGAGTGGGGGGAGTGCATGGTGGGAAGTGGTGAAGGAACAGAGGGAGGGGGGGGGCTAAATGCAAGTCATGTGAAGCTCATGAGAACCAACCTACAAAAGATAGGATCTTGTTTTCCTTTTACTAACTCTTTTTCTAACACTGCGCTTCATCTCAGCTCACTGTTCAACTTGAAAATGTATCTTGGCTTTCATAAAAAGTTCCTAAAAACAAAGCTTTGTGTTTAATATTCCCAGAAAAGCCTCGTCACACAGAATAAGTGACTTTCTTGCGCTGTGATGCAGCTTGTGACTTGCAGCACTGACTGCGTAACAACTTCACGATAAACTCTGGGTCCCCCAAAAGCCATGCTTACTTCACCAATCCATCACGTTGCATTTCTCGCTATTGTTTTGGAAAGTCTGGCCTCTGCAAAACAAAACAAAACAAAACAAAAAAAAAACACAAATAAAAAAGTGGCGCGCCACCGTTTTTAACACAGTTATATGAGAGATTAGCCTCAGCCAAAATCTGCAGTGGAACTGTGAAGAATTGCCTCACGTGGAATGGAGGCCTCGGTGCATTCGTTACTTTTATGGCATACGCCGCTTCAGCTTGGGCGAATGTGTTAGAGAGAGAGAGAGAGAGAGAGAGAGAGAGAGAGATGGGGGGGGGAACGGCGTCACGTCGCATGCTTTGAATTACTGTACATTTGCGGCTGGTTGACTGTTGCCAGCCAACTGTCTCTGAGCGGATCAGACGGCAAACATCAGCGCCGGCGGCTCAGCCAGGAGTCCGACTTTAATTCACTCTTGCTGTCTCTTTCCAGAATACCTTCACTTTTTTTTTTTCTTCTCTTTTTTTAACTGGAGCTCTTTTGTCACTCTTTCAAAGATTCACTCCTCTCTACTTTAAATCACTTGCAAAATGCATTAATGTCCCTTAAACCGTTTCTCATTTTGTCACTTGACAACCACGAGCTTAAACGTGCTTTATCTGACTTTGATTTGGTAGAAGGAAAAGCATATGTGAGTCTAATACTCAGTTGTGTATTGAGGTGTGGACTTTGACTGGGCCATTTCAGCAAATTCCTGAGGTGAACTAGAGTCTTTTGCAACTCCTGAGAGTTTTTTTCCAGGGTTGTTCTATGTTAAGCTTCCCATCAACTCTGACCAGCTTCAGCAGCTGTGTTTCCATTACAAATGTGTGCAAAACTTTGCCGATGTTTCACTAATGTCAGAAAAACCACACCGTTTTGCAGTTTGCAGTGTTTCCATTAAAGAAGAGACGCGACTAAAGTCACGTGAATATTTCCGTTCTCGCGATGAGTCATGAAAAAAAACCTCTTGCGCCATCGTCTTCCTTCTACTTCCTGTTGTTTTCTTATCGACTTTTCTGGCAGTGGTAACATCCTGTTGCTGGTCACATGACTTGTGTGATGCGAATGAAGTGTTCCAGTTGCAGTTTTGCGATACGAGCCAATACTCCCGGCGCGTAAACTTTTTATCAAAAAAAGTGAGCTTTCTCGAAGCTGCCGCATTTTCCACCAAGCAGATTTATTGTCGTAATTCCAATTTATGCAATTTTATGGTCAATGGGATTGCAGTTGGTGTCCACAGAGACAAAACAGCATCCCTCCAGCTGTGTTTGCATGATGTTGTGGAGGAACTGGCACGCTGCTTAAAACAACAAAGAACATTACGAGGAAATATTGAAGCAACATTTAAAGACATCAGCCAGGAAGATAAAGCACAAATGGGTCTTCCAGATGGACAATAACCCAAAGCACGCCGCCGAAGTGGTTGTACCGTCACCGAAGGACAACAAAGTGAGTGTTTTGGTGTGGCCGTCACAAAGCCTTGATCTCAGTCCGGCAGGGAGTTTACGGGCAGATCTGAAGGAGGTGCGTGCGAGCGAGGCAGCCTACAAAAACGGGCCCAGTTCTGACAGGAGAAGGACGAGATCTGCAGCTTTGGGGTTTGATGATTAGAGTCTGGTTTTGATTATTGTCCTGCGTTTCTTATTGTGATTAGCTCAGCCTCGTTTCTGCTTTACTCCAGGTAGTTATTCTAATTCATATTTATCTCTTGTGTCTATTTATGCTTTGCTGAAGTTAGATTCATTTTCCTAGTTCTCCTGTTTGCTCTCCCTGCTGCCATTTTCTCTCTCTCTCTCTCTGTCTCTCCTCACATCTGCAACCTGTGAGCCAATCAGCGCCCGTCTACTGTCCCTTCCGTCACCGCCACAGTATTTAAACTCATCTCCTGCTCTCCCTTGTCGCTGGGTGCCTCCTGTTTCTTCCCCACCATTAGGCCCCGCTGCGTTTTGCCCCCAAATTCCTGTTTCTGTTTCGGGTCTGGCTCCCTGCGGTTTTTGGAAGTAGTCGCCGTCGTCGTCAACCTTTTTCCCATTAAGCACTCATCATCTACTCGACACCGCCGTCGTCACAGCTGCAACATGCCAGAGGAGCAGCTCAGAACTCCTTCCACAAGTTTTGGTCCTGCGAGAAACTTGAGGAAGTTTGACCGAAGTTGCACCGTTTAAAAAAGGTTATCCCTAAATTAAGGTTATCACGGTCAACTAAAACTAAAGAAAATTTAAACTGAGTAATTAATGGAGGGCAAACTAGCTCAAACACACTGAAGTTATAGTCGTAGTGTTTCTAATTATTAGCCTTTCAAATTGAAGCGAGGTTAATTTTCTTTCTGTTCCCCCACATAAGCGGTTTTACGACAGCTGGCTCCAAATTACGGCCCTCTATAATCGTCATCCTGGTGGCGCGAGACCCCGAGGGCGATGGCAAAGGCTGGGAGAAAACGCCGGTCAGCTGGTTGTTCAACAATAACTGAACCTTTATTTTATTTTTTGGAAAATGGCGTCTTCTGCTGAGAATGCGTTACTCAATTGATGAACACATAACAACACAGTACATTGACCTTTTTGAATACTGTGCCAAAAACAACAAAACAACTAAAATATGGAAAAAAAAAAAAAAAAGCTAAAACTAGTTCTTTAACTGATTAAAAAAAAAAAAAAACTAAGCATTTTTTTTAACCAATAAAAACATAGTGAACTAACTGGATCAAAGAAAAGAGCACATCAAAATAAAGCCCTGAATTATTGTAACCCTGGACCAAATGTATGTCAATGTCAGATTTTTCAGAGTTTACTAATTAAATCTTTGAACTTAAGTTTGATATAAGCTTAGAAGGAGTGAAAGAAATGTGTCTGTGTCTTTTTATTCTGGCTTCAACCCCACACACAGGCTACCTTTTATTAATGTGGTGACTTCTGAAGTGAATTGGTTGCACTTTTTAAAAATTTAGGGAAACAAGACTAGAAATCCAGACCACTGGAATGTTTTTCTTTTATGAAAAGTGCCAATATATCCACTTTGTTCCATCCATCACATGAAATCCCAATACAGTGCAGTAAACGTTTTCTGCTGTGAGTACTTTTTGCCGTAATGCCATAATGTTTATGGCATTATTTCCCATAAATCACACAATATATACACAACACCACACACCGCTGACACCCACACACATTCCAGTAGGCGGCTCACACACACTCAGACGTATCTCTGTGTTTACACACTTCACCGGGCAGCTAATCTATTTGGCTCTACAGACTAAAGCCTGCCTTGTGTCGAAAAGCTTCTTTAGAGGGGGGGGGAGAAAAAAAAAGTGTGAGTCAGGTGACAAATCAGACCACATTACTACGGCTCGATCGCCGCCTTCCAGAGTCCCACCCTCCTGCGGATTGTGCCCAGGTGTTGGTGCTGATGACATCACCCTAAAGCCTCCAACAAAAGATAAGCATTCCTCTCTCAATCGTAATCGGATGTGTTGATGCAAAGCCCCACCTAAACCAGACAAAACCAGTCAGTCCTTCAGAAGAAGCACAGACTGGTTTTGTTTCTCTTGCACTGAACTTTTTGTCACATAAGTCTTTCCAATTAATTAGTTAAAAAAAAACAACAACACGTGTAGTTTTCAAATAAAGATTTTGTTTTATAATGGCAAAAAACAGTTATAAACAACTTTCTACTGTGTAAAAACATAATTTCCCTCCTGATAATTCATGTCTCTGGTTTCCTGCTTGGTTAAACTTTTCCAGCCACACCCAGCCCTGATTGTTGCTGTCCTTAATCACCACAGTACAACCTGACCGTTTGAAATGAGCTAAAAGATCTCAAAAAGCAGCTCATCGTGTCACAATCTGAGGCAATTCAAGAACAGACTGGCTGCTGCTTTAAGAATGCACCAGTGATCGCAGAGGAACAGTGCGAGTATTCATACTGTAAGTATCCGCTACTCATGAACACTGACAACTATTTGGAGTGCCACTCTCTTAGGAAAAAACTGGGCAAGATTTTACACATAGCAATTCTTTGTGATTTTCACTTTAGTACGGCTAATTCAATTTTATGTAGTATAAAGACTCAAAGGTCAATTTTATTTGCAAACTTGCACCAAATGTCTACTACTTTTGTTAGTATGTTTTATATAACCCAATTTTTTTTTTTTTAATTCCAAAATTTTGTAGAGGACAAAATTTTCCTATCCTTTATTTCAAAGTTATATTTATTTTACTTTAAATCATACCTGTTTTGTTTATTTTCAATATATACAAGTTATTCAGTGTGTGCCGTACCATTCAGAAAATGACACCAAAGCAGAACAGAGCGAAGCCCCAGCTGTCACTGAACTCTGTTTTCACTGAACATTTAAGGTTTTTCATGCGGCTACAGCGGAGACAGAAAAGTGCAACATTACGTTGGGTCGTGCCTCTTTCAACAGCAATGTTGCATGTAGTTTGCTTTGCACTTTATTGCTTGCTTCTAACGACATCAAGCTGAACATGAACATGACAGACGTTAGCCGAAGTCCAAATCCAGCAGCGTGGGGAATCCGGCGATTCACGATGAGTCCGTCTGACCAGAGATTTCGTCACAACAGCTGCGCTTTGGTCTGACACGACTTGCAAACAGTTTCAGAGTGGTTTTTGGAAATTCCCAAGTGACAAATATTGACCATTTTCAAGTGGTTTTATTGTTTTTATCTGTCAGTCAAATTCCCTCTGATTGAAGTCGACTGAAAACACACTGAACCGTGACTTGAAAGCCAGAGTACGAACTGAACCTTGATTTTATGGCTCGTCAGTGAAGTTGTAAAAGAGACCACAGCGTCTAATGGTCGGAAGGGCTGATTTTCATCGGTTAAGATAAATGTTCATAATTCAACAAGAAGCAACAGACTACAAGGGCTCAAGCGGCCTCCATTGGACAGGTCCAAAGAGAAAACAATGGCTGACAAAAACAAAGAACTTTCCAATGATCCCCAAGACTTTTGGCAAAAGGACAAGATAGATTTTATCTTTTTTACTTCCATCTATGCTTGCTTTGTTGCTAGATTACGAGAATAACTTGTTGCTGAAGAGGTAGATGTAAATTCTGCTCTCCAGCAGAAAATCATAAAAGAGTCGTCCATCAGTTTGTGAGATTAATCTCAAGAACATTTGGGTTTTACGGCAGAGCAAGCATCCAAATCTCCCCAGCAGGTCTACCTCTGAACGGTTAAAAAACAATGAAAAATGACGTTTTTGGAGTGGCCAAGTCAAAGCCTGGACTTAAATCACTTTGCTATTTCATGGCAATAAGCAGGCTCCTCATCCTCAAACATTTACATGCATCCGGATGATTAATACTCCGACAAATCTCTCCACTGTTGGATGAGTTTATTTCTCTTGATAAAATAAATAACCACATGAAAACATGTTTTCGTTTGGCAAAAAAAAGTTATGTTTGCCTGATTTAAAAGAAATCCTTAAGTAGACAAATACTTTTCAACAGCGCTGCAGCTTCGCCCCAGATGTGCTTGCTGTTCATGACAGTTTATTTCCACCATGTTTCTCCCATGACCATTCGTCTTCTGCTTTGGCAGATTTTAGGAACTTGACGTGATATATTTTTCTTCCAACCAGTAAGATTAAAAAAAAAAAAAAATAAAAAAAAAAAAAACAAATCTGCGTGTCGACGATTCTCCAGGAAACGCATGAACAGCCGCCGATTCTTCCAAACTGATGTCTAAGAGTTGTTTGGGTTGATTAACAGATCCTTTGTTTTCATCTGACAGACCAGAAAATCTCCTCCGTGCTTTTTGGATTCCTGGTCACGGTTGCTGGCGATCGTGAAGACAACTGTGATCAGGCAGAAAGAAAAAAGAAAATGGTTGGAGTTTGAGATAAGAAGTAAAACACTCGTCTGGGACTTATTCGTAGACGTTTGGTCTTTCTTTCAAGCACAAGTAAAATGATCGATTTGGTTGTTGTCATCATGAAGCGTGCGAGGGCCCGACGCTCTCAACAGGTTTTCATCAGAAGTGGAAAACGATCTGAAGGAAATCGACAACATTTTGGCCAGTTTAGTTATTTCAGTCAACTTTTATTATGCCATAATAAACAAAAGATGTTGATGGCAACATAATTGTTCCTTTAACTGAACCCGTATGGCTGTGTGTTGTAAGGAGAGTCATTCTGGTATTGCAGAAAAATTAGCTTTTTAATTTATAATCATCTGTCATTTATTGAAGAAAAACATGCAATAAATCATCAAATCACAAAATTTGTCCAGCTCAAGAATCAAAGGTTCACTTTTTTATTTATTTATGTTTATTTCCTGTTTTTTTCTTTTTTTTTCTTTTTTTTTTGTGCAACCCTATTAGTTCTCAGGAACCCGAAAAATTGAATTAAACCAATTGATGTTTATTAATAGCATCACGCATCAAGTTATTCAAGCTACTAAAGTGAAGGAAAGTAAAACTTTAATAGCTTGTTATTTTTGTCATTTAAGATTTAGGACAAAATGAGACTCTAGCATTGAAACTAGAGCACCAAGTCACTCAAGGTAACAGGATGAAATGGATACATTAATGTTCCTTGCAGATGCTTTTACAGTAACGGGACTGCAGTCACAGAGTTCAGAATCTGTCCTGTAGTGTTTTGTGTGTGTGTGTGTGTGTGTGTGTGTGTGTGTGCGCGTGCGCGTGCGTGTGTGTGTGTGTGTGTTTGCTTTTATTCCAGGATGATGTTATCTGTAGAATGGAATATTGTTTATTTGCAATCTTTCAGAGAAAGTTTGAAATTTATTTGCATTATTCTGGTAATAAGAACTAACACAGATATGTTTCCCTGCTTTTCTCCATTGAATTCTGATTTCTTTATGCAGGTCCATTCATATAACCTCCAAGCACTTTACAAAATAAATAAAACAGTTTCTGGTCAAACATGCATATAATCAAATCATATATTCAAGATTCTGTTGATATTTCATTTTAAATGTATGGAGAAACATCAAAATGAATGACAAATATGTGGAAAACTATCTGTTGCCCGCTGTTATCATGGAGTTGGATCAGAGGTTCTGTGGGAATGTTTGTGAGGATTTTAATAAAGTTTTAACTTCTTTCTTTTTAATAACTATAGACTCTGTTAGCAAACTGAAAACGGGTCGTCTCTGGATCTTTCAGTCCTTTGAACTTCACATGGAGCAGGTGGCACTAACCTCAAATTGAAGGTTGATTATTCTTTTCAAAACGCTTTTGATAACACACACACAAAAAAAAAAAAACAGCCTTCATGTCCAGGCATGATGTTCCGAATCTGATCTTTCTCTTTATATACAAGCTTTGGTCACTGTCTACCACGGAGCAATGAGCTTCATCTGCCCTGTGAAGAGCTGACTCATCGTTGTTTATCACACGCTCAGGTTGGATGAGCAACTTCGCCTTTAATGCAGCTCTCTGTTCGCTTCCATGGTGCCGTCAGAAACAGGCTGGAGGCCATTGTTTTGGTTCTCAAGGTTCACTCCTACAGTCTGCTCTGCTGGTTTTAAAATGTGGTTTTTGTGCTGCTGCTTCTCTTGGCCGTCTTGCAATTGTTGCAAAAGCTCGGTAGCTGTGTTTCCATTTGCCATGTAATTGCACACTTTGTCATTTCAAAAATAAATTTGTTCAATGGAAGCATGCCAATTTAAAAAAAAATTGTTTTTGAGATTTAAGAATTTTTGGTGTTAAAACATTGTTTTGTTGTTGTTTTTCACATATCAAAATGTGATTATTTCGCAAAACTGCAATGAAAATAATTTTTTAGCATCACACAAGTCACATGATCAACAGCCACACACTGGTGCAGGCCGTAAAGAAGAAAACAGGAAGTGGTAAGAGGAGGATGACGTGGCATGTTTTTTTTTTTTAATGACGTATCGACTGAACACACTTAATTAAGTGTGATTTTGTGTGTGTCTCTCAGTTATTGGAACCACAACAATGGCAAAATTCTGCTTTTTCAATTTTAGCAGAGTGTAGGATATGTTTTGCATAATGGAAACACAGCTTGTCAGGTTTTATGAAGGCTTATAAATAAACAAACAAACCAGAAGAACATGGAGACGATTCACTTGGAGCACATTCAACCTTCGTCCATGGATGCTGGACAAGAGGAAAAGATTGAGGACAAATATTGAATTAAAGTTCTCTCTCCCTTCCTCTGCCATTGTGAAATGTTACAGGAGAAGAAGTAGCTTCCTTTTCACAGAAATGGGTTGGAGATAACATGAACATGAGTATCTGTAACTATGGCAACACTGGACTTTCTTAAAAACAATTTCTTCATGTGTATTTTTTTTTCATTATTTCTTTCTTTTAGTAGAAAGAATCATTGTACACGTCGCTCTATGCACATGTCAAATGTGCACGCAGTGCTTCGCTACATTTGCTATGATGTGCATTATTTTTATGTCGAAGGTTAAAACCTCAGAGCTGAAACTGTGGAGCATCAAAGAAAAAAAAAACCATAGGAGCCATTTTGCGCCCAGTTTAACACATAAATAAAGCAAATAGAAGATGGAAAATAGAAGAAGAAGAAAGCAAGTCTCAGCTCAGTCGGGTCCAGCCGCTTTTCCCCGCGCAGCTGCTTCACAGTTCACAATTAAGCGTTTGTGGCGGTGCGAGGATTTGCTGCGCTCTTCATGTGACAAATACTCAAGTCTCTGATTTCTAGGACGTCAGCATGCTTTCTGTAAACACAGACCGGGGCGCCATTAGGCCAGCTTTGTTTGGCTCGGTGTGATAGAGAAAAGGCAGCATAATGAGGGGGTCTGTTAGCCGCATTAGAGCCCATTCTCTGTGTGAAAGAGGCTTAAGTCCACATAAAGTACATTCCTTCCCTCTTTTATTAACCTCACACACACCGATTCGTTTTCAGCACTTTGTGGGCAACAGAAATCCGATGCAGTCGGGTTTGTTTTGAGCCAAATTACCTTCAAATGTGAAAAGTCTGTGAACATATCATATTACTGCAGACCTGTGTGATCCTGGTGGGCATTTTAATTGGTAATTCCAGGTATCAATTTGCCTTAACATCATTTCAAGAGAAGAAGGCTTTAAGATTCATTTTCACTCTTAAGTTTGAGTGTTGAAGACTCGTAACTTTTTGACAAAAGTTCCTTTTATTGCCATTACGCAGGGGTCAGCAAACTGACATCGTCATTATCAGCTGTGAATATTCCAGTGTAAACAGAAAAGTCTATATTGTGGTTTGGTGATGTCATGCTGACAGCAGCGTTTTTAAAAATAGACTGACAAAAATAAAAGTAAACCAGGAGGCAATGTGGCTTTAATTCACTGTCCAGACTCATTTCTTAAATGGTAACTCAATCGTTTCTACAATATTTGATCAATAATCTTTTTATCGGAAAATAACTTGTCTTTAAACATTTGCCTTTACATACTTCGGCAGTAACTTGAGGCAGCAATCAGATGGAGAACTGAAGCCCCCTGAGGTGAAACTGACCCTATTAAAAATAATTTAGCAACTTTTCGATAGCTGACACAAACATACAATGTGTCGTTATTGTTGCTGAAGGATGTGCTTTTGCAGAAACAATCATGCGCTTGGAGTACTTCTCCTACTTTGCAGAGCTAAACAAATATGTGATTGTCTGTGTATATATGTCAATAAAAAGTAGACTGGCTGATTTATTTCATTATTATTATTAATATGTGTTTGTATCTGGCATGCATTTGGATTTAATTTCCTGATTAAACACTTTTTGCTGCCATTGCAGCCATAAGAGTTGAGCGACTTTGTTCAGCTCAAACGTTTTAAGTTGATTTTAGTTCTGGACTGTGTCGTCGTTTAAACCAGTCAAATCCAGCGCTGACTGCGTGTTCATGGTTGCTGTGCTACCGGAAGGTGAGCAGAGAATAATTGGAAAAGATCAGTAATAATTGTCACATCAATTGTCTCACTCCCACACAAGCAGGCTACTAATCCACTTATCCTGGAAATGTATATATCATGAGCCGCACAGTGTGATTTTAGTGTCTTTGTTAAAGTGTGTCTAATTGATAGTGCAGCTTCAGTTGCTGTGTTTTCCCTCCACTCGTGAGCCTTAAGGCTGGAGAAGGAGGAAGGCTGGACGTCCCGCTGCAGTCGTCCTCATGGACGACAAGAATGTAATCAAAGACCTCCGGTTCTGTCAGAGTTCAGCATTCAGAGCCTGTTGACGCTTTGCATTCACTTTAGCCTCTTTTCCAATCACCAATTGTCTTAATAGAATTGCTGAGAGTGACATAAACACAATTAACTCATTACAGAAAGTTTAATATCCACGTGGATCCACTGTTAAAGGAGCACTTCTGCTTCTGCTTCTGCTTATGTCTTCAGTTGTAAATAAGATCCTAATTTTACTGCAGGCCATTACCTCTAACTTTGCAGAAATATGAAATTGCAAAATCTCTTTGGTCGATAATGCAATGCGTAGCTAATGAATGAAACGTTTTTATAGTTCTCAGCATTCCTTGTGTTCGGCTGCGTTCAAAATAAATCAGTCCTGCTGATTTATTTTGTTTGAACAATGAGTGAGCTAACCAGCTCAATCACTGTGTTATATTATTTCTATATTTCTAAATTGCGAAAAAAAAAAAAAAAACATTGCAATTGACTGGTATGCATAGCAAAATAATAAAAACAAACAGACCAACCAACCATGAGAAACGGGATGGTTCTAAGATATTTTGATTGAAAAGATGATCAGGGAGAGAAAAACCCATAAGGAAAGATCAATATCAGGTTTATTGGTAAGTTTGTGGACACAAACCTCTCTGCTAACAAGCCTGTCATGAATGCTCAGCCTAGTTAGCATAGCCACTGTAGGTGGCGGTTGAGTGGTTTTCTTGTAGCAGTATGGGTTTTTTTTTTTTTTTGCTCCACCATTAGCACATTTAGCAGCGACTACAAAAGTTGATTGACAACACTAAGACCTTCCTCCTGACTCTGATTGGTTGTTTTTGACCGGGAGCGATGCATTTCTGCAGAGCACTGGGAGGAAGTGGAGGACATTGATCTTTTCACAGATTATCTTGTGTCATACTGCCATTACATGGTGACAGTTTATTGAAAAAACTTTTGTTTTGTTTTTTTTTTGTTAAATAAAAGTTACATACTGCAACTTTAACGTGTCACTGAGATAGTCGTGTGCGTGTATTCGAAAAACATCCACAACCGCAAACAAGAAAGTCATATAAAAACATGCATCTTATTATCGTTATTGTTATTTTTACATCCTCCTCGTTTCTTTTCTCGGAGAAGCAAGTGAAACAATACCCTGCAGGCGTCACAAGATAAGTCGCTGACGCTCAGGAAGGTTTCCCTTCCTTTTATTTTTTTCCAACCTCTTCCTTTGCAGGTCACTTTTGTGTGAAAGAGAGAGAGAGAGAAAAAATCTGATTTAGTAGCATATGTTTCGCACACACTCCTAATATTCACAAAGGCGGCTTTTTGTCGCTCATTTCCCACGTGGGATATGTAAATTTTCCCAGTGCTGCGTAACCTCTGGCTATTCATTTCCTTTAGTGGTAAAAGTTAAACATTCGTCTTCGCATTGGAGACGATAAATTGTCAAAAGAAAACCTGTTGACAAATTTGCTGCGGTTCAGGAATCCGGTATCTGAACTAATCAACCTTGTGACCATAAATACGGACTTGGTCGGGACAAGCCGGCAAACAGCTCAATCATACGCTTCCTGTTTTTGAGCACGTAGTCGGTGACCTCAGAAGGAGGAGCACAGGATGTTCTCTAAGTGGAAGACACACAGATTTCCTAGACAGCTTTTAACGAGGACGGGAGCAGATAAGTTGCATCTGTTCTATAACTGGACGAATGATCCTGTTTTTCTTTTTTCTTTCTTTTTCCCGTAGCGACAACAACTAAAACATCAGATCCTCTTCTGTCACCGAGGTCAAGCATCTCTTTAATGCTTGTCACTGTGGCCTCAGACACTCAGATGTTCCGGCTTCAGTCTCCCTGTAAGCAGTTTTTCAGGGCTAACGGCAAACAGATGTAACATAAACCTTCTGACATTAAGCCAGACCAAACTTTTCCTGTCTTAGGTCAGACACGATTAACTTATTTATATTTACTAAAGGGTGGAATGAGAGGGAGAAGTTGGTTGTAGATCTTATTTTCTTCTCAAGCTTAACTTCCTTTATATTTTTAGATATTTCCTTGGAAGAATTGTATTTTGTACCGTGGCACTTGGATCACTGGGTTAGACATCAGGGCTTTGTGGTGGTCGCGCTGAAACATCGCGGCATTTTTCATGTCTTAAAATGTTTCTTCATTGTTTCTACTGTCGTGTGTTTTGTGAAGCGCACCATGCACACCCCACAGCATGATGCTGGCACCTCCACCCCCCGTAGTTGGGACGGTTTGTTGGGATGGCAAATGTAAAGATTATCATTTTGATCAAACTCTTTGATTTTTGTCCCATCAGACCATACTAGGTCTATAAAAAATATAGTTCTTTGTAAGTGTATGCTGTGTTTTATGTCTATTCTTTTATTTTTCTGGAGTAATTGCTTCTTCCTTTCAGAGCGGCCTTTCAGCAACCTGTAAGAACAGAACCCTGTTACTCTGTAGATAACGAGTCTCTCCAGACAAGCATCTTAACAAGACTATTTGGTGTTTCACAGTTTGCACCGAAGCATTTTCATACCCAAGGATGAACCAGAACTGTCCATCCCCAGGATATTCTTCTTGATATTTTTGTCTGATTTATTCGGATTAGGCCAAGATGTCATGCAAGGAAGCAGAATGCTGGAGGTGTTGCCTTGGAAGGAATTCAAACCTATTTCCAGGATATGAAAATGTTCCCTGCGCTGCGTAACCTCTGGCTATTCATTTCCTTTAGTGGTAAAAGTTAAACATTCGTCTTTGCCTCGGAGAAGACAAATTGTCAAATAAAATCTGTTGACAAATTTGCTGCGGTTCAGGAATCTGCTATCTGAACTAATCAACCTTGTGACCATAACAGGGGTGCTTCCAGGAATCTTGGGCCCCATGACAAAAAAAATGTAATTGCCCCCCCCTCCCGCCCCCCTCATGCAGCTCCTGTTACAATTGCTTAAGTCTATCTGACCCATCAAAAGCGTCACAATTTTAAAGGCTTGCAACTGCTTTGCTTTCTATGGTCCAAAACCGAAAACTGGCACAATATTTACTGCTCATAATTTTTTCATGAAACGGTCTGCATACAGTTTGCAATCTAAAACTAACTTTTTCTATTAGTTTTAGATTACTGAAATGTCACTCCCCACGAGCAACAGTCATAGGCAACATGCAAAACATACATGAAGCAATAAATAAATAAAAACGGACTTGGTCGGGAGAAGCCAGCAGACAGCTCAGTCACACGCTGTTGCAACGATTTGCACTGAAACATTTTCATACCCAGGAATGAACCATTTTTGTCTGATGAATTAGGATTAGGCCAAGATGCCACGCAAGGAAGCAGACTGCTGGAGGTGTGATAAGTTGCATGCTTGGGAAAAAAAATTCAAACCTATCTCCATTTAACTCAAATGATGTGAGTGGACACGTCAGGCGTTTACAAAGCCATGAGATTATAATCTGGATTTAAAAGTACAGCAAGCATACTCGTAAACTCCTGAATTTCCTTGTTGTGGCTTTTAGCAAAAAAAGGAAAAAATGTAGGTCATCCTAACATACACAAAACAGGACATTGTTGACTTAATGTGAGTAAGAAAAGGAAAAATATAAAATTAAAAAAATGTGATTTTTTTAAGACTGCATGTGTGAATGTGTGATTTCAGCTGTATTTGTATGAGAACTGTCCCACTCGCATTACAGTGGGGTGTTTGCAAAGGGAGTGGAGGTCCTCTGTGACAAAATCCCACAGTTTTCAACAACATTCAACCCACCAAGGCATTTTTGCCCACACCAGAGGACCTTTTGATTGTGATAACCTCGCCCTTGCACCCCCACCCCCACCTACACACACACACACACACACACACACACACACACACACACACACACACTTCCCCGTCTCCACCTCTCTGTAATGTCACTATCATGCCTTTGGTCACAAGATATCCCACTAATCACAGGAATGTTTCATAACACTGCGGTTTCATTAGGCAGGAGAATGAGAAGTGAGCCGCTCACCCAGCAGCTTACAGACGCGTCAAGAAGTTGCTCAATCCTTGTTTCATCACTTAGATGTCCTGACAGTAATTTATTTATCCCAGCTCGGCCGTATTTTGTTTTTGTTTAGTTTTGTTTTGTTCCTTTAAATTGCCTTAGTACGGTCAGCCCAAATGTCTTCCGCTCCCCAGACGTGTGGGCTTTAAAACCGCAGGGACAGATAAGATTTTGTCTGCAGGAACCAGATTTGACAGGATGTTTATTTGATGTTGCTTAGCATAAATTAGTGTCATTAAAATCCTAGATCACTTGCCCTTCAAACAGTGGACCTTACAACATAGGAAAAAGAAAGACAATTTCCCCTAAATAGAGTAAAAAGAGAGAGGGAAAAAACAAAAACCAACAACCCAAAAACAAGCTGAATTACAACTTTTCCACTGAGTTTAATGAGGACTCAGTGTCTCCTTTTGCTTGGGAAATGTGTTTTTCTCCCACTTTGGGATCATTCATTCACTTGTGTTGCACATTACCCATTTATTACTCGCAAGTTACACATTATATAGCCTGGTTAATGAGGCTGGAGTGTGTAACCAGTAAGCAAGCGAAGGCTGATCAAAGGCACAGTCAAAGTTTATTTGTAAAGCCAATTTAAAAGCAACCTCAGATTGGGTGGGTATGAAAAAAGAAAAAGAAAAGAAAAGAAGTGCGCTGGCAGCATTGAAGGCCATTGAGGAGAATTTGATTTTCAGCAGTGATTTGAAATGATCGTAGGTCTGGGCAAACGGGATGTGAAAAAGAAAGGCCGATCCAGAGCAGGAGTCTGCACGGAAAACCTAAAATAAATTCTCCAGGGCAGACGTGGATGACTCAGCTTTTTGAAGTGAACATTTTCACAATCCAGACTGGGGCTCTTCCTGTCTACAGTGAGCATTTCAGACATGTCAAACTTCCATCCTCCATTGAGAAAATTATGTCACTTGTCTCATTCGAGTGTATTGGAGATTGGATTCCAGATTCCCAGAACCACATTGCCTTGTAAAAGTATTTATTTTTATACCTCATAAATGTTTGCACATATTACAAGCACTGTTTTTTTTTTAGGTATCTCACTGGGATTTGATGTGACAAACAAACACAACGTAGTACAAAAACAGTATGTGAAATGGGTTTTTTCCGTTTCAAACAAAAGTCTGAAAAGTGTGGCATGCTTTTTTTAAGCTATCTTTACTTTGATAAAGCTAAATGAAATTGACCGCGATTGAGTCACATAATTATTAGTCCACCTGTGTGCAATCTAGTTCTCCTAGCTGGCTCGTTGTTCAGTGAGTTGCTTGTAGAAATCCAAAATGATGAAATGTTTTTATGATATAAGACGGGGATGTCCAAAGTGCGGTCCAGGGGCCATCTGATGCCCCCGGAATGATTTTGGATGACCCAGGATCGAGGCTCAAGAACAGCCAAAATTTTGCTCGCTAGTTCAGGCGGTTAATGTAGATACACATTTAAAAACAGTGTTAGGGTGAAATTAAATTTAATTCGATTTGTTAGCAATACGGACTAAAAACATCCAATGGCTTTGACTAAAATTTCGACTTGGCCATTTCATAATCTTGACAAAATAAAGCAAGAGCGAATAAAATTCTGCTCTTGTTGCTGAAGACACAAAACAATCTAGAAAAAAATGATCAACTTGAACATTTTTAGCATACGTCGTTTTTTTTTTCTCTGTTAAATCTATAGTTTACGTGTCAATTTTCTACAGAAATCTGACTGCTTTGCTTATTCCATGAAAATATTGTGTTTGTTGTTTATTTGTCAGATAAAAAATTATATAAATAAAATAGTTTTTGCTACTATCATTAAAAAAAGAAAAACACAAACAATTCTGTGGCCCCCAGAGTACTTTCAACTTGACATTTTTTTAAAAGTTTTGGACATTTCTGATCTAAAACATGTGTAACCACAGATACTTTCTAAGTCCCATGAGGGGATTTTTGAAAGAACAAAACTCTTGGGAAGTTTTCATTCAGGGACATAAGACAGAAATAGTTTCTTTATGGGACAAAGTGGCGTGGAAGTCCAAAGTGGAAAGAAAAATTATACAAGATTTCCCTTTTGCTACGCTTCAAAATCTGAAAAGTGTGGCAAGAATTTGCATGTGTTACTTTGGAATAGATTTTTGCAGCATGTCTTTTTGAGGTATGTCTCAATCTGCGTTTTGAGACAGATTCTTTTCTAAATAGTTGAAACTCTGACCAGATTCCCTGACCCTGTGGAATAAAATCACCCCACAGCATGATGCTGCCACCACTTTTCACCATAGCGACCTTAGAGTGTTTTTGCATTCTTAGTTTTCCAGCAAACATGTTACTGTGTCCTCAATAGGGCTAACATGTCATCAAAGTAGCAAAGTACTTTAAGCTAAAGTTGTCAATGCAGCAATTATTAGTCAATACATTATAACATATTAAGCACACTCTTTAGATAATTATAAAGAACACATAATTCTCCTCACTTTACAGCTAAATGACACCTTTTGTTGGCCAACCACACACAATCTCAGTTAAATACAATGTGGTTAGTTTGCAGTAGCAACTACAAAGTAGTAAAGATGTCCCAGGAATGCCAATACTTTTGCAAGGCACTGTCAGGGTGTAGCTGCCTTTTATAAAACCCGTAACTTTTGCTTTTGCCCCTGTTGTATTTCTTGCGGAGGTCAAGAAGCGTCAATAGACTTGCATAACCCTATTGTTTGGTCTGGGATTTGCAGGCTAAAAAAAAACAAAATAAACAAAACAAAAACTGTTCCTCCAGGTTGCTGATGAAGACATAAAAGTCTTTAAATAAGTCCAATTTGCATATGTGAGGCAGCAAAGGGCTTGACTACCGGTGGAACGTGTTCAGCGTTCAGAACCTGAACAATTACCTGCTTAATTGTTATCCCAGGGACAGCACGGCATTCTGATTGGCTGTTTGGCGAGTGACGTCAGCAGCCGTTCTCGAGGCACAGAGAGAGAGAGAGAGAAAAAAAAAATCACATTCGCTCTCAGACCGTGTGTCTCCCTGCTCAGGGAAAAAAAACCCGCTGGAAAGTTCGGTCTCTAACTCAGTGAACCTATGAAGGAAACCGGATGACGGACAGGTTTTAAGTTGGACTCGCGTGTCCGTGTTGGTTTTTTCACTTTAAGTGTGCGCGAGGTTTTTTTGCTGTTGTTATTTAGACGTTTTCAGACTGGTGCGTCGGACCGCGAGCTGCTCTGGGACTGACGCTCATCTCGAAGTTCCCAAGATGAACTTCGGTCCGGTGGTCGGAGAACTTTTTGTGAGTAGACTCGACCCGTAACCTTCCCAAACGCCTTTTAGCCGAATTTGAAACTTTCGCATGTGTCTTCATGGGTGTTTATTTTTTAATTTATTTATTTATTTTCTTCCCTCTGCCGCGCTGACGCAAGTTTAACATTTGTTTTAAGAGCGAGAGCAACTCGTGTCTCTGAAAAGTGAGTCGTACTAAATCTAGCTTAGGTGAAAAATGCTAAAAAAAAAAAAAAATTCACAGTGGTGTTAAAGCATAAATATATATATATATATAGAGAGAGAGACTCTTTCGGAAGCTGAAATCACATCCAGGCCTGTGAACTTGTGAGGAGATAAAACAAGCCCCTTCATTGTCCCACCAGAGCTCGTACACAGGAAGCAACACTGTGTTTGTTGTTGCTGTGGATTAGCGTGTTTATTTCTGCGGATATTTAATCATTTTCCTCTCCCTGCCTCTTGCTTCTGGCTCCATTCCTCTGGACAAGTCCATGTGCTGCATCATTCACCCTCCCTCAGTCCAACATTGCAACCTACCATCTGTGTTGGAGATCATGTGGTCAGATTGTACAGACATGCCCCATATGATGATGGCCCTGAGCAGAGCCGGTCCTACACTGTATGGGGTCCAAAGAGCTCTATTTGACTTGAGTGTAAATGTTCAGTTTAGAATATATAGATATATTAATGTCTTGTCTTCAAAAGAACTAGTCTTTTGAAAGAAAAAAATCCCATAGCGATTCATGTGAATGCTCTTTTGTAAACATTTATCGTTGAGTTGTTTGCACCGGGCCATTATTTGTAAGGAAGCTAATGATTATTTTCCCAGGGAGTGGAGGCCGTGCGCCACCAATGATCTTCCTGTGTAAACATAACCAAGATTGGAACAGACACAAAAAAAACAAAACAAAATCCAGACAGACTGAACGTCCGATATTAAATTTTAGACATAAAATATAAGTAAATGAAAACAAAACATATATAGCTGTACAGAAATATAAGCTTTATAACGTTTTTACACTGTTTTACTTCATATCAAATAATAAAGTATTTTGAGTCAAAATACTTTATTCTAAGTATGTGTGACATAGTATAAGATAATTAGTGGCAATTATTTCTACACCCATTTCCCCATAATTAATCATGAAACTTTCTGTAAATAAGTGTCCAATATAAAAATTATTTTGTCCTTATTATATGTAACCCCATAGACAACCTAATCTGAATTTATGCTAAATAATAATGCAAAATATTACCTGCTACAAATTAAGGTATAAACTACTTTGAGGCTGTTTAACTAACTACGCCACCAGAAAGAGCTTCTGTTTCTAAAAAGTTTGAACTTGCAGGCATTTAGTTTAGTAAATTATTGATTACTCAGCAATTAAACATATTTGTTCAATAAAAAGCTGCAGTGTGTGACGTACAATGCATACTCAGTAGAGTGTGGCCGGATGGGTTAAGAATAATCGATTAACAAGGATCATCAAAACACAGCTTGTAATTTATGAGATTTATTTGCATCTGCATTGGACATAAAATGTGACTTTATGTGAATGTATCCAATGATCTAACTCTGAAGATTTCCTTTTGTACGACGGCAACTAATATATTTGTCAGTTTTGAATTTAAGACAGTTTTAAGTCTATTTTTAAAGCTGAATTAAGTTAGCCTCACTCTTAATTGTATTTTGTTTAAACTCACTAAAACCAGGAAGAGAAGATGGTTGATGTATCAACCCACCAGACCTCTAAGGGTCTTCTGGTTCTGGTCTCCTCTGCATCTCCAGAACCAGAGCCAAACATGGAGAAGCAGCATTCACCTTCTATGCACCACAGATCTGGAACAAACTTCCAGAAACCTGAAAAACTGCTGAAACACCGACTTCCTTTAAATCAACATGTTCAGATTTGCCTTTGATTCATAATAATGCATATTTGCTTGATGATTTTGAAGATGGCCTCTGCAAGATCTAATGCGTAATCCTTGTTTCATAATAGGTGACTTCATTGTTTTTATGGTGTAAAGCACTTTGAACTTCCTCGTTGTTGAAGCGTTCTAAAAATAGACCCAACTTGTCTGTATTGCAAGGTCCCCCGCTGACCTGGGTCCCCTAACTGCTTTGACCCAAGCGTCCTCTAATAACTTCTCTTAATAAATGGCTGACTGTGGTGCTCTCCTGGACTCATTCACGCTTTAATTCAGGTTGTGTGCAGAGGGCGAGAAGCATGTTTTTTTTTTTTTTTTTTGCGTATGTCTGGGGTTGCGATCGGTTAAACCCTCCCCCTGTCTCACCCCGCCGTCACACAAAAAACCCAAAATTCACCCTGCCAGTTTGTCAATTAAAAGACAGAAAGCCTCTCAGGAGTTTTTCCAGGAAGGTTTATCCCTCTCAGACCTTACACAGAGCCGGCCTTTCATTTCTACGCTGTTGGTTTTTCCACCAAAGCCTGACATTTTATTTTTTTTTGTAAGCTCTACAAGTTCACCGTGAGGTCTTAATGGGCATAATGTGAATTTGACGTTAATTCAGTGCAGAAAAGACACCTTGACTTAAGAAACAAATGTTTGTTTCTTGTGAAAGAAAGAGTGGAGCCTCAAAGACAGATGGGGCAGCTTCGCCTTGGCCGACCTTGCTGCGTGGTTGATAAGGGTAGCAATCGTTTTCATTAAAACCGCTTTTTAATCGCAGAGTCCTTCCATTTAAATGCGCTTCAAAGATATCCCATCCGCCGATGAGACTGTAACTCTGTTCTTTGCTTCCTCTGTTGTCCGATTCATGTTTAAAGTCATGCAGTGTTCCATTACTGAAATCAGATTTACTTCTCAGGGTGGCAATGTCAATGTTTATCTCTGCTGTAAACCACAGCACATTCTGGAGGCCTTGCCAGCAACAGACCTTGTTACTAAGGGACTGTGAGGAAACTTCCACCCAACCCCACCCCCCTCCTCCACTCATTTATCCCCCCCTTCCCACTGCCTCACTCCCACCCCCATTCCAAATTACCAGCGTACGTGCTTGGCCGTCCAGTAAACTTCCCGTCCTGAGTACACAGATAGGCCGATATTAGTGGCATCAATTTACTTCTTAGAATTGTCATGCTTGTGCAAATGTATACGAGATTGTTATCTGCAATTGCTTTCTGCGTTTGGGTGTTGGTTCACACAGGAAATGGTCCCCTCAGTCACTGGGGACGACGCAGACAGACATCTGGGACACACAGAGGCCAAGCTGCAGAGCCGCAGGCCAAAGAAGAAAAAAAAAAAAAAGAAAACGGGCCGCTCCACTGCTCATAATGCTGCTCCGCTGCAGCATGTGTCCATGAGAATAGCTGGAATCGCTCGCGGCTAAGAGGAGTTACTCGGGAACCGGGTGATGCAATGCAGGGCCAACCCGCCCACTCCCAGACTACCAGGTGCTCCAGCGCCCTTTGTGTTGTAGCAGCCGTGATCAGAGGGGTTTGTGATTCTGAAGCAACTCGTTGCTGTTGTTGAGGTGAATCAGTCCTGGTGATATCAAAGGTGCGCTGACTCACTAAGGGAGTGCCACCTGTTCAGAGGATGAACGACATAACGCATACCGACGGAGGCAAGTCATACCCTAAACCCACCGGAGTTCTGGAGATAAGTGGGACTAGCTAACTGCCAAACAGTCTGACCTCATCAGGCTTCGTCCTGATTCGTCGTCGTACCAATAAGTAACCCACTCTGGATTAGACGCAGTCTGCGCTTAAATGCAACAAACTGCTTTGTTGTTAAGTGTTTGGACCTTTGAGCTTTCCCTGTCCTCTTCTGGGACACCAGGTGTCATGGGGTCAGCGGGGTCCATGGTGCAAACTTTAGATTCTCCAGGTCAGCACTTTCTTTGAAGCTCTGTTGTAGAGATAACAATGACTTCTGAGGGAGGTTTTTGTGTGTGTGTTTTGTTTTTGTTTGTTTTTTTTGTTTACTGGGGGGCTTCTGTACAGGAGAATCTAGGTGTGGTTTATGATTATACATCCATTAGCTTTATTTTCTCTACATTATTTACATGTGGAAAGGGAAAGTGCGTCACTGGACTTCCTTTTTAAATGTCACCAAACAAATGTTAGTGGCACTGAAGGTGTACATTAGTCATAGCACTCAGTTATTTGGACGAATCTTTGGGGTCAGTAAGTTTCCGGTGGGAAACTGAGACAGACTAAATGCATAATTCGAAAATGGATGGACAATGGTTTTCAAAATAATAACATGATATTCTGACATGTGTGACGCACATTTTTGTGTTACCCTCCCATGCTAATATGCCTAAATTATCTGGACAAATCCAGTGCAACCAGTTTGTTTTGCAGAAAATGATGGTTGCCTAACCTTTTGACTCATGTCAGGCCATGGCATGACTCATTCGATTTGCATACAAATCAGTGCTACTTTTTTTCTATCTCTGTTTGTAAAACATTTGTATATTAGAATATTGTTTTCCATGCACTTCACAGTTGCACACTAATCTGCATGGATCTTCCACATTTAAGTAAATCAAAGATTGTGGTTATAATGCGATACTGATGTTTGGTGTCTGGGCTCCGTATGCCAAATAAATATTGATTATATTTGAATACGGATGATATGTATAACTTCGGAGGCTGTTAGATTATATTTGTCCTGAGAGTTTAACTAGAGGGCTACAAAAAAAGGTTATTCAATGACTTAAAAGCATCTACTTTTTTTTTCAATAGATTATCAGTGAACTGCAGATAATTGTCTTAGTGAAACTACCAGGAATTATATTAGGTCACATATTTGTGATCAGACATTGATAAAGCATTTTCAGGATAAGAAACCTTTGGTATTTCAGTAAGACTCCGTTTTCGCTGACTGGATACTCCCAGTGGGTTTTAGGCATCGGCTGCTGTGAAATTCTCCTGCTATGATATTGTGTGACTTAAAAGCTGCGGTTCTAATGGAGCGCCTTGATGAGAATAATGTGTTCCAAGTCCTTCAATTTTACACAGTAAGTGTCAGTGTTTTTTTGTTGTTTTTTTTTTCCACTGGAAATATCTCCAAAGAGCAAAATTGGAGTTTTTCTGCAAGCATGAGGAAACGGCAGTTGCCTGCTTTTCTTTCTGCTGAACAGTATTGTGCAGCAATACATGTTTGCAGTTCTCCATACAACTAATGAAAGCGCCTTAACTTCAATTGTGGTGTTTTTAGCTAAATGGCAGAATATTTTAATGGTTCTGATGCTACAGGGCCATATGATTTAAGCGTTGAGAAAAACAAAAACTTAATTTTTGGAACTTCATACAACATTGATACTGGTACCGATTGAGGGAACCTTTATTTTTTCAGGATAAGACACAGACACAGGTTGTTGGTTTCTTATCAATTCCTCTAGTGTAAGACTAACATGGTGCCTGACTGGTCCAGATTACTTCAGTGTAGGGAGATTAAATGGATTGATAAACATTTCTCTCTGTTCACTCTCCAGTGGTTGCACTGAGCGTTATCAGCCATCTTTCACAGGTCATCTAACACTTGGTTTTTCTGAATTTCATTTTCTTTTCACATTGAGAAAACAGGAAGCTGCAAATTTGATCAAACTTTCCAAAACCATTCTCAGGACAAAACATAAAGATGGTTTTAAAGTGATGCATAATATACTGTAGATTAATCCATTTTCAGACTCGGTGATGAACTGCCTTGTCAGTGACTGACTACACCTAGTACCAGCTCTGCAATGCACTGACGTACAGGCACCAGGAAATATGACTTAACATTAAGCCAAGGTGGTGAAAGGTTTGCATCAGTGCCAGATTCTTTCTCTTCCTGCTCTCCTGGATGAACAGACTTGCTCTCATAAAAGTCTCCAGTCCCGGAACAGGCTCAATCTTTGTCCACAGAATGGACATCTGTTTACAGAGATGTAAATCTGGCAGGGATTCCTGTTATTGATGGCCTCTGAAGACCTCTACCAGACACATACTCTGCATTTTTGCTGTGATGTGTTTATAGAGAGTGTTACAAACTGCCTGCACTTTCCTCTCCCCTCCTTGCGCCACACACAAAGGTGAGCTTTAATGGAACAAATTCAATTGTCTCTGGAGTGCAGTCGTTGGATCCTTGCTCATTCTTTCCCGGGTTAGTCACCTCTTCCTGCTCCTCTTCATCCCTCGCTCTCTTCTGGATTAATCTCGTGAGTCGGAGCTTGGCGTCTCTGCGACAGGCATAATAGGAATTTGAAAAGGGGCTAACTCAATAGCCTCATTGCGCACAAATTCAATTTAATGTTCAAATTTGGAGTCCTGGCTTAGCCTTAAGTCGCACTCTGCATGACTCACGGTGACGGTGTTTACATGTACAAGCAGTTCGCTTTTTGAAACCACAGAGACCACCTTCACATCTCTAAACAGTCTGAAAATGTGTCACACAACACCTGTTGACAATTCTTGAACTTTTCATACTTCCAGCATTCACCTTCTGCTGTCACACCAGTCATTTCACCAATGTTGTGGTCAACAAGGTAACTGAGGAAATTCATTACCATAGCCGTCATCGGTTTGTTTGTGTGTTTTCTTCTCTTTACTCTCCTGCGGCAGTGAATGCAGCCCCGGCCTGCATGTGTGGCGCACCGTCACGCTCGTCTAATCAGAGGGGCATACCTCCAGAGGAAACTGAAGAATTTTAGTCGTGGAGCGGGGCTGCAGCTTCCCCGAGTTAAAAATATCCAGCCTGGCGGATATGCTGCTGGTCTGATCGGGTGCTGGGCCCGCTCTGAGGGAACAGTTTGGAGCTGAACCCTGCATGAAGCCTCTGTATTGTCTTGAGCTTCCTGTTCTCCCTGAGAGGAGGGGGCCACCGCATTTCACACGCTCCCACTCATACACTACAACCATGCGCGTTAATGCACGTGCGCGGGGCCCAGCGGGTGCGTCAGTGCGGTTTTCTAACTGTTAGCGCCGTTTTGTTTTCTCCACTGCTGAAAACTTGACATGGGAGTCGTTCCCCTTGCTCTCCATCATTCAGCTTTATAAAGACGAATGCATCCCAGCTTGGCTGAACTTTAGATGTATTCCCGCTGATGAATCAAGAGTCAGCGTTAGCTCTCTTGACAGTAGCCGGGTTGCACTTGTCTTTGTCAACTCACACAAAATGTCAGTGTCATTTATCACTGAAGGAAAGCACGGTCACCTCCTCCCGTCTCCAGAGAGAGACGGGATTTATCTGTAAAGCAGGGGGAGCGTTCACTGTCCTGTCAGGGTTAGCCTTGAGGGATTTGAACTGTGCAATATTAAACAGTGTCAGCAGAAGCTATTGTAAGCAAAACCCTAATTACAGAAAATTCCTATCCAGTCTGGAATCTGTTTTAGATTTCTTGTTCTTCCAAGTTTGGATTTGTCTAGAAAGATATTACATTTATAGACTTTTTTTTTCTTCTCCTGATTTGAATATTTTGCTCATCATATTGCCTAAAATTTTTTTTCATTTATCAACCAACCAGCTAAGTAGCTAGCCATACATCCATCTGCCCACCGTCCTTCCTTCCTTCCTTGCTGTCCTTTGTTTTCACAGGGTCAGATGCAACGGCTGAAAACTGTAGAAACACTTGTGGCAAATTCACTGTGAACTTACGTTATTATATTAAAAGACGTGTACAAGTACAAAGAACAGAGATTTAGGAAAAGCGTAGAATCTTGATAGTTGGATTTGCTAGAACCCTGGTCAGTTTTGTGTTCCAACTTAGAACAATAATGCCCTTTGTGAATATTACTGTGTTGATTTCCACATCTTCTTTTATGCCAAAGAACCACCTGATGACCATGCAAGAGCAGAAGAATTATGATAAGTTTATGTAATGCAGAACAGTACAACAGCTTTGAATAAGTCAAGCTGAATACTCCAAACTCTTGACCCATGTTCTTCCTCTTTGGAGATTAACTTTCTTGTCACAAGGAAATAAAATCGTACTGAGAATTTCTTGCCAGATCACAAGAAAAGTCAGAACTAGATGAAATTACATTTCTGTTGTGTTGAATTTAGTTGCTCAAAAATCAAAAATTTGTATAATTTGTCCGTAGCTTTTTGTGATGAGAAAAAGAAAAGGTGGTTATTTATTGGGATAACAATAAAAGTGGCAATTTTTGGCAATAGAATTTACATTAATGCATGTAATTTATAATCACAGCCACAACAGAAAATCTAACTTGAAAACAACAACAAAAAATCTGATTATTGAATGGGCAACTTCTGGAGATTAGGTACATAAGGCAGTCCAGTGTAGTGCTAAATGGGAAACAGTTAACTGCGTAATTATTAAAAATATTGATTATTTTTTGTTCTGCTGTTGTGGAACTGTGGGGAGAAAAATAAATAGAAATAACAATTCGACCGATGCTTTTGGTTTTTAGGGTATGTAAATGTCTTTATTGTCACAAGTACGTACAATTCTCAAACAATTCAATTACAATTAAATGGTACAATAACTGGAAACTACTTTTTTCTACAGAACCTTTGTAAAAACACAGCCTGTGAACTGGGAAAGCGGTTACAGTAATTGTGAAAACACAAAAAATGGGTCATCTCGATGCACCTTTTGGTAATCGAACCACCTCCGACCTGAAACAAAGAGTGAAACCTGCTCTGATTTATTCTGAAACTGATTTTGATTTGTGTCACACTTTCAGAACTAATATGTGGTCTAAAGAAAAGGCCTAATAGAAATCGTGACACGGTTCACTAACTGTGTTTTCATTGTTGTGGATTTGGTGTGTACCTGGCGGTGAATCAGGCTCGGCGGTGCGGCAGCTGTAATTCGCTCTCTTTCCTTGTTGTTGTCGGAGGCCGCTGTGATAAAATATTGAGTTCTGCTAAGGTCACTGGGGGGAGGCGTGCACATCTGACATTTGAACTGGAATAAACCTTTCATTTTTCAGTGACTTATGTACTTTTTTCACAACATTCACGCTGCGGTGAAGCTTCGTGCTCCTTCCTCAACCCCGTCATGTGCTGGAGTGCTTAAACATCTTCAGGGTAAAAGAGCTGTTTTCCCCATAGCACCATGGAAATACAGGAGGCATGCATAGCTGAGAATTGGCTCATTCAGTTGTTTTCTCAGAGCCTGCGGAGGCTGATGATCTATAATCTGATAAACTGCTTTCACTGGTGTTTCAGCGGCAAATCATTGCACAGTTGAGGTTGCTCCCCAAACTTTGATTGGACTAATTGATTTTTGGGGGGGGAATGTCCTTTCTCTTACTTTGCAAGTGAGATGAGAAAGGCAATCAACGTCTTGGAAAAGTGCGAGTTTATGGATTTAAAGTTACACAACTGTTGCTTTTGTGCCTTCATTGATAAGAGAAAATGATTTGCTAATTGGAGCAGCATGATGTGGAGAGTCAGGTCCCCCGTCCGGACATCGGGATATAATGAGGTGCAGCGTGTCATTGCTTAGTTCTTGGTTTGGACTGAAATCATCCTTCTGATTTGAAATTAATACTACAGCTTAGTTTCCTCTATGTATCTGCGTCGTCATGTCTCTACATTTTATTTTCCTTTCCTTTCCGCCCCGACGTTATTCCCTCAGGGATTGCTAAGTTGTCACAGGCCTGTAAATGGCCCATTGATAACCTGGGTCATTTTAAAGGATGTCCTGTCATTTAGGCACAAATGCGTCCTCAGTGTGCATGGCATATGTTGGGATTGTTCCAAGGCAATTTGGAAGAACCCAGGGTGTTTAGAGGAAGCGGAGGAGCGCTACTGTTGTCGGAGGCACAGAAAGTCCCTCGTTATTTTATTGTAACTTTTATTAGTTTAACTCACAGCCACAAAGGCACTGTACAAACTTATCACTGAGTTGGACAATGACAGTAGGACACTGTTGTAAGACATAATCTGCTGCCGAGCTCAGTCATTGTACAGAGGATAGAGGAGGCTGTGAAGTGGACTGAGCCTCTGCAGTCGATGCTGGAGTGCTTCCAGGGATTGTGGGTTTGAAGGGCTTTCCACACTGAGGTTACGGT
This sequence comes from Poeciliopsis turrubarensis, assembly GCA_010277015.1. Taxonomy (NCBI): domain Eukaryota; kingdom Metazoa; phylum Chordata; class Actinopteri; order Cyprinodontiformes; family Poeciliidae; genus Poeciliopsis; species Poeciliopsis turrubarensis. The sequence goes on from VMRN01000062.1 coordinate 1,478,885, forward strand.
CACTCTGGTCTTCCTCCTCTCTCGGTGAAGGATGTAAGAGTAAACCACATTCTAGACAGCCGTAGTGTTTATGTACACAGTGCAGTGCCCTTGTGCTTTTGATGTACTTCAGTAGTGTTTAGCAGCTAGATTGAAAAGCACTTTGTTCCAGAAATGACACAAATTCTCGTCAGCTTAGAAAAATAATTTATTTGTTTCTTTCACTGGCACATTGAGAAGTTATTGTGCAACTTGGCTGTCCCACGAAAGCAATCCATTTTTACTTTTTCTAATCCATTTTACTCCGTAGAGCTGGAACTATTAACCGACTAATTAATCAGATTGTAGATAAATTGCATTAACATAGTTTTGTAGTGCCAATAACAACAAAACGGAGGGGGAAAAAATCCAGCATCATATTGCGGATCACAATAAGAAAAACAGAAAATGTTTCCCCAAGGTCCTGGCCCTTTCTAGAGCACATTAACAAGGACAGCATTTCCAAACACAACGCCAAGAGAACACAGAACAAATGCAAAAAGAAAATAAATATCTAAAAAGTATGCCACGTTGAATGAAATTTAGCCAACTACAAGAATAAGATGTAAGAAACAAAATTTTACACGGCAATCAAACGGAAAGCATACAGTGTTGTGAAACTGAAAAACATACAGGGAAAAACTAGTGCATGCACATATGAAGTCACACACAACAAAACATTCCACCTTCCCTTAAAAGGACCAATGATTATTGGAGCACAACAAACAGTAGCAGACTGTGGCGGTTCATTCATTCATCACCCTGGGCGAGCTCCTCTTTGGAGCCAGAAAAAATAAACACAGTATATTAATTGTATTTTGAGAAAACTAAGAATCTGCTTTTCTAAGATTGACTTGAGGCCCAAATAACATTAAAAGTTGTTTTTGCAGCTTCATAAACATAATACATGCTCTATAAATCTTTTAAAAACTACAACTGTGACTTAATCTTGTAGGTTGGTGGTAAACATTAGCATCATTAACCAGTGTTGGGCAAACTGTATTCCTCAAGGACTGTGGTCCTGCAGCTTTTAGAAGACTCTCTGCTTCAGCACACCTGGCTCTAATATTAGCTTATTAGCAGAACTAGACTGCATGCTACGAAGGCAGTTTCACAGTTTAATTCAAGTGCAATTGACAAACACATTTAAAAGTGTTCCCTCGAGGAATGCTGGTAAGATCTTCTCGATTCCTCTCCCACCATCATCTGTCTCGCAGCCTTGCTGGGTCGGCAGCTTCTTTGGTTCCACTAAGCGGTGTGGCACGGATCGGTTAAGTTCGTACCACTATTTTGTCTGTTTCCAGCATAGAGGCGACCCATACAACAACTCGTACAGCAACGTTCCTAGTCCCCCTTGGGTGTCGTTCCCTACAGCAATGGTACAGCACAGTCAAAGTAGAGGTACTGGTGTCACACAACCCAGTCCATCGACTGGAAGAAAGAAAAATGTCACTTACTTATTATTATACTAACACATAACATTTGATGTCACAATAGTATGACACCATTTTGGCATTGGGTTTAACCCTGCTTGCCCCACCCAGAACGCTGACTGGTGAAGATAGCCTACCTACTCTGATTGGTGGAGAAAATGCTCCACTGAATATGCTTTAGCATGTGAAATTGCACCAACATTTGTGTGTGGGCAGCAGCATGGCCCATCTATCCACCAGTCAGGAATTCGCAGCAGTCTTCCTGTTTTTGGTAAAGCTTTGACCCAGCACTACCGAATATCTATTGTATTTCTCTGCAGTGTAAGCAATGTTATCATTACTTAAACAGCTTTGTCCATAAGTATTCCCTTGAAAATGTGAACATTTATCTCAAAGAACTGGCAACATATTCAACTTAAGCAAGTTCTCAGTCTTCAAGCAAAAGTCGGAAATGATAAAACACCAGTTAGACATCGGTAGACATCACTTTCAATTTACACTCCATTCTGATACAGAACCTAACTAACTGTGATCCACACATGAAAGTAGAGAAGGGGTGGGCAATCCCAGTCCTCAAGAGCTGGTGTCTTGCAACTTTTAGGTTTGTCCCTGGTCCAACGCACCTCACACTGCAGCACACTGACCCTCGAGGACTGGAGTTGTCCACCCCTGAAGTAGTTGGTGTGACGTATTAGCTCTTAGACTTTGCGTAGACAATGACTGGAAAGCTGAAATTTTTTCAGTTTTGGTCACCAACCAATTTTTTGTGTGCATCTCTTACACCAGCCGTATTATCAACCGGCACTGGTAGCAGTGACAGGCTTATATGTGCATGTAATGGTCTTTAAGTGTTAAAATAGAGTTCAGTCTTTTTAGTTGAGGGATCGGTTTGGGGAGCAGGGAATCTGTGTATTGTCAATCGGACACCTGGCGTTTACCTCTGGATTGGCTTAAAGCATTTGGATTTGGTGGAATGTCACGTTCTGCATCTGTGTTATGGAACGGGATTACCTTCAGTGCAGCTCACATTTTCCCAGTCATCTTTATTTTCACATATTTTTTTTTCTTTCCACTGCTTTGCCTTGCACATGTGCACGCTGATTTTACTCTTTCCTTTTCACACGGCTTTCTACTTTTCTCAATTCCATGCCTCTCCACAGCCCCCCCACCCAAGCCTCCAGTCGCACGCACGCGCCGCACAAACGCGCACAGTGTACTCAGGCAAAGACTCACCCTGTGTCGTGCAAGCTGCTAGTCCCGCCTCTCATCTATCTCCCTCCCTTTTCCTCTCCTTCCCTCCTGCCTTCCACCCCCCTTCCCCAGAATGTTTGGATAGATCTAAATGGTGTGATTGTGACTGCTCTGCCGGTCGTCTGCCTCTGAGCGTCTTTGGAAAGTCTGACGTGAAGGGAAAAGGCAGAGGCAGAGAGAAAAAGGGAAAGGTTCTTCTGAACAACAAGGCATGGCGGCCCTCCAGAGAGTCAAATCCAGCGTCATAAGTCTTCTCTCCATCCCTTTTCTCTTTATTCCTCTCATTCTCCCACACTCTCTTTTTAGGGCACCTATTCCCTGTCGAGCGACCCATCTTCAGCATGTTGTCTACAGTTTCTCTGTCCTTCTTTCTTTCTCTTCCTCTTAACCTCTAGTGGTCCAGTGGAGGCAGAACGAAGGGAGGGGGGCTTGCCACCGCACCGGAGAGACAAAACCTCTAGATCTAGGACTCTCTTTTACCCTGGGAGGTGTCCTGTTGCGTTTTAGGCTCTTCGCCGTGGTTTCACATGTCGTGGCATTCAAAGAGCCCGGGTTAAAGAATGTGGGCCATTTGAAGTAGAAGCACTAAAGTGTGTTGTTTGCCAGTGAATGGGGCCTTCTCACGTTGACATGGTGAAAAGCGTGTGAATAAACACCAGCGCCTGGGGGGCACACTAAAGTGTTTGGCTATATTCTTCTCTGTACCCCACCTATACAGGCCTGTTATTATCTAACATATGAATGGATCTCTGGGATTCACATTGAATATGAGCACCGGGCCGCTGGTAGCCAAGGTACCTTATCAAACTCTCGACAATAGAAGAAGTAGCTTCTGTCTTTTTGAACCTCGATGGTGGAGTAATTAAATTTGGCCCGCATGCTGCGCCGCATGTAATTTAGTTGGTGTATGTTTCCTCATCCTGTGCTCATGAGATTATGTTGCTCCTAGTTGTGACCAGCTGCGTGGCTTCCTTAATTGCTTTCCCACAGCAGATGTTCAGATCAGATGGTTCGCATTAAGTCATAGATTGCTCACACAAGGTTTCCTATGAAGATACGCTCTCGTCTTTTGCTGCCCCTTCGTCTGATGAGTTTAAGTGAATGAGTCGGCATCGTGTGGAATCACAAAAAAGTAAATCAAAGCTCATGCCTTTCTCTTCTCTCTCTCTTCCCCCCCTTCCACCCAATGTCTTTATTGTTTCCCTGACCTTCATGATGCAGGTGGTGGTGGCAGCACTGATTGTTTGCCACGCGGCAGAGCCCCCGGCCCCTCAGTGGTCCGGAGAGGAGTACAGAAACCTCACTCTGAGACGACTCAGGACATGTGTGGAGAATGAGCAGTACCTCCACCAAGGACTCTGCTGCCTGAACTGCAAGGAGGGTAAGAAGGAGAAAAACAATAAATACTCTAAAAGGAACCACTTACTGCCCCATTAAAATAAAACACAACAAAGAACAATGCTCCATGTTCTCTAATCTAATTTCTAGCTTAACTTGCCAAGCAACATTGCAAAGTGCTAGAAGTCTAAAATTACAAACTCATTCAGACTTTTGGGAAGATTTGAAACTTATCTTTGCTGCTGCATAGGAAACAAAATTTGTTCTGTTAACATAATTTTCCATTAGCAGGTCGTCATTTCTGTTTTGTTGTTTTTGAACTCAGAAGGAAGAGCCTTTTAATGAACCTTATTACCTAGATTTGACTGGCTTCCTTCAACAGTAGTGTCATTATTTTGCTGACTTATAATAAACTAAATGTAGGTCATCATAAGCATCAATATTTTGTCCTATTTTCCAAGACAGAATGCAAAATGTGTATTGCAACTTACATGGCAGCTATTCTTTTTTTTTTTATTCTTTCAGAACTTATTTTAACATTCACACATGTAGGAAAAAGTCTGTTAACAAAATTTAAATTGATCATATTTGTTCAATTTCACACAATGTTTTGTTAATTAATCAACATTTTCACTGGATCAAGACTGATAAGGAATTGTTCAAATATCTGAAGTCTGTTTTTTTCGTATTTATTAATGGTGTCACATATAAAAAGCTCCCACCATTTTCTGTCTCTTAATTGATTAACAAACAGTATTTATTCTGATGCCCCTTTTTGCAGTTGGGGAAAAAAAATCTAATAAAACCAGGGATTTTATTTATTTATTTACTTCACTGCTAATGGGGATAATTGTATCCTCCAGTGTTTCTTAAATCCAAAACCTTACTGAAGTACATTTTTAGACACGCATTTTTTTTTTCCTTTTTTGTGGCGTAATCCTAAACCATAGAATTGCATTTGGTTGAACTTGAGTCAGAACTCTGGAAAAATATGTTGCCAGAAAAATTCAGATTGTTGCATCTCTAGGACTGAAAAGATCCTTCAACATCACCAGGACCAAACAAAAAAATGAAGGGAGACTAATGACAATCAACATGTATTAATAGGTATTTTATTCTTTCAACTGAGCAACGTGGATAATCAGAAACACTAGCAGAACAAGAGGAACACAACAGTAAAGTATTTTATTTTCTTTCTAACGCTAATAAGAAGCAGGTCAAAATTAATTAAAAAAGTGATGCAAAACTTCAAAAGAATTAGAAGTAAATAAGAAAATGATTCATTTATATATATTCTAAAACATTTGTCTGGTTTGTCACCTGAGAAAAATGCAAAATTATAAAATATGTCAATTTGTTTTCCGTTGATGTTATTCCTTTTCAACTATCCTGAGATATTCAGGAACCAGAACCACTGCAGTCAGACTAGAAGGAAACCTTGTTCCAAAGGTTTAGGGATTCTTGCATATTTTTCAGATAACTGTTCCCCCTCCCTTTGTTTTACAGACCATTTACAACCAGATGCTATAAATAAATATAGTTTAGTGTCCGCTTCCTGTATTCTGAACTTTAAAGGCTATAAATTACGTTATTTTCCTCCTCCTCCAAACTCCGAAAAGTTTGGAAATATTGTCCTCACCGCTCCGTCTGGAAATAAGGCTTGACGACCAGGAGCAGAAAGCCCGTCGCTCCGTCTGAGCTCCAATTGAGCTGCAAAATAAGTGGAAACTCCAGGGCTTGAAGTCAGAGTTGTTTTGAAGGTCCAAGTCATTAAAAGCACCAACCTTTTCAATTAATTATGTACATAATGTGATAAACCATTTAACTTGTCCTGGGCCCGGAATATATTTAGCCAGAAAGCAATTACTGTATTCTACTGGTGGCTTATTGAGTTATTTCATTTGCGATTCTCAATTCTGGGAAAAAAAACAATGTTTTTTGTCTATGATTGAGTTCATTTTTAATGCTGGTTTGTTTTTGGTATTTTGTTCCTCTGGCTCTTCCAATGGCAACCTTCATCAATCAGCCTGTAATTTATGCAATTACACGCATTTGATTGAAAACTAAATCCCGGAGGACAGCTGATTTATTTCTGTGGGCCTCCATCGTTTTTTGAGAACAACTACAACGCTTCATCCCTGCTTGTTTTCCCACTTGTTAATTAGTTCTTGTTAATTAGCTCATATTAATTAATGGAGGAGAGATTTGTTTTTCAGTAACTTATCTTTAAGTAACTGTGACAGTCGAGCTGTCTCCAAGGAAAAAAGAAGAAAACATTTCTAACTGAAGATGTCTGTGCTCTGTGTTGCGTCTTCCCCCCATGCCCCAGTCTTTTTTTTTTTCTTCTTCTTTTTTTCCCTCCCATTTGTACATCAGATAAATCCTGAAAACACATGAGAATCAAGTGGTTTTATTCATGGCATGCTTGAGCTGATCACAGAGATGATAAGTACGATAATCCAGCAGAGCGAAGTAGGTCAAATCACTTTGTAGTTCGCTCAATCGCTCCCTCTTATAGCTCTTATGACACGAACACTTCCTGAACATAAAAAAAAGAAGACATGTATAACATAGAAACTTCTGTTTCCTCTGTGTTTAGCATCGCTTTACCTTACGGTTGCCTAGCACTCTGAAATGCCGTGCTGTGGCGCGGCCTGTTTCAACAGGAAGCGCATCTGTATAATGGAGTCGTTATTCACAGGACATTTGTATTTGTGGTGTGATGAGCTGTGGTCTGATTTTCTTATTTTATTTGCAGGAACGTTTGTGCAGAAGCCCTGTGAAGGTGATCTGGAGGAAGGAACCTGCGTGTCCTGTGAACACGGGCAGACGTACACCGAGCATCCAAATGGGATGAACCGCTGTCTGCCCTGCACACACTGTCGCCCAGGTAACCAAGTTCTCTGTTTCTTTATGAATGTATCGTTGACTATTAAATCGGTTTTCCGAAAATGAAAATGTGCATCTTCAAAATTAGTTGAAGGAGAAAAAGTCAGTTTAATTAGTCTATTTTTTTTTTAAAAATTGGTCCCAGTTGTCAGATCAAAAATGGTCTTCTAAGCATTGTAGCTAGCTAACGTTGCTAACTTGGCAGAAAAAAAGTCTGTCAGGACTAATTTTAGTTAACGGCAGTTTTTTCTGTCTCCTAGCTATGATGCAGTCAGTCCATTAAGTAAAACAAGGTTGATATTAATAACCATTGTTTATTTCCGTATTGTTGCCTTCTGTGTTTTATTGGTGTTTTATTTATTGGGCCATATGACGATGATGCAGTGCAGGAATGTAGGGTGTTTAACTTAAGCAGGTGTGCTAAACATTTTTATGGTCTCAAAGGGGTAAGGACATGTATACAATATAAATATTTGTATGAAATTATTTATATGTTATTGTTTTTCGGCAATAACAGATATATTATTAGATATTGTTATTGGCCCAGATTTTCAGTGACAACTTCTGCTCTGAGGAGTGTTGCTACATGTAAAATTAGTTTGTTTTTTTCAGTTTTTTTTATACCTAAATTAATATTTATTTATATTCTGAAGCAGCTGCATTCTTATAGAAAAATGTGCAATTAATTGTAAACTCTAACATAGAGAAAGTAATACTGCGTCTACAAAAAGAAAAACTAAACAGAATTTTTTTTACGGCTGTGGGAATTGTGTGTAGATTTGCTTCAGGTCACCAGCTGATTTCTTTACACATCTAAATTAGCTCATTGGATTTTCTTATCTTATTTAAATTTCCATTTCAGCACTAAATTAGACAAAATGTTTTTCTAACCATATTTCCCATTTTGTGTGAGCAGCTAGTTCCAGAATCCCAGCGTGCTTTAAAACGTGGATGGGGGGAAAAAAAAAAACCACTGACACCTATCTGAGTCTCCATTTGATTCTTTGCCTTTTTAAAGAAAAATCAGATAACCACAGAGTGTTCTAAAGATCCTGCTTGTCAAAGATGTATTGTTTTAGGAAAGCTGATAGCTCTTTGTCTGTGCCCTGCGCCTTTCACGTCCACAGCTGAAAATGGGATCTTATGATGTTACACGGAACAGCAGGGCGTGTCTTTGTTGTTTTTGTTTCCCGGCCTGAATGCGAGCGTGTTACTTGTCTCGGGAAGGTTTTGCCTGTGTGTCCGTCTTACCTGGCTGAACCGGGTGTGGCTGCGCGTCATTGTCCTCCCCCATACTGGGCGTCTTTGTGTCTGATGAAAGGCAGCAGCCACAGAAAAGAGAATACTGTTACATAGGTTATTCACTTATTTTACTTTTAAGGTTTTGGTTGTTTTTTGTTTTGTTTTGTTTCTCCCCCTGATCTTTTTAATGCCTTTTATAATCTTGTGACACTAAAAAAAAAAAAAAAAAAAAGTAAAGTTTAAACTTTTAAGTCCCACATTGCATTGTGGAGTGCTTGCACTTATTCTGAACCACGCTGAGATGTGAAACACTTCAGAGCTTCCTGTTGGGAGCTGCTGTTGATTTAATGAATCATGTATGGTGTCACATGAATGAACTTTGCTTTTGTGTATTTCGTGGTTAGTGCCAGTCCACTTAACCATGTAATATTTCAGACCTCAGTTGAAATTAGTAAATTAAAATAATAATGAAAAAAACAAAAACTGGTGAAAAGTTGCTTTGGCGCATCAACCTGATTCTATAATACAGACTCGGGCGGCACAGAGTTCATGACGGTTTAATGTAACTGTACTCCTTAGTCGGTGACTTGGCTGCAACTTCAGTTTTGTGCTTTATTTATTGATTTTCCCCAAGCTAGTAATCATGTTTCTAGCTTACGAGCTCGTTTGTGTTGTATTTAAGCATCACACCGCTGAGCTGACATCCATCAACCTGTCTCCTCCATGACACATTTCCATTGGAAAAACTCTGGCCTGTGTGGCTCAGGGAAGGAAACAAAACACTGAGTGTGAAGGTCCTCTGCTGGTTTTAAACAACAAAACAATAGAGCACAATGAAACCTGAATTATAGTTTGATCACATTAGGGAGAAGGCAAACAGTTATGACTAAATTCACAAACAATGTCGGGGCTGGAGCTGTGAATTTCAGCTGACCTCTCTATTCTAACCGACTGATTCCTCAGCTCAATACGTCTGTGTGTTCTTTCCTCTGAACACACACACACACACACACACCTTCCTGCTCTTCCACTCATAATGTTAAAATCACAAACTTCATGGAGTTTTCTTTTTATTATTATTCTTTTTTTGAATGTGATGGACCTCTGGTTTCTAAAGTCGGGGGTCATGACTCACTGTTCGAGACGGTTAGTGGATCAAGTTTATGTTTCCAAAAAAAAGCATGACTTTAAAAGCAGCAATGGCCGCCGTCCTCCTTGTTTCCACGCCAAGACTTTCCAAGAACTCGGCTGTCCCGTCGTTAAGGAGCGAGCAGGGAGCAACTCCGGTAATTTATATTTAAAGTGAACATTTTTACAGAAAAATTCCCCCTCTTTACTCTCATACCCATAAATAAATGTCAGTTATTTTCAAAAGTCACCTGAGCGAAGTTTAATTCTGGTTATATTGTTTTTGGTATCAAAAAATGTGGAAAAGCTTATGGAATAACAATATAAAAGTTTTCTTCTGATACAAATCGTTAGATAAATCCATTTTGGGACAGCTCCAAATGTTTGTATAGTATATTTATTTTGTGCTCAATAATCCACACACATTCATCTATGCAAATCAGTAGGCAACATGGGATTTGGTGCCTTGCCCAGAGGCACATCAAACTCACATGTTTTGGTTTGCAAAACGACTACCTACAGAGTCGCAGTCGGAATTGATCAAATGTTTTTACAAAATAACAAATTAAATTGTACCCGACTTTTTTTTTTTTTTTTTTTTTTTTTTTTTAATTAATTTTTAAAAAAAAAAAAAAATTAAATTTGACCTTTTTTTTTTTTTTTTTTTTTTTTTTTGCAGTACAGAAAAATTGCAAAATAAGTACACAGTGCAAAATGCTTCAGTTCTGAAACCTCAGCAAACTGGTTCCTAATGTTAGTGTTTTTTTTTTATTTGTGAGCCATCAACTTCTTCTTTTTTTTTTTATATTTTCTGTGCTGTGCCAAAGTAATTAGTTATTCCAAGTTTCTGCGTTCTTGTTGTTCTTCCACTGTATCAGTCAGTATAAACAAAGCATTTAAAAAATACAATGAATAAAAATGCAGAAACATTTTTTTGTGGTGTATTAACACTAAATTTCCACTCAAATATCTTTTTCTTTCTTTTTTTTTAACGTCACTTTGACGTAACTTACCTGCAGAGTGTTTTATTTTTACAGACCAAAAAGAATCATGAATTGAGAGTGGGCTGGGTTTTTTTATTCAGAAATGTTTGTAATGCATTTCATTACCATGAATCTACAAAAAGTGTTAGCATTCCTGTTTTGTTTTTGTTTGTTTTTTTCTAGTTGTTGTTTTTAAGGCGACACATTTTCACGGTCAATCACTTGTTGTTTTCCAAAAGTTTGTGGCTCTCACAATTGTAAGATGCTGGAGGGCGTAAGTGCCTTAGCACTTAACAGCCATGCAGTAAATGACATTTCCCCGCAGTCCTTTAAGGCCTGTATGCCTTGAGAAAAGCAGTCGAACAAAACCGGCAACTGTTCTTCTTTGGTACAGAGTAATTTCATTTTTATTATTATACATTACCCAAACGATAACAGTGAAAGACGTCGGCTATCCCATGAGCAGCGGCTGTGGAGCGAGTCACAAAACCGCGGTTGTGCTCTCTGCGTGACCGTAAGGAGTCTGTGTTTCACTCTGACAAGAACACGCTCAATCACAACATGTTTACTGTTTAACAATTTGTGTCTGTGACTGTTGAGGTGAAACAGACCATATTTTGTCTGTTTCAAAATATGAAACAGACAATGAGAGATTGTCTGTTTAAAGCCAACATGATGTGCTCTTGCAGCTGGAATAGTGGCCAGCTAGTTAGTGTAACCAGCTAGCTTGCCAATAAAGCCCAAATATTAGAGAAATAGTTTTGCAGAACGAGAGAAAAGAACTGACAAAAGGGCAATATCTTAACTTTGTTTCAATTAATCCTTGGAGAAAATTCCAGTAAAGGTATGGAAAGATTACAGATTGCTCTGGAGTAGATTTCTTTTATTTTTAAATCTGCAGGCATGGGCATCTTATTTACTGAAGCTTGAGTTTAAAGGAGGTTAACTTTGTTTTTCTCAGGTTTCCAGAATTTTCACGTAACCCGTTTAAATAAAGCTGCAGCTGCCGTAGTTTATGTTTCCAGAGTCGCAAAGTTTCTCATATTCCTGCTAAAGTGAGCGGAAAGAAGGAAACCTAATTGTCACACTTATCCGTTTATGGATAACGTCACAGCACGGTTACTAAATGGCTATAAATTAGCTTAGAAAAAAAAAAAAGAGCAGAAAATCCAACAAAGGTTTCTCTTTGTTGCTCGCTTACTCATTATGTCCTGAATATGCATCAACAGGTTAGACGTAGTTAACAGAGGTCACACACACTCACATGACCAATTTGATTTGGAATTGGCAGTTTTGAAATTTTCTCACAATGTTTTACAATTTTATTTATTTTTTTTTTTCTACAGACGAAAGAGTGATCACTCCCTGCACGACCACAACGGACACCAAGTGCGAGTGCAAGCCCGGCACTTTCTGCGTTCCTGACCAGGCCTGTGAAGTCTGCAAACGCTGTGCCAAGTGAGTGCTGCTTAAACATTTACAGCATTTACAGTCACTTTTTAGCCCTTAATTTGTAGATCTCAATACCTTGGAAGGTATTCGTACGTATTGAACTTTTCTGCTTTTTGCCACTTTACAAGCACAAATGTTTTTGTTTTCTTCTGGGACTTTATGCATTTGAAGAACCTGATGTAATTCCTAATTGGTTCTGTAAAAAAAATTTATAATAACTATATATATATATATATATATATATATAATCTTGCTGCTGTGCTTTTTTTAATCACCCCCACCCCATGATAAGAGGCCCCTAAATGAAATCACATGTAGCATCTTTTAATTATTAAATAGGCATCCTGTGTGGCTTCAGATAAATTCTGAGTCCGAAAGAGAGACCTCGAAAACTGCTCCACATCACCATGACAACACAATCTCCACCACAGCACATGGTGGTGGCAGTATCATGCTGTGGAGGTGCTTTTAATTAACAGAGAGCATGATGCTAATTGTGTGCTCAGAAACCAGACACTTATCACATGGGTTTAAGATATGTTTTTATATGTTATGTTTTTATAAAATTGGTTAAATTTTATTTAAAAAAAGTCTGATAAAATCTATGGCAACCAAATCACTGCAGAAGCCACCTAATAAGTCCACCTGTAAGCTAATATCTGTGTAGAATTAACAGTTAAGTTTTTCAAGATTATTTGTGGAAAAAAATGCATATTCGACGACTGAAGAATACACCAATATAATTTTAGAATGGATAATATGCAAGATTGCTTTTTAAATCAGTGATGGATTACCTTCAGAAGTATCAGAGAATTATTTATTTTAATGTGATTCTCATTGCGTTTGCTCCACTTCTACTATATTTCAGGTGCAAAGCCGGCGAGGAGGAGGTGAAGAGTTGCACACCCTTTTCCAACACAGTGTGCCGAAAACGAGACCCGTCCCCGACCGAAACGGTAACGCCTCGGTCTCCTCCGGTTCCCGACCCGCCAACAAACACCTGTAAGTTTCACACGTCCTGTCGTCGAACATTAATCGCCGCCCAGATGGGAAGTTGTCTCATGAAACGATCTCTTCCAGGGTTTCTGGTATTAATGGTCTTGATCTGCATCATGGTCATTGTCGTCTTTGCCGTTATTTTGTGGTTCCTACGGAAACAGCACTCATGTGACGTACCATGTAAGTCCATGTAGCTTTTTATAACCCAACATTTAGCAGATTTTTTTTTTCTAACACAATTTTCTTGTTTTCGACAGGGTTCAAAAGCTCTTGTGAATCCAGTGAAATTGTCAAGATTCCCATTGTAAGTTCCGTCTGATCATTTTATTTTTGCATATGTACCTCCAGATAATGTGGGGGGAAAAAAAACATTCACCTAAATTCTTTTTCCCCTTCCTTCTCGGTTAGGATGAGAGTGGAGCCACTGCGGAGGAGAAGCAGAACAACCAGAACGCGGGCCTGGAGGGCGAGGAGCCCCGCCCAGAGTCGCGGCCGCTGCTGCAGGAGACGCAGCCCGTGACCAAGGCCTGCCCGCCTCTGGAGGACGAGGACCGCGGACTGGGCGACAGTTTGCCCAACACCACCAGCTCGTCCCAGACGAGCCTGTCAGCACTGCCCACCGCTGCCTCCCCTGGCAGCACCCCGCATCAGAGCCCCGCCGGCTTCAGACAGTTGCCTTCAGACACGGTGAGAGCAGCAGAATCAAACATCTTTCTCTCATTTAATGCAAATCAGCAGGCGTCACGTCACAACCTGAAACCTCAAAGTACCTTATTGGGATTTTATGCAACAGACCATCACAGGGTAGCGCATTATTTGTGAAACAGACCGAAAAGGATGCGTTTAAGCGTTTTTGTACAAATGAACCTGTCTGGCAGGAGTTTGTATTCAGCCAGTCATACTTAGGGATGCACAGATCCACTTTTTTGCACTTTTGGTATCCATACCTGAGATTTACTTCTGGCTGACAAAGAAAAACAGTGCAAAAACAGTTGACTTAAAATATTTAGTTACTCCTGAACACAGACATAAATGTACATAATTGCAAATTTATTTGATAACTCTACACCAGCACAGCACACTTAAATACACCAACAGTTGCACAGTCAGTGCAGTTAGGGCTGAAACAACCAATGTAAAATAAATAGCAAACAAACTGAAACTGACAAAAAGGTTGGCTGTCTTGGTCGAACATGTAAAAACTCGACTGCAACAAATCTTCTTTCAAATGGTTCAGAAAGAGCAATTAGGAATTCAAAATATAATGAAAGATAAATAATGAAGCATGATGTCGCTCTGAGGAAAAAGCATAGAATTAGACTGAATAGATCTGTCCTTATGTATCAGGCACGTTGTCGCCAATATCCAATCTAGATGTATATTTTTTTAAATATCGGGATGAATGCAGATATTGATATTGGATCGGTGCATCTCTCCCTCTTGCTATAATGGCCCCTAAATAAAATCCAGCGCAATCCAGTTTTCTTCAGAAGTTACACAATCAGTAGATTTAGTTCATCTGGCTGTAATTTCTTCTGTGTAAATCCAGCTGCTCTGTTAGGGCCTCAGAGGTTTGGTGGAGAACATTAGTGAACAAACAGCGAGCAGTTCAGGGACACTGAACAGCTCTGGGGACATTTAAAGCAGGTTCAGGATGTGAAACAGTGTCCTGAGTTTGGAACATTTTCAGTCCACAAAGATGTGGAGAAAACTCCCAAACTGACTCATCAGACATGGAGAGAGTTAGTCTTTTCTTTTAGTTGCATGTATCAAAGTTGTGGCGTCCTGCTGAGCTCCAAAACCTAAAGTTATTCCAAGGAAAGGGCGTGGGTGGCAACAGGTGGTTTGTTTCTGGAATGCACCATCAACCTGATAGTTTGCAAAATAAATGCCATGCTATTTCTAGAAAAATAAAGACAAAATACTAGCTAAAAAATCCTTACAACGTGGGTGAAAATGAAACTCGATGTGATCTTTACAGGTTTAAGAAGCGGTAAAAAAAATATATATATATATACATATATATATCCTCACGCCCCCCAAGATTAGTGGGAGGGTCTAAAAGTTACCAAAGGAATCAAAACAATTCCAAATACAAAAATATGAATCACAGATTTTGGTTCCAAACTAACTTAAATATGTTGCAAATTGATAGAAAAAACACCAAATTAATAGAGCTTATGATTTACAAAAAAAAAACAAACAAAACAAGCTTTAAGCATTCTATGTTTCCTCCACATATTTTCTTATATACGCCTTTTTCTTTTATGTCTTTCTACAGGATGACCCACTTGGACATCGATTGCTGCCACTGCTTGGTAAGACGGATCTCCGTTGTTTCCTGTTGTTTTGCACCAACACAAAAAACCAGCAGAGCACACAGCAACCCGTGCCAGATCGCAGGGAAGTCAAGAAACCCGACATCTCCGCAAGATCTCCCGCTTTAGTGCTTGATAGACTGCTGATCTCATGATCGTCAGGCCTGATCTGAGCCTGCAGGCCTTTGAAACATTCTGCTTTTTTTTCTGCTGCCGTTTGTCCTGCTGAATTGAAGAGGACATATCTTAGAGTTTGATCTCGCGTTGATTGTTTTAAATCGACATCCTCCGAAAGGAAATGCACTTAAGCGCTCTGACTGTATATAGCATACAGGAGCAATGGCTGCAGTGATAACTAATGATGCGGATATGGAGAATTTCACTTCTTCTAATACCAAGCTATTGTAGAAGCTGTTCTGGTGTGGCATTCAGTGCTATTAGAAACTACTTGAAGATTAAAGATTTATTTATTTAGTTTTATTTGTCTTTAACCACATTTTAATATCGCACAAAGATAACCACAGTGTTCTGCCTCGGTGTTTACTAGCGTTTGTTTACTCTGATTGCAAAGGGTCGGAGAAGTCCCTCAGGAAGAGCTTCGACTTGTTCGACGAATACCTGGACGTGCGGATCCACAACAAGTTCTTCCGACTGATCGGCATCAGCGACAACCACATTCGGATCGCCGAGAGCGGCGCCCCCGGCGACAAAGTGTACGAACTGCTGAAGAACTGGATGCAGAGGCAGGGGCTGAAGGCCGACATCAACGACCTGCTGGAGGCACTGCTGAGCATGGACCAGCGGCGCTCGGCCGAGTGCATCGCCCACGCCGCCCTGAGGAGAGGCTACTACAAACACGCCGACACCCCCTGAAGCTAACGAAGCTAACGCCAACGCTACTCGCCGCCGGAACAAACTACAGCCGCCGCCGGTGAACGCTGTGTCTTACAGAACAGGGCTTACCTCCTTTTTGTGGCTGTTCAGCCATGCTTTTAAAAGCCAGTAGTTTTTCTTTTCAAAACAAAAAAAACATACAGACAAAAAAAAAAATTAACAAAAACGAAGCATAAAAAAAGGGGAAAGTCAAGACACACCGGTCAGTTGTTGACTACTCGCCAAATGCTGAAGCAAAGAAAAACGTTCAAACATGCTTTCGATGGAAGCCCCGAAGGCTTCGACTGTTCTGACACACTTGGATGTTCTCGGCTGTCGGTGAAGAAGCAAGACACTGAAAGCACAGAAGTCTCCAGCCGTGTCCCACCCAAGTCACGAGACACTACTGGCCGGAGCAAAAGGGGGGGAGGGGACGAGGATAATATACACTGGTTTGTAGGAGCGGCATGGCTTGTGCCGCTAATACCGTGCCCGTTCGATGCACTGATACCTGGTGGCACATGTTGAACTGAAAACAGGTCAAGTTTCAATGTGTTCTGTAAATCCCATCCTCACCGCAAATATCAGTCCATGAATACTTTTCTTCTCTATTGGTGGAAAATATTCGCAAATACTAACATCCCTCCCTACTAATGACGTATTTACCTCTTCATCATTGTTTGTTTGTTTTTTTTCTACTATTTCATAATGTTCCTCAAACTGTGTTCTGGTTGTGTCCGCGGTCTTTGTGTGTTCAGTGTTCTCACTTTCAAACACTGTAGAAGGAATTTACAGGATGTTTCTAGCCATCGGGGCGTCGATGGTCACCTCGGCGTTTCCGTGGCGACTTGGAGAAGTTCAGAGGTCATTCTATTTATTGTCATATTTATTGAGATGAATATTATCTGTGATTATTTATACCATTGCCAAAAACACACGGTCGTTGTGACGTCCCTGCAGGGCAAAAAAAAAAAAAAAAAAAAAAAAGAAAGAAATGACTGAGATCAAATCCTTTCACTTTCAAAAACGACAAAAAAAAATGTAGCATTTTTTTTTTTTATTTCTGTTTCTGCTTGTCGGACAAGGTTCAGAACGACAATCCGGCTTTGCGCGTCGCAGATCACACTTTACTTTTTTTTTTTTTTTTTTTTTTTTTTTTAATATCAACTGATTTCCGTATTCAGGACAGAGCGGAGGTTTCCATGACGCCTACAGCAGAATGTATCTCGTCGAATTAAATTTTCATTAACTTCGGACATTCGACCCGTTTTCGGCTAACCGACTGAACGCATGACCTGTCGCCCGAATCCACGAGACGGGGGCGGGCTACACGGCGTTTCCTGGTGATGCAAGATGAAGGAAATCTTTTCTGGATATAAAAAGCAGCTCAGATTGTGTGTTTTAAAAGTTCACCCTCTGCGCATACATGCATGCGCATCCGCAAGCCCTAGAAATATATTTATGTATGCAGATGGATTTAGAAATCAAAGTGAATATAATGAGTTATGGAACTGCTCATCAACCAGAAACTGGTTGTTTT
>VMRN01000062.1:1505171-1535071 GCA_010277015.1 Poeciliopsis turrubarensis
AAACTAGCAAATATGATAACGGCATTTAGGTGTTCATGTACAAAATATCACATTTTAAACATGACAGCTCTTTTAATTAGATGATAAAAATAGTTTGAAACTGAAAGACTTCTGAAATCTGGAGACTTGAGCTTTTTCAATGAGAAAAAATACAAGTTTTTTTCCTGACTGTTAAGAAAAATGTAAGAAAATCTTGAGTTTGTGCTTTGCAAAGTACATTCTCTGCATACGAAGAGGCTTTTGAATATCTTTTGAATACCTAATAAGAGTTAAATGAACGCTTTTGTGTTTTAGTGGTTCACAAACGTTAAAATCTCAACATTCAGTTTACTGCGTTTGAGATGTGATATGACAGCAACACAAAACAATGCCAAACTGTAAAGAGAAAAGAAAGTAATTAATTGTCTTTCTTTTTACCAAAAAAAACTAAAAAAAATATTGCATTTATTTATATTTATCCCCTGTATGAAAACATTTTGTGAAAGCATTTTTCAAGTGAAACTATAAATGCAGACTGATCTTTTTTTTTTTTTTTTTTTTTCAGATTTTATTTTTAGTGACTGATTTCAGTCAGTCTTGCCACAGATTCTGAAATTTATGCAGGTCTGGACTTTGACTAGGCCATGTTTCTTTCTTAGTTTTGTTTTTCTTCTGCAGAAAGATGACCCTCAGCTCCAGACTCAATTTTTTATTTTTTTTTTACAACCTCTGACATATTTTTTTTCCAGGACGGCCCTGAATTTAACTCCATCCATCTTGCGAGAGGAAACCTATCCGTTTTTCTTCACTGGTAGCATTATGCATGTAGGACTGAAAATGGCATTCCTTATGAATTTCTTTCAACGGCGGCTTTGTTCTTTTCACTCTTCCGCAAAGGCTCGATTTGTGGAGTGAACAGTTCATGCTTAAGAGTTAAACTCGGGTTTTAAGGGCCGTCAGAGCCAAGTGTGCAAATGAAAAAATTTCAATGAAATAAACTGAGGATTGTGTTTGTGAGAAAGCTGGAAAATGTTCAAGAGGCATGAGTTTAATGAAATGCATTTATTCAAACTCCACAGAACCGACAGTCATGTTATCCAAAGTGACTCTTTTTGAGCATATTTCATATTTTCATTGTATGAAAACATGCAGGGATGAACAGAAATCAGTCTTACAGGCTGTATTGCTGCTGCTGCTGCTGCTGCTCTTTGAGGTCTTATTTTTCACCGATTTCCTCTTCTTGCCCTAAAAGTGAAACGTATCAGACTTCAGTTGGAGGGATCTAATTCTGGTCTCGTTGTTTTATAAGCATTCAGCTGGTCTTTGAACAGAAAACACCTACATAGTTATCATTGGTGGACCAACCAGGGTGTTGCTGCTGATGGAGCTTTTGTTCCAGTCTGGCCTTCTCGAAATATTTGGCCTTCACTTCGACTGGCAAACTGTTCCACTGTGGAAACACGACAGAACCATGTCAGCACTGACACTGACCAGTGCAGCTGATGCAACACTCACAACCAGGAATATTAAACTATTTGCTTCTTGAGTTTTTCCAATTTGTTTTTTTGACTGCATTTGATTTGGGTTCAGACTCTGCTTTGCTCATGAGGGATGAAGATGAACTTTCATCAATAGATGGTATTATTAGTATTATTATCAATACTTACTTTCCTGTTTTTACGTTTTAAGTTGTAACAGAGGTGAACTTGCAGTGGAAAAAGAAAACGGGAGATCCAATAAAAAAGAGATCGCAGTTAATCTGTTACAAATAATCAAATTAAGTTTATGCAGTTACGTTTATTAAATTGTTATTTTAAATAAATGTAGATTAAGTTTAATTCGATTACATGTAGCAAATTATCTCTCTTTTTTTGTAAATCAGAGCTCCGTTCTCTATTTCTTCCAGTGCAGAATAGACAAAACCACATTAACAGGATCTTAAATTATCTAACTTTCAGTTTTCCTGAAAGTTCAGGATCAGTCCGACTCACCTTTTCTCCCACGACTTTATTCACCACATCACTTCTGTTGATATTGAGCTCCGACACCACCTGTGGTCTCAGCTCCTTCAGGAAAATCATGAAGGCGTTTGGTGGCTTTTTAACGTAGGGTCGGCCATCATCCCGCTTGGCTCTGACTCGTCTGTAGTGAGGTACAGCAGAGAGAGAGAGAGAAAAAAGTAAGAACACAGAAACCTGACAAGCTGAGACGCAACAAGAGATAAGAGAACAACTAGAAGGAATCCATTTTTAAAAAAGGTACTTTGAGGTGTTGACATTCAGAGGAGTTTGGACAGCCTTGTACAAGATTTCCCCATTCCTGCACAGAATCACAGTAACATGATGACTGTGTGGACATACAAACAGAAGCTGCACAGGTTTAGAGTGTGGTTGGTCTTTATATGTGTATTACTTACAGGACTCCAACTGGTTGTAGCGTTACATTTTTAGGTAGATAATGTCTGGATAAACTGTGCAGATTCTGAAGGTTAAAAACACAAAATAAGTGTTACCACCAGCCGCTGGGATTGAAATTGACCCACCAGGTTGCTGGACCCCACAAACCCAATAACGTGCAGCAAAATCAGAAATGATGGACTTTGCCGTTTGCAAGTCTCAAACCAACAGTTAGCTAATGCTAATCATTTAGACTAACCATTAAGACTAGTGTCTGAATGGCTAGCTAACCATTCAGACATGGTTAGCAATTTTTGCTAACCGTTTGGTTTTGGTTAAGACCATTTTTAACTGTCTGAATGGTTCGCTAATCATTCAGACTAACCATTAAAAACGTTGTCTTAATTGTTAGCTAACAATTAAGTACAATAGTTAACTATTCAGACTAACCTTTAAGACTGTGATCTTAATAGTTATCACAGTTGTCTTAATGGTTGGCTAAGTAATGGTTAGCTCCAGCTAATAGTATAATGGGGTTTAAGCATTTTATTTTGCTAATATTTTATGTTGTTAGCAGCTTTTTAAAAATTTTTTTTATGTTTTTAGCGGTTTAGCCTTGCTGTAGTTTAGCGAGTTAGCGGTTAATGAACACAAGTTTTCCAATTAGCTGTTCCCACCACTCGCAATAACTAGTGCTGTTAACAGATTCTTGTATCCAGATGATCAAGATTTTATAGAATTATACAATTATTTGCTGCATTATTAAATAATACTTAATTGACTAGCATATTTACTGAGGTAAGGCATCTCTCTCTGTCACTGACTCACCGGTCTCTGGCTGTCATCGCCTGCTGCTGGCAGGGCAGGAGGTCGGATAATCATCTGCTGTACGGCAGGCAGTACAAGAAGAGCAGGAGGAGCATGATGGGTAAATGTTGGAGGTGGAGGCCTGAACATGTGATGATGTGCTCCCAGACTGAATGCAGCATTGGTATAACTGGTGACCCCTGGTGGCGCACCGATGACAGGCGGATGAGCATGAAGAGGAGCATGATGGGTAAATGTTGGAGGTGGAGGCCTGAACATGTGCTCTTGAGCTCCACCCTGAGTCAGTACGGTGTTGGTGTGGGACTGTGGTGGAGCAAGCCAGGCAGGCGAAGTGTAAGGTGTCAGTAATAGAGGAGGAAGAGGAGGAGGGAGGAGCTGCTTCTTCCCAAGAAGGTCTTCCATATTGTCTCTGTTGGTCCAGTTTTTGTTTTCAAACTCCTCTTGCTGGGTCGAGTTCATTTCTTCCTTGAACTTCTTATTAGAGGCAGAGTTCTCTGAATCTTCGTCACTCCTTAAACTCTCCGCAAGAAGGCCGTCTACAAGCTCCCAAGTTTTGAGCACTTCCTTCTTCGTTGTTAGGGTTAGGGTGCTCTCTGAGACAGATCTCTCTGAATCCTCCTTATTCCCCGAACTCATCCGGATCACAGAGTAATGACATTCTGTGATTTGTGGAGGAAGAGGACACGTCGGTAACGAACAAGGAGAGGGGCTGAGCTTCTCCCTAACAAATTTTTCTATTTTGTTCCAGTCGTTGTCAGACTTCACCCTCTTCTCTGGCAGGTCGATTTCCTCGGTGAGCTCCTGGGAGGAGACGGAGCTCCTCGAATCTTTGGGCTTCACTGAACTCGGCCTGACATATGAAGATAGAAAGCTGCCATTTAATACCATATTAATTTGCCATATCGCAGGCATCATGTATCATGTTTAAATTATCCACCAAAAACTGTTTATTTTTTTTTGTTTATTTGTTGTTTTTTTTAAGGAATGCAATTACCTTTTGAAATAAAATATATGATCAACTCTTAAAGTAAAAAATATGTTATATTTTCCAGTTTGGTATTTGGCACAAATACTGGCACAAATTTGTGCCAGTATTTGTGCCAAACTGGCACAAATACTGTGCCAGTTTGGTATAAATACATTTTATTTATTCAGGGGAATAAATAAAATGTATTATTATTGTTGTTGTTATTTATTTATTTATTTATGCTCGTCTTCCAAAATACTTACCAACGTTCTACCTATCTACGTCTAGACTCTGTAAAATCCTTCAAACTCTGATGAGGTTTCACCTTCGAGAAACATCCAACTACAAAATAGTACTTTCATTTGAAACGTCTTCATGTTTTGGAATGGCCTAGTCAAAGTCCAGATCTAAGTTAATCTCACATGAAGACTCTTGAAACTTCTCAGAGATTTGTGGCTGTTGTGTGGAAAAATGTTCTAAGGCGTACAACTCATTTTTGCAAGGCACCTTAAAATGTGAAACCACTTTTGGTGATGAAACTCGTTATGCATGATTAAAAACACGTCTATAGACGTGTCTTCTGTGATAGCATATTTTATAAT
Organism: Poeciliopsis turrubarensis; assembly: GCA_010277015.1. Classification (NCBI taxonomy): domain Eukaryota; kingdom Metazoa; phylum Chordata; class Actinopteri; order Cyprinodontiformes; family Poeciliidae; genus Poeciliopsis; species Poeciliopsis turrubarensis. The sequence continues at coordinate 1,509,944 of VMRN01000062.1, forward strand.
GAAGCCTTTATGATGTCTGATTGGAGTAATTTTACCTCTGCAGAATCACTAGGGAAAACCACATTTAGCTACTTATGGTAGATTTATTAAACTTATTATTAAGGAGTTTGTTTTCTACATAATTAGAGACTGTTGTTGGAAAAAAAAAAAAAAAAAAAAACAACTCCACTCTACAATTTCCTGTTGTTATATTGAGTTCAGGAGGTTATTTAAATGTTACAGAATTACAAAAAACGATCTCTCTCCCTGTCCCTGTAAATACTGACCTGACGTGTTCAGACATGGTTCACTTCTCTCTCCTAATCTGCTCGTTAAAATATTCTTCAGTTTTCTCTCGCCGCTGACTTCTTCGAGCTGTGAGGCTGGAAAGCTGTTCGCTCGACGAAGGCTTGTAGGCAAATGGTGAATCTTTGACTCTGTGACTCAGGTTCTACAGATTGCTTCTCGTGATGTCAGCTCCTTCTGCCACTCTGTTTCCAAACCCAACGTCATTTGTTTTGATTTGAAACTTTAACGGGAAAAGAAGCAAACCATGACATTAAAGGACCAGCCATATTAATATTAAATGGCCATTCAATATGGCCATCTTATGGGCCTCTGGTTGATGTTTTTATTTTCTCCAGAAATCCTCACCGCTGTTAAAACTGTCCTTTCTATGCAAACAAAAAGTTCAGACCACTAGATGGTCTTACTCTACCCTCCCGTACATTTTGACAAAAACATTTCCTTTCATTCACTTTTGATTTAAAAAAAAAGCCTCATTTTAAAACTTGTCTTAGATGTGAAACGTCGCAGACGCATAATGTGACCCAGTGATGCTTTTTGCATATTATCAGACTGCCCATATCGCCCCAATGGCTCTGGTGAGGAAGACAAACACTGCGCATTAGTCTTCGTTACCTTCACTTGAGCAGCAGGTAAGAGTTCTCAGCTTCAAATATTCGCTTTGTGAACAAGTAGATTTGTTTCACAGCTTTTAACGGAAGGTACAAATATGCACCTGGTGTCATTAATAACCTCTGTTCAGCTTAAACATTACTAATGAAGAGAGAGTCTTTGGGCAGGATACTGGGGGACATTTAGTACTGCTCTGCTCAGGGTCATAAAAACACAGTTGTATTTCAAAATTAGACAACTGTTCTTTGCAAAATAAATTTTAAAAAGTACATATTTATTCATTTGAATCTTTTATTCCTTGTAACAAAAAAAAGACCTAAATGCATTTATTTATTTTTTTTTTTTTTTTGCTTTTAACGTGGCAGACCAACACAAAGCTGCAGATAATTGTGACGTGGAAGGAAAATGATGTACACAATTTTTACTTCGTCCTTATTATTATAATTTATATTTATTATAATCTCCAATATATGTGTGTACACGCGCCTGTATATTTTTAAACAATAGAAATGTTTATGTTCGGGATACATACTTTGAAAATAAAGACAATTTCCCTTTGAGACGACCAGAAATGTCATTAAATTCAACATTAAACAAAAAAAAACAAAAACGTTTTAATGTTTCATGATTCACTGATGTCAACATTCCAGCCCTGCTCTACAGTCCTTCCTGTTGTCAAGCACCGAGCGACATGGGGAACACGAGCTCTGCCTGCCAGATGAGCAACCACAGCCAGAGGAACGTGCGCGTCTTCATCATGGAGGAGGCTCGGGAGATCGACGCCTTCATCGCTGCGCGGAGCGGCGGCGGCGGCGACGACGACGAGGCGCTTCCGGGAACTAAAACGTTTGGCTTCAGGAAGGACGTGAGCTGCGTGCGCGTGCTGGCCTCGCAGACTCAGGAAGTGCCCTGGGAGCCCGCGCGCTTCCTGTCCGTCTTCGTGGAGGACGAGGAGGATGAAAACGTCTGCTCCAAGCAGATCATACACAACATGTCGCTGAGTGCTCCAGTCACCGTTCTGCTCTATGACGTGTGATGCACCCACTGTTAATGGGTGCATGTTGGAAACATAAAATGCTGTTATAATTGTTTCGCACACATAAATCATTATGACCCTGCTATTTGCATATCTTGTGGCTCTCCCAGTAAAATGACTTCATTGTGGCCTTTATGTGTCCGCTCAGTCATTATAAAGTAAAATGAGATTTGGTATCTTCTGTTTTTGTTCTACTGACAGTATGCTTGACCAAATACTGACTGAAGCCATGACTTGAAGCACTGTTGTGAAAGAACGTTTCCACTTTCCATTAGAGTTTTGTCGAAGTGCTTCAGAAATATGAATCATTTACCAGCCTGTGAATGTCACCCAGGCTTCATGAACCTTCAACCGTGTGCAGACAGACACGTGTAAGCGAGTTATGACAATGATTGTATAAACAAAGACTCCACAGAGCCAGGAAGTCAACTAAACAGAGCTTAAAAAAAAAAAATGTAAACCAGAGAAGAGAACAAAACAAACACAGGAAGGGTTTGGGGACAAACAAAACCCAGAAACACACACGATGTCCGATTCCATTGCCACACATTTTGCACTGGCTGCTCTCTGGAGAATAAAGACAGGGCTCATCCCACATTTACACGCTGCATATTTGTCCATCAGGGAGGGCACTGTTTAATCTCCAGTTAGCTGTCAATATTTACGAAACGTAATACTGAAAATTGTAGGCATTGTTGGTGGCCTGTTGTGTTGCAACTGCATGCCAATAGATGTCAATGGAGAGCAGCACTAAGTAAAGCTTGCAATTTTTCTTTGTAACATAAGCAATGAAATGAAATCCGTGACACATAAAATATGTAAATTATTATTATTAGTAGTAGTAGTAGTTCTAGTAGTAGTATGTTTTCCGTCGAGTTCTGACAAGAAATATATGGACCAATTTTAAAAAAAAACTAATTCTTTCAGAAACTAAAAATACTTTATTCATCTCAAAGACAAAAGAAATTTGCTGTAACTCGTGTTTTCTGTGAGATACTTTATTTGAATTGCCGTGAAAGAAACATACTTTGCTTTATTGGGTTTTCGTTTGTTTGTTTGTATTTTACTTGAAAATATACATGTGGACAGATTTGTACAACAACCTTGGCTGGTTACAAAAAGTTAATATACTAAATATACAGGCGGTTCAACGGGCGGTCATGGTTGTGAGAAAGCCAAGTGCGGTGAAATAAAATGCAGTAGGCTCCTGTGTTTTTGCAGTTCGTATTCTGGCCCGCTAGAGGCAGTGCTCCATCATGAGACGAGGACGAAGAAGAGTTTCACTTCCTGTGGTGTCAAAGTTCGGCAGCTAGCAGATAAACAATCTGTTAGCCTCGCGGCTAATTAGAGGAAACTGTTTTTTTTTCTGCGAAAATGGATGTAAACCAGGCAAAACAAGAACATCTACTCGCTTTAAAAGGTAATTACAGTTCTAGAACACACAGAACAGGTTTAGCTGCGAAAAATTATTATTTACATCTTATCAGGGAGTTGTTTGTGCTTTCAGGTGCTAGCAGCGCTGGTAGCAGTCTTTTAAATTGTTTAATATAAAGGTTTTCTGTGACTGTGCATGAACTAGAAAGTCTACCCGTCATGGCGGGATGCCGAACTCGTGAATTTGTCAAAATAGGGTCTGCATAACTTTGCTTGTGAATCAATTAGCTCAAATTATTAGCTCAGAAGAGCTTATTGGTTCCTCATTTGACTTGGTCCGTGTAAGAAACCAGATTTATAGCGATGTAGTGCAAAGTTATTTATTTTCGGTATTTACAAATGGCTGAGGGTTAATAATTGTAAATTATCACAAGACTTTACAGAATACAGAAGGTGTATCATGTACTCCATTATGCCCGGAGGTATTTTGCTGTTTTATGTGTGTCTAAATTTCACAGGGTTTCTCTTTTCCTCCAAACATATCCAATTATGAACAAATAAAAATAATTACTACCGAATAATCTATCTACATCTAAGTAGGTGAAAGTCTTCCATTTCTGCAAGACCAACATTTTCTTCCCTCTCCCATCACATTTGAGGGTCTTTATGACTTTTTTTTTTGGTTAAGCATTGAATTTGTGCAACCTATGAAAACAAACCAGACTAATTTGGCATAAAATCCATTGTATTTCCCCTGCATAATGTGTAGATAATATGGGCTTATTGCAAGTAATTAGTTGCCTTTGTATCTAGGGTTTTTTTTTTTGCAGTCTCACAAGCCTCTGTGTAGTTGTTTCATGTTGTGGCAGTGGTTACATGCATAAGAGAACATGTCACAATGTGAGCAGCTGTCCGTCTACACTTTTTGTATGAAGGATCAATAGAATGTGTCCCGTCAATAACCCAAACCGCTTTACTCCACAGTGATGCGGCTAACAAAACCGACGCTCTTCACAAACTTACCAGTGACATGTGAAGATCGAGACCTGCCGGGTGAGTCCACAAGAACGAGCCGGAGTACAATTTAGTTTTTCTGTTTTGTTGTCGTTTTAAGATGATCTCGTCACCAAACACATCCGGAATTTTGAAGAGTTGTTCACCTTCATGCAAAGTCAAAACCATGCAAGGCTGGCAATAAAAAATAAAAAATTCAATCAACCGCCGTTTTGGTAAATGTTGGAATCTGACAGTATATTTTTAATTTGTCTATTTGGCACAATTTCACAACAAATGGCTTCTCACGGTACTAGATACAAGATAAACGGGTCCAATTTGCTCCACGTTCAGTCCAGAGCGATCCAAGTCACTTCAGTGCAATTATTTTTTAGAAAACGGACAAAATATTAATCTTTTTTGTTGATTATATCACTTTTGTGCTAGTTTAGTGTTGAAGTAATACATAATAGACTAATCTGATTAATTACAAGTCCCGACTGGCTTCACAAGGCACAATTTAAACATCCTGTGCTTTAAAAATGAGACATGGAGGCATATGCAATAACTCCAGATTCAAAAATAATTACAGAATTCATTGTTTTAATCCACAAAATCATAATGTTACATCAAAGCTATCTTTGCTACAAATTCTGGGAATCTATTCATAGATTCACCTTTTTTGTCATTTGTAATGTATTTAAGGGATTTTTCAAAAAAAAAAAAAACAGCCACATGGAAAATTAAATGTAAAATTTAAAACTGACCCCATTTGTTTCAATAAAAGCTTGCACATTTAATGCCTCATCCTGAAATGAACATTTCTTATACCGGAGTTCTATGGGTTGAATATCGTCACTTTTTAGTCCTTTGAGAGGATCACTTGAAGGTGAACCTGTTTTCGTTTTGGAGCAGCAGTACGTGAGTCCAAAGTTCAAACATGAGGAAAACCTTCAAAGTAAAAACATAAACCACTAGAACTTGTGTACAAAGTTATTTAGACGTAAGCGAATCTCTAATAAATCAATCACATCCTTAGTTTCACGGCGCAGGGTCAAAACGTTTGACTTTCATCCGCCTGAGAGTTGTTTTATTTATTTTTTCTTCCTTCAAGTGAAGTGCAGCTTTCCGCGGCACACTGGTAACTGGACGCCGCAGAAACCATAAATCTCATTGACATTTGTGGGCAGCTTCTCTATTTTTATAAGTAGCAGTGAAGTGAAAGTGTATGTTCAAAGTGGATACACTTCGATGAACAAGCTCACCCTATTATGTGGCTTTAAAAAAAAACCAAAAAAAAACAAATTCCCTCTCATTCCATCTTTCCTCGCTGCTTGATCAATAAATAAAAATAGAATGAAAAAATGTAAAATGTCACCCGAGTTGATATTTTTAAAAGCCTTCATAAATCTCCCATACAAGGTTGGATGATGCACAGTTGGCTCTACAGTTTTTAAAATCTTCTGCATAATTTCCACAATACGTAACGCTGAGGTTACAGTCAATGTACCGTTCTACAGCCAAAAAGTTTTTCCTTGATTAAACTGAAGCTACTGTCTTATCATGTACGACAGCATATTAAAGTATTTCATACACCAAAGGAAATCAAGGTGATTTGTGGGACATGATGTTGTGTTCCACCCTTGAAGTTTGTTTGTTGCTTTTGACCCATACTGGTTAGCATGGTGCGTGTTTACTGGGATGTAGAGTGTGTAAATCAATGTTCTGACATACTAAAACAAGATATGTTAGCTTAGCTGGATTTAAGACTCAACTAACCATCAACAAATTACATTTAAATGCTCCGAGTGCCACCCACTGGTCTGTGTTAAACCCGGTTGTGTCCTCACAGGGGATTTGTTCGCTCAACTCATGAGAGAAGACCCTTCCACCATCAAAGGAGCAGAGGCGTTAATGCTGGGAGAAATGCTTACTTTACCACAGAACTTTGGGTAATGCAAGGTTTTATCGCGGCGCTTTTGATTGGGACGCAAATTCGTTTAACCCGTTCCCATCTATGTACGGCTTAGGAATATTTTCCTTGGCGAGACGTTCTCCAGTTACATCAGCGTGCATAACGACAGCAACCAGGTGGTGAAAGACATTCTCGTGAAGGTACTGTAAGTCTCCCACGCCCCCCCCCCCCCCCGAAGCCTTTAATCGTTGCTTTCTGCTGCGTTTTCGTGACGCGCTGCGTTCTTCACAACAGGCCGACCTGCAGACAAGCTCACAGAGGCTCAACCTGTCGGCGTCGAACTCGGCGGTAGCCGAGCTCAAACCCGAGTGCTGCATTGACGACGTCATTCACCATGAAGTCAAAGAAATTGGCACGCACATGTGAGTTCACTAAACTCCACGCGTTGCGTTTGTCTCAACCAAATCGGAGGACATGACACCTTCAACAGTGTTTGTGCCTTGTAAAATGGAGTTTCTAGGGAAGCACCGATCCACTTTCTTCACTTCTGAAACCGATATCTGAGGTTTAGTAGCAGTGTTTGCTTGTTGTGCTTTCTCTTGGATATTTAAGATCTCTTCCGGTTCCAGTCTAAATTGTTCTATGCAAAACTAAAGTTTGTTGGTCTTTGAGAGGATGAATTCGAAAATGGTCTTAAAACGGCAATATTATTGTTATTATTGTTCATCGCAATAATTGCTGAGATAATTTGTCATCCAGTAAAAATTGCCATCCTGACACGCCTAGACCTGTCACTGTTACACAATCTACAATTTTAATTCAATGTTTGGTCCGATACAGGCATCAGCATCTGATCGGTGCTGTCTGGGATAAACCATGCTAACTTTGTCACTTGCTTCTCTTCCCACCCACAGCTTGGTGTGCGCCGTCAGCTACACGTCTCAGTTCGGGGAGAAACTCTATTTTCGGAAGTTCTTCAAATTCCAGGTGAGATATATTTGAACGCTCTCGTCAGCTGGCAGCGGTGAGCTCATGTGCGGCCTTGGAGGAGACGTGAGAAATGCCACAGACCTGCTACAGTGCAAATGCAATTACCCGAACCCACCCCAGCAACCCCCCCCTCCACCCCATGCTAGCAGTCATCTGCCCTCACTTTGGGAATGAGCTGCAGTCTTGCTCTCTTCTTTGTAGCGTAACTTCCTTGAGTCTCAACAATGCGTCGGACTCAGTTCGATTGTTTTCCTCGCTGAACATCCTTTGGTTGCTGTCGTTTCGTTTTTCTCCGCCCGAATGGAAGCGCAGTGCGATAAAGCGTCAGTGTTCAGTTTCCAATCTATTCTCAATCAGGTTTTGAAGCCGCTGGACGTGAAGACAAAGTTCTACAACGCAGAGGTGAGCGACACCCACCATGTCCGTCACCCGCCATGCTTTCTGTCATATTTCATGCATTAGTTTGGAACATACTTCCAGCTTCTCCTAGAAGCGGTTAGCTTTGGATTAGCTCTACTTAAAAACCCTTGGAGATGTCAAACCGGGATTTTTTTAAGTAGATGCATAATTTTACTTTTTTTTTTTTCCCTTTTCCTCATTTTTGTAGCTTTTTTTTTTTTTTTTTAATATATATATTCAACTGCATATATTCATTGTCACCAACTTTTTGCATGTAACCTCATTCATTATGTCTTGTACTTTTATTTTCTCCATTAGAGTGACCTCAGTTCTGTGGTAATTCCTTCTTCTGTTCTCATTAGCTTCTCTTAATCCTTGCCGGTCCTGCAGGACCGTCGTCTTTCCGAGCCCACAGAAAGGTGCCAAATGAAAGAATGGAGAATGAAATCAGTGTTGAGGCCAACCTTCTACATTGTTAATAATTTAGAAAAAAAAACAAAAAAAAAAAAACGTCAACACCCATTGTTTTTTTTTTTTTCTGTTACCCTTTCTGTGGACGCTCGTGCTTTCTTGCACTTTCTCTGCACAGGGGTTGAAGTCAAAGCTGAAGTTTGTGGTGTTGGGTTGTTATGGATTGATTACATATCAAATAACTGGAAAAAAAATATACAAATTTTGATTATTCTTCATGGGAATGATTTCAGCATGTCCACAAAGCAAATCTGAATCCTGTAGCATTTTTGGACTCTGTCCGGTAAGCCGTGACGGCTTCTTCAGAAACGGCTGTGCATGCAGCAGACTCTTGATTTGTTTTTGTTTTTTTTTAACAACGAATTAATTGGAAGTGGTTCACGGTCAGATCCTCTGTTTTGAGGCGCAGGCATGATCTAACCTCTGCTTTTTTTTCTAATTGAACTTCACTGTGTACGGCAGAGGTTGCACACGCAAAGTGACATCCGGACGCAAGTCCTGCTGCTCCCAAAGCATCAACTGCACCGCCATAAAAACAAAAAACAAAAAAACAAAAACACACAATCCTTTACAAGCAGCGTTTTGAGAAAACGTCCCTCGTATTATTATTTTTTTTTCAAATGTAGTTCAGTGAACGTTATTTGTTCATTTTGATGTTTTTCTCTATGCTCCTTTTTGCAATTGTGAAACCCAGTCTTACAGCAAACGCTCCTCCTAAAACGAGTAAGCAATCAGCGTCTGCTTGAGCTTAGAAACACGCCGTAATATGAATCCTGCTAGTTGCAGCTCCTCTAGAGAAACAAAAGCACAATAAAAATGGAGTTCAGAAATCAGCCATTAGTCTTGGGCATAAATTGTTCATCTTTTAGCAATAATCACTTAAATTCAGATGACCAGAGACGCAAAAGATGACAGATTCATTTTTGTTGCCTCCAATGCGGCCTGAAAAAAAGCTTTAATTTTTTTCTAATTTTTTTATTTTATTTTATTTTATTTTTTTTAACTTGCCTTTAGCATTTGTCGGATCTGGTTAAGTATTTAGAGGGAAGGAATATGAGGGAATCTTCCACTTTCTGAGATCCATTTCTAATTCCGCTACCTGAAAGACAAACGGGTTTATAGAACAGAAGTATTTTTACTCTGACCTTTATTCAATTTCCATCCGTTTTCGTCATATAGACACAAGTAAACAAGTGACTAAGTATGAAAATCTGTTTCTCAAACAGCTAAAGAAAAAGAAAATGATTATTTAACGAGAAAATACATGAGAATGAAAAATAAACTCAATCTAAATATGTCGTAATATTAAATACTAACTCAGTCCAGATTTACTGATAATGCTGGTTATCAGTTTCCTGAAACATTCTGCGAGTTTGAATCTTCTTGTGCGCAACCTCATCATTGCAGTTTATATTGTTTCACTTGCACAACATAAACTGCATTAAATAAGTAAAAAAAGATATATATTTTGTGGAATATTGTGCCGGCAAACAAAATATCGCCAAATATTTGATGCTTTGGGAGCCAAAACCTGCGTATGAGGTGATCACCATCACTGTGCAGCCTCTCCTTTTCATGCAGCTCAGCACTTGTCACTAACATGTTGTTTAAAATAAATAAATAAATAAGGTACACTGAGCAAATATGATAGAATATGATACATAGTTCTGTTTGGTCACTGGGTCAGGTTTATAAATATTTTCTGAATGACCCTCACATCCCCTTAAGATCAGCTCAAAGGATGGATTCGCATTTTTCATTGCAAAATCACACATCAAAGAAATGATTATTTTGATTATTTTCCACCCAAAGTCGCCAGGAACAAAAATCATGACATTTATGCGCAAATTAAATAAAGCTCATACCACACAGGGATACGCAGGATATTACAAACCTAAGCTTTCATATTGCGGAATGGCATGTAATTTTTTTCTGGATTTGCTTCTGGAACAGTAAAAGCGATTGTTTTTTTTTTGTTTTGTTTTGTTTTTGGAAGATTGAAATTGCTTGCTTGACTCAGGTGAACTTAAAAAAAAAAAACTTTGTTATTGAGGCTTACACCCTTTATCTCATAAAATGAGCCTCAACCAATCATGTCTAACAAAGGCAAGAGGAAAATGACTTTTAACGCGCTGGAGATGCACAGATAAATATGTTGACCCGTTTTCAGCGGTGGGACGTTTCCTCAAAATATTTCTCGTAGCTCCTGAAATTCACGTACATATTTTTTTTTTTTTTTTTTTTTAGTGGTATTGAAAAATGGGAACTTATCCTTTGAGATAGGAAGTTGATGCTAAAGCTAACCTCACGAAGCTAATGCGTTGCTCAGTTCGCCTGGAACAATGTGTCACTTTATGGCTACCGGGAAATCTCAAACTTCCAAACCTTCTCTGTTCCAGACCGATGAGGTGTTTCTGGAAGCCCAGATCCAGAACATCACCACCTCTCCGATGTTCATGGAGAAAGTATCTCTGGAACCCTCCATGATGTACAACGTCACAGAGCTCAACTCTGTCGCGTCCGGGGACGAAGGGTAAAAGCACCCGCCTCTTTTTCTCCTGAGTACAAAAACCAAAAGAAAAACAGCGGAAGTATCTTAAATGCTCACTAGTGGTTTGTGGCCCGGCAGAGAGTCCACGTTTGGCAAAATGTCCTACCTGCAGCCGATGGACACGCGGCAGTACCTGTACTGCCTGAAGCCGAAGCCGGAGTACGCGGAGAAGGCCGGCGTCATCAAGGGCGTGACCGTGATCGGGAAGCTGGACATCGTGTGGAAGACTAACCTGGGGGAGAGAGGGAGGCTGCAGACCAGTCAGCTCCAGAGAATGGTACCAGACTGTCCCCCTTTACGGGTCCCATCTCGCCCAAATGTGGATCATTGTGCTCTGTCACTGCACTCTGTTTCACTCCTGTTTGTTTGTCCTCCAGGCTCCGGGATACGGAGACATCAGGCTGTCTTTGGAGGTGATCCCCGACACTGTAAACCTTGAAGAACCCTTTGACATCGTCTGTAAGATCACCAACTGCAGGTGCATAAGATCTTCCATAACCCTCATAATAACTTATCTAATGTAGTGAAAGAATTATTCCAGTTTGGTGATTGGGTGACTTGATGTGTAAGTCACTCCATCAGATGGACCAAAATATAAACTTATGAAGAAGCTTTTGTATCTTAAAGGCCAAAATGAAATGGTTTTTTATTTTTTACAGTAAAACAAAAAACTCCTAAAAGTATTTCTCAAAAAATTACTTAATTAAGTGAATGTAACTAGTTACTACCCAACCTAGATTTTTATTTATTTTTTTAAACCTTTTTTTTCACATTTGAGTCCATTTTCAACAAAGAAATCCCTGAGCGGTCAAATGCTTTTTCTCAACCCGTTACGACCCAAAAGTCTCAGCTGACATCCTCCCCTGTTGTAGTGAGAGAACCATGGACCTGGTGATGGAGATGTGCAACATGAGGTCCATCCACTGGTGTGGAATATCAGGGCGGCAGCTGGGGAAACTGACCCCCGGCGCCTCCCTCTCGCTGCCGCTCACCGTCTTCTCCTCTGAGCAGGGACTGCAGGTACCAGCAATACTTCCTGAAGCGACATTATAATCCCAATTTAGTTTTTTTGTTTGTTTGTTTACTTTCTTTCGTCATTTTATGTTTTCTTTCATTTGTTTCAGAGCATTTCTGGACTGAGACTCACTGACACGTTTCTAAAGCGGACATACGAATATGACGACATCGCACAAGTGTGCGTGGTGTGTCCGTTTATGAGCAACGAGTGCTAGATCTTTTACCAGCCTTTTTTGCATTTATGGATATGAATGGACCAACTATGGAATTCTGCACTAATATTTCACTTTTTTTTTTTTTCTTCTCCAACTTAACGGGACGAATCTGTATTTTAGAAGAATTGTGAATAATATAAATTGTTTCCTTTGACAATAATCATGTAAATGTGTGTAAGCTAATAAATTCTCTGTAAACTTTGAATCCTCTACCGATGCTAACATTGACGATGTTATGATGCTCTGGATTTTTTGCTATAAAACTGTTAAGACATCCACAAACGTTATTTAATGGAAAGCCTATTTTCTTCGTTCTGAATTGGCGTCAACTCTCATTCATGTGTAAACTGAGACACACTTCTATAAGGAGGAACTTCAATGCAGAAGATGATCAAATACAGTCAGAATCTTAAACTTAGTTTTCCAATTATTTGGAAGTGAAAAGGATGGAGGAAAGAGAGCGAGGGAAACCTGGAGGCGTATTTTGCTCCTCGTCCCGGAGATGAAGCGGACTTTCATTTTTGCCGTTTGTTTTCCCATGAAAACGAAAAGACAAAAAAAAAAAAAAAATGAGGCGGTTACTTTTGAGACATTTATTTCTTTTTCCTCCTAAGACAAAACAAAGTGCTGCCTCAGCGATACATTAGTTTCCATAAAGCCTCTGATCTCAAATACCAGATTTAAGAGCATGCAGAAACGAACAGTAGGAATATGTTGTTGGTCACCAACTGAACAGGCTGCAAACACTGCTAATACAATTACACTGTTGCCTTAATGATGAAGTGCACGCATTAAACAGTGACGTGAGTCCCGTAATATTCAAAGGCTTAATGTTTTTTTATTATTATTATTATTATTATTATAGTTATCCAAACAAAGCGAGTATGGTGTTAAAAGTTGATTCTGACTATAAAAATAATATTAAACATTATAAACAAACGAAGCTTGATGTCGTATTTGTATGGGGAAAAAAAAAGCTGCAATTTTTCCTGCTAAACGGTTTAAATACATTCCTCCTCCACTCTGTCTGCATTTTGAATGGAGAGATGAATCCTCGACTTGTGAAGAAGGCAGGGACTTCGCCACATCCAACACGGTGACTGACTGGAGACAATATTCACTTCATGGTCTGTTGGTGGACTGACTGACGTCGAGGCTCCTGTTTTATCACCAAAACTCTGTGGGATGTTTTGCTTAATGGTTCAGTCTCTGGTTTTTTTGTTATTTCCCCCCGCCCTCTCTCCTTTAGTCTAAGTAAAGTGCCTTCGACTCCATCCGTCCTCGTCTCTTCTTTCCAGCTGTGCCGGGGGGCTTGACTCAAAGAAATGGGTGCAGAGATTGTTATCGCGCCATATGGTTGCTCTTCCTCGGAGGTAAATAAAGAGCGTCTGAAATGAAATTACCCAGCTGTTACGGGGCCGCGCGAACGAGACCTGGATGATGAGTGCGCGGTCTGCCGGCGACGAATACCCGAATCGATCATGAGTGCTCCTCGGCGCTGCCGCTGAAGGAACGGCTCCGGATGTGGTTCCGTAGCTGCTCGATGAGCTCCGGGTTCTGCTGCTGGATTTGCTGGGCGAACTGCTGGCCCCTGATGGGGAAAGAAAGAAAGAAGAAGAAGAAGAAGAAAAAAAAAAAAAAGGCAATGAGGAGGAAGTGTTGTTATATTGCTTGACGCCCAGAAAGGTCGGGAATATAAAATGCAAAAATAAGATGCATATTTCTTGGGAAAATGCCCCAAAGACATCTGGATTAGGGCTGCAACGAATTATTTTAGTTACTGATGACGATCAATCGGATTTGGAAAAAAAAAAAAAAAAAACTGGCAATTTTTGCTAATTTTTTTATTCAATTTTGACTTAAGCCCTTTTTATCCAATATTAGAAAAACCTGCTGTATTCCCTCATCGAAAACTGTTATTCCTTAAAATGATTGAACACAGCATTCATATAAAATACACGTGGCCATTTGTAGCAAAGGATGCATCTGCGGCTAAATAAAAATTAGCGTCTCAAGGCCTTTTTTCTATTCTGTTATCCTCCAGCTAACGGCTACTTATAAAATTGGTTTTTATTTCGAATAATCTACTAATCACGATTAATCCGACTGATCCCCAGCTAAAACATACTTTTGTTCCGAGTGAGTCGTTCTTCCAGCAAATGGCCTTTTATTTTGGTTTGGAGCGAACAATTAATTCAGTTTTTATTTCATTTGAATTAGTTGACGATTATTTCCTTCCGTTAATCCAGATCAATGTGATTAATCTGTAACAAAAAGAAGAAAATAAACTTCTACTCTGAGCGTGTCGTTCTTTCAGCAAATTGCCTATTTGTGGTGCGTATTCTCCAGCTAACAATAAACTGACTATTAGATGACTTGACGATCATTTCGATTAATTGGATGGATCGGCGTGAGCTCTAATTTGGAATTGACAAGTCAAGGCCATAACATTGCTAGTTGCAGCTAGTTGTATGGATCACGTGAATTTAATGAGTAAACTAATAAAGCTATGTTTTGCAGGAGACATGACGTGTTGCGTCAATAGAAGGTAGAGCTTTGACCATGTCATTTTATGGGGAAGAGTTACAAGCGGCGATATTGCTCAGTTGCTTCCTTGCCAAAGGCAAACGGATCAATACCAGCAGCAGCTGGAAATTGCTCCCCACGCTCCATAAACTGACGCACAAATTACTGTCACAACTTGGTACAAATCTCCTGCCTTCACTCTTCCACTTACGCCTCGATCAAGCTGGAGATGTCGGACAGTCCTCCCACTCCTGCGGCGGGACCCCGGACGGCGTTCGACATCATTCCCGACATGCTGAGCGCACAGAGACGGCGAGGAGGTTGTGCCATCAAGAAAAGAAAAGAAAAAAATGAATGTATTAAAACGACAGATTCCATTCATTCTCTCAAGCCGATTCCAAACACGGTTCAACCTGCGTTGCACTCACAGCTGCTGGACTTGCTGGTTCTGCATGACGCTCGCGGCCTGGAAACAGAAACGGAGCCGCAATCAGTCGGATCGCACGCGAGCGCCGTGGAAGGAGCGATTCATCGCTCTGGCGGTTTTATGACGAAACGGGGCTCGTAATTCCTGGCTGCGGGGTCTTGGATGCAGCTGGGCTGCTATTGGATTCAGATGTGTCTTGTCGTTGCTGCAGTAAAAACCTTGGCAGGTTTGTAGACGTGCTCTTGACCCGGCTGCCCCTCCCTCCCTCCCTCGCCCGCCCACGTCTCATGGCTTTTACTCGGACCCCAGGGTAGGACGTTTTAACGGCGCAATAACTTTAATGGTGAATAGCAACCAGGCTTGAAGATCCCGGCCGCCTACGTCGACGAGCTTTTTGTCAAAACTTTTTCAAGTACGACAAGAGTTACCCGGAGTCTCACCATGCTGATGAAGGCTGGGTTGTTGATTAAACTTGCCATGTCGAATCCCAATCCGGCAGCAATCTGTACCAGAGTGTTTTAAAAAAAAAAAAAAAAAAGAAAAAAAGAACCAGCTTCAGTTAACAACAACCGAGTAATCAGTACTAACTAAAATAAAACATTCCCATTTTAACTCACTGGGCTGGAAGCTTCTTTATGCTTCTGCTCTGCGATCTTCAGGTTGGATTTGTACGTGTCATTCTCCGGGTCTAGAACCAGGGCTTTCTTGAAGTATGAAATCGCCTCTGGATACTTATTCATCGCAGTTAAAGCCAAACTGCACCCGCAGGCAAGGCAGACGAATCAGGCGAGACGAAATCGTTTGAGAACAATGCATGTATTGATCTTGAACATCAGAAATGAGTCACAGGAAAATAGCCACTGAAGTAACCAGCTGAATTTGCTCATGCCACCAACCAGTTTTTACCTTTTCAATTGGAAGCGTTTGTTTGTTGTTTTTTTTTTACAGCTTTTACGAGGGATGCCAGTGTTAGCGCAGCATGCTTTATTGTTAAGTTTACGGTCATAAACTCACCCCATCCTCCCATACGCTTTGCTGTAGGTCGGATCAATCCCAATGGCTCTTTCACAATCTCCAGTCGCCTCAGTATAATTACCCAGTTTACTGTGAGCAGCAGCTCTGCAAAGAAAATGCATCCATTAATAAATCTGGTCACTTACAGAGACTGCATCAGCACCTGAAGGCGGTATACTGGCTTTACAACACGGAGTTGTAAAACCACAATTAGACCTTTGTTGAATCACAGCATATCCTTCGTACCTGTTGCAGTAATACACAGCGTTTCTTAGGTCCAGATCTATGGCCTTTGTGTAGCATTCAACTGCACATCTGTAGTTTTCCTCCTTCATGTGATTGTTCCCTAAAAAAGATTCGAGGACAATTGGAAACGATTTGAACCCTTTACAGTCCAAGATAATGTATATTTTTATGTGACAAAGCAACAGAAACAACTCAATAATCGTGAAGCAGAAGGCAGAGGCATTTTTCTGAAATATATTGTCCTGAGGCAATATATTACAACCATTTATTGATCATTCATTTCTTAAGATTCAATTCAAACCCTCCTGCAGTCCTCAGAGGGTGTGCGTGGAGCCCACACAAGATTTTGAGAGGTTTTTGGGGGCTAGTAGGTTGTGGCTTTGGGAAACGACGGGCTACCGGGACAGCGTCGCTTCCCCGTTGTCCGACCGTGACGTCTGCCGCTCGCTTCCTGAGCGCTGCGCTAAGACTGCGGGAGGGTTTTTAAAAAATCTACTTAATTAAAAACACAATAGTGCCATGTGTTAGTAATGATACGAGAGAAAAATATCCAACATTTCCAAAACGTGTTACATCGTCAATTATCAAAAATAATGGCCTATGTCATTTTTCCGAAGTGATTTTTTTTTTATGCTTTTTGAGAAAAGAAATATCACTTTTGCTAAAAAAAAAAAAAAAAAAGAAGTTAAACCATTTTATTGGGTGTATTTTTATGCTTTACATGTTTTTAACCTGATTATGTGCATTCCAAAGCTATTGGAGGTTTTTTTTTTTTTTTTAAACACAAGCAAAACAATATTTTGCTTCTTTCGTGATTAATAAATAGCAGCGTAGCGCTAATCCACCTGTCAGGGTAGAAACCACTCGTAACAACTTTGTATTGATTTTCAGTGAACCTTCTCCGTTAAGGCAGCCGGCGGATCCAATAAAATGTCACTCAGAGCGGATCAGAACTGCCGGATCTCTCCACAGCAGCTGAAGGGTTTAACATTTTTTAATTTAGCGAGCCCCTTGTGGATTCTTAATCTACAGCTGTGGTGCAGGTTTTTCACTTACAAAGATCCTAGCCCATTTTTTCTTTTTGAAAGCAAACGTTTATAAGCTGCAGCAAAAAAATAAATCCAACGTCCGACATCTATTTATATTCCGATTGGTCTTTCTGAGATGATGGATGGAGCTGCATACAGAGTGAACAACTCGAGAATGAGGTGGAGGGTAGACTCCCAGCATGAGCCCAACGATACATCCAACGCTGCAGTGGGACTGGTTCAGATCAAATAGCCTAATCAAAGTCTAGATCTAAATGCAATTGAAAATCCTTTTATCGACTTGAAAATGTTATATTCACACATCTCCATCTTATCTATGATTTTATTGTTATTTGATTTTTGCAAAGGCAAATGGACGGAAAAAAAAAAACTTCTAATCTCATTTATGTTTTTTGGTTTTTGATCATTTGTTTATTGTTGACGTCCTTATTTCTTGCCGTCTCAGTTTATCCCAATGTGTAAGTTTAGTCTCACTGTGATTTGGATTTTTTTTTTTTTTTTATCGGTGTTTTTGTATTGGGCTCCACCCGATACACTGGAGATCGACACCAGCACCGCCAGACCCCACGAGGGACGAGGGTGTAAGAAAATGGATGAATGTTTCTGTATTAGGTTCAGGTTCTCCATTCTGCTCCCCTTGCCAGCTGTTAATCATTTCCTCGTTTGCCTCTGCCTGCTTCCCTCCCCAGCCGCATTCGTTCACCTGTGATTAGCTCTCCTGGTTCTCTGGTCGTTTCCACCTCCATCAATAATCCCTCACTGCTGGATTCTCTGTCATTCCTCCCCATTTTAGTTGTTTCCCTACAGGATCCTCTGAGCTTTATGCAACTTCTCTGTTTTATCATTCGTCCAATAAAGACTGAATATTATCCGACACTTTGCTGCGTCGCCTGCACCACCCCCATCGTGAGACTCACTTAAAATCCCAATGAAACACAGAGAAATGTTTGTCTGTAGCTCGACAAAACACGGAAACGTGACGACGCGTTTACATCTGCTGACAGCATACCTTCGTTTTTAAGTTGCTCGGCCCGTTCTATGTCTTCGGGAGACGGGGACGTCTCTGGTACGGTGAGGTTGTCGTTCTGCGTGACATGGAAAAGCCACTGATGAGATTTAATAAACATCAATTAAGACTGTTAGAGATGATTTCTTTTCGTCTGGTAGTTCCAAGGAAAGGAACGCCACGCTTCCACTTCCACTTTGCTACAAGGCCCCAGCGACTAACCTTTGAAGAGCGTCGCTTTTTTTTTTTTTTAAATGACGCACTGTTAACATTTCTCATCCATGTGCCTTTGTATGTCACCCACATCAAAAAAGCAGTTGTCACCACCCACCTTGAGCAGTGCGTTGAGGAATATCTCTCTGAGTGGCTGGGATACGGCGAGGTGGCAGTCGCTGGAGCTGATCTTGAAGGTCGTCTCCAAGCACTGGATCGCAACTGAACAGAGGAAACAATCACGCAGCTCAGGGGAAGTGAATTATAACAGCGTGAGGAGGCTTCGTGACGTTTCAGCGCGACGGCGATGGGAACGGAAACCAGCCCGGAACTGCTCCAATAAACTGTTGGTAGTCAGATTGAAGAAAAACAAAAGAGAAAAAGAATCCTAGAAGAAAAAAAAATCTGGTTTGCCTACCTATCATGTAAAACCCCAATATAAGAGAAAAAAAAAAAAGAAAAACAAAGTGTAATCCACTACAAAGTGAATTCTTTGGAGTGGGTACTCTACACAGGGGTACAGAACAGTTGGGTGAGCTGACTTACCCTCCAGGCTCTCTTGCTCATCAGAATTTAAAGCGCTGCGATGAGTTTGGTCTCGTAGAAACTGCACAATAGCGAACGCCAGGCGCTTCTCCACGGCCATTTTGACCCAGAAACTGTTGAGCACAGGAGGAGATTCGGATTTGGAAGAAGGAGGGCGCTCGTTTTTCAATTCGCCGTGACTCATTTCTCAGAAAATAGTCAATACGTTTCCACAGTTTTCAGTCGAGTAATTGAAACGTGGCGTTTAGTATTTAAACTGCAGTTCCTTATTATTCCTATTAGTTATTGAATTTTAATGTGAATGCTGGATCAGTGTACTGTGAACAAACACACATAAAAAAATGGAACTTGAATATACTTATCCCTTCAACAAAGTGAAGTACAAGCAGTCCACTTTTCTGATTTAACACGACTGAAAAAGTGAGTTTAGATTGAATGTAGTATTGCCTGAGTATTCTGTTCATTTACAGTCAAGATTTCTTCATCGACCATTTCAGATCCCGCTGTATGCTTTTGGCCCTTTGATCTTGTCACTGCAATACTATCCTTAGACAGACTGGTTACTCACAGTAATCAAGTGTTTCCTGCCACACTTTTTCCTTCCACTCAACTTTTCCATGAATGAGCTCAGATGCAGCTCTGTGATCATCCGGCTTCTTTGGCAAATGACACTTTGTGGAGGCCATCGATAATTATCACGATGATTATGTTGCATGATAATTATGCAAATGTGCAAATTTATGCATGACAAATTTGCACAATGTATTATGCTAACTTTTACAATTGAAAAGTTACAATTTTTAATTATAACTTGAAAATTGTTAGAATTTAAGTTTGTATTTTTGTTTTTTTTTATTTTTTAGATGAACCTGTGTGCAGATGAACCCTTATAGATATTATAGTCCTACAATATTTAGTTCCCATAGTGCTGATGAAAACAGAAGCATCGTAACATCTGAGGCTATTCCAGCCACCTTATCAGCAGTCAAATATAGCAAAGACTCCGGTCTTTCACGCAGCCCCTTGTTTCCAGGACAACTCATTGCATAATTCCGACATAAATGTTATTGTTGTTGCATTCACGCGTTGGTCGCAGCTCCACGCTGCTTCCCCTGCGCCTGACCTGATCATCCGTGCAGCAGGGGGGCTCTAAAAAAGCGATAGCGGCCGGAATGTCGTCTGCATGCTGGGAAAAACACAAACACTGCCTCGTATGTCCGTCACGTGCCGATGCCATTCGCTGTTCTGCTCATTCTGGTCCGGATGGCACAGCCCACTCCTCCCTTACCGCGCGCGTGTGTGTGTGTGTGTGTGTGTGTGTGTGTGTGTGTGTGTGTGTGTGTGCGTGTGTGTGTGTGTGTGTGTGCTGACACACGGCTACTTGCGGAGATGCGGGAGCTGTGACGTAAGAGGGGAGGAACTGGGGTGTTTTCATTCATAATGCACACTTTTTGCTGTTAAAAAAAAAACACACACACACGCACGCACATTCGCCAGCTCTGACGGGCCATATGAGACGCAGCCGGGCGGTGGCTGCTTTTAAAACAGCCTCATCTGAACTACGATGCTCTGCAGCCGGGAGGGATGCAGGCTGAAACCAGCGCAACCCTCTGCGAAGGCGAAGAAGAAGAAAACGTCTCCGTACTGATTGAGCGTCGGCTACTAAACCCGCGTATTCGTAATAGCGCTACGTTAAAGGGTAATGATCGGCGTGTCCCCTCCCGCCCACCTTACCTGAGCTCCTCAGCTCTCTGTTTGCTATCGCGTCATGAGGTCGGAGCGAGCGTTTCCTTCCCTCCCCCCTCCCCCCGGCGCATGCGCTCTGGGCCGCGGAAGCGAAAGCTTCTTTTTGTTTTTTGTTCGTGTCAAACGCGAAGGAAAAACGCTGACAGGAGCGCAGCAGCTGGTAGCGACAAGTGCGCCTGGAGGAGTTTTGTTGTCTGCCCTGGTAAAGCTATAAGCGCGTGACAGTCCGGCGGCATGTGCGCGTTAATGGTTGCGGTGTGCAGAACACTGTGCAGGTATGCCAAGCATCTGCTTCCGGCTGTGCAACATGTGTGCGATTACAGGACTACCGCTTTGTACGGGCTCGCACGCGCATGTTTAAAAACAAAAATGTGTGTGTGTGTGCGTGTGTGTGTGTCAGAGGTTTTGCTCTTGGTCGTTAAGTTTTCTCGTGAACTTTCAGCTGTTGTGTGAAGGTTGTTCCGACAGTTATTCCAGCCTGGAAATAACTTGGGGTGAAGGAATTCCGCTGCTGCGCCGCGAAACTTTACACCGACCGGCTGGACATGGGGAAAGTTTCTGACGAGCAGGGAAAGCATTCCGGTTGGAGTCATTGGGAGAAAGTCCTCTGATGCTCCACGTGGTGTAAAGAGAAAAGCTTTAAAATGCAAAGGAAAATGTTTGCACCGATACGTCTGCGACATTGATACTGGCCGATATTATCTTGAAATGATTCATCGGTTAACTGGCACGTACCGACTCAAAAAAGACGATTGGTTAAGGAACTAGGAATTAAGTCAAAGTTGTATATACATTTTGGATTTGAGATTATTTTTGTTAAATTCTCTGTAAATATGTTCTACCCAAAACTTCTCAAGTGGCCTAGTTTTAGCGACACCTGGCTCAAATTCTGTTAAAATGACTATAATAATCTCATATTAAGCCACTTTTGCTATACAATTATTAATTTGTAACGCAAAAAAATAATCGAACAGATCATCCCAGGACTGTATCGATGTATAGTCAAAGCAGAAAGGGTTGAGCTTCTTTGCTACAAATGGTCAAGCGTTCACTTAAAAAGAATCCTGTTTTTGAACTTTAGGCAGTAAAACGTTTATTTTCATATTTAAAAGAGGAGCTGAAATATTGTTTTGTGTTCCTAAGATTTTATAAAATACTTCACTGGAAAATTTGCAGATTGTTTCAAGTTTGTTTGTTTTGTTTTTTTTTTGTTCGATTAATCGTCATATTAATCTAACTAAAATAATCACTGGATGCAGCCCTAATCTTTTGACAGTTATAAATAAAACTTGGCCAATATTGACAACTTGGCTTATTCTGAACGTTTGCTGTTGTGTCATACTTTTTCTGTCATTGAATGCTAGAATGAACAGTGCTGTGTGAGAGACTGAAAGCTTTTGATGCATGTCTTATAAACCAAACCTGCTTTAAACCCTCTCCTTGACTTGCCTGCTGTGTTCTTTGGTCTTCGATGTTGCTTCATCACATGTATGAAAAACGAAGTGCAGGTCAGCGGTCCCCAAACCGCGGGCCATGAATTTAGAATAATCAAACATGGGTGACGATCTTGAAGCAGCAGTGAGAGTTTGTGGACTCATTTGAAGCGATAAAAAAAAACGTAACAGAAAGAAAAGGCGTTTGATAAAAGATGGAGGGAGCAGTCGCTCTATTTGCGGCACTAAAATTTGGAGGTGAGTTCTGTTTTTTTCGTAGTTAACATTTTTAACCGAATAAACATAACCACACATAATAAACATGTATAAAAATGACCTTTATGTATAGTAATAAACATTTGCACGTATCACCTCCGATGTCCACCGGACTCTCAGTTGCGCCGTGTCAGCTGTTTGGGATTACCCTCCGTTCTTACGTCAGCGCGCTTTCTGATTGGCTCCCTGTCGCGTTCAACAGGCTGCGTTCAGTCAGGGAAAACCCCACAGGCTGCGATAATCGGGCCAAGACGATGTTGAATATGCCCAATTTCAGATCGAGCATATTCAACACACCACACACTGCAGGACGTTGTAAGATTGTCGAAAAGGGAAAATCGGGGCAAAAACAAAAAAAACAAAAAAAACAAAGGCTTTAACAGGAACACCAACAGGCAGAAGCATTATCTGACGCTCCCCCCAAGCCGCAGCAAAATAGCCAAGTCTTGACCGGTCCGCAGTAATGAAGTAGAAGTAGAAGAGGAATGAAAACAGTCATTTTTGGGTTGTTTGCTGATTTGGTAAACGACACCAAACACATCGGTGCAAGATTTTGAGCTCAAAATCGGAAGGAGGATTGTTAGAGCCTTTTTATTCATCTACAGGGGTATTGACCGTAACAGTCCGGAGTCAATTGCGTATCCGGTCAATTGACCGGGCCTTAATTTCACATTGTCTGCAGACTACAGTGGCTAGTCTGGCGTAAAATCAGAACAAGACGTTCTCACGAAACCACACCAGAGCCACTAGATCCTCTCAAAAATCTGGGTCAAGCATTCAGGCTTGGAGCGTACTCCCCTAGTTTAACTTGCCAACTTGACAGCAATATAGTGCCGTATCGCTTGGGACACCATATCATGTTCTTTCCACTTGTGCGCCAACTACTGCTGGACGCTCAAGACACATTTATCTTTGCTTTCAGGTGTTTGATGACTGCAACCTGCTGCTATATCCCAGTCTTTTGGGGGGGGTTTTTAAGGAACTGAGTTCAGCTGAGTTTGTCACATTAACACATGATTACGATTAGTAGAGTCAATCACTCTATGTTATGCAACTTTCTGGGGTTATGAACAGTCATCCGCAACAAGATTTCACTGTCAGGAGCGCAAGACTGAAAATTGGAGTTATGTTTTTGGAAATGTTTTATTTTGAAAGGTTCCTCGGATGAGGGAGAAGGGGTTCGGGAACAGCTGATTGAGTAGCGGAAAAGAAATTAAATGTTCCGACCCTGACGAAGAGCTCAATTGTTTCTGTGGATTATTGTACAAAAGAGAATCGCGTTAACTGGACACCCACGAGTCTTACATTAGCGATGATGATATCGTATTTTTCTCTGAGACGGTGGGACGCAGCCGTGCTGTGATCACTGTTTCAATAATAGCCTATTTTATTTATATTGCCCTTTATGTCTCGATTTGAAATACCACAGGGCAAATTCACATGCTGATGATGGCAAGCTACTGGATTGTAGCTACGGAAATTATTGAGTCTCAAACCAATCTTTGTCCAATTTGTCGAACAAGACCAAGACCTAACAATCCGAGACAGAGGCCAAGACTGGGGGGAAAACAGAAAACAGGAATCGAGCCCTCCTTCACTGGGAATATTTGTTGAGACTTAAAAATTCCTGTTTATGAAAAAAATGTAGACGACCACAATTTCACGCTACTTCTATCCCATCAAATCACGATGACGTATTCCTTGAAGGTTGTCGCCATGAGATAAAAAAATTGGGGAAAAGTTCATGAGATACCAAACCTGTCCATTAATTTTATTTTGGGTTTTTTTTTTGGGTTTTTATTTGAAAGTACTAGGACAGAGAAGTGGGAAATGAGAAAGAGGGAAGACATGCGGAAAAGGATTCAAACCTGGCCGCGTCGAGGACTGATGTCTCCTTACGAGGGTTGTGCTTAACCCCTGCGCTTGACCAGAGCACCTCCATGCACATTTATTTTAACGGGAAACCTTGTTCTACTAGAAACTAAGAGGGACTGTTCACTGTCTCCCTCCAGATCCTCTAAACATCACCTGAGAATGACGATTCCACAGGGACCGCCGATGTCCACCAGAGACTGCTCTCAAGCTGAAAACAGCAGGAACCCTCTGAGATGGGATCTTTCCCCGGACGAGATCAGGACCCTCACAGACACCTTGATAGCCAGAGTGAAGAAGGTTTACGACGACGTCGGATCTCTGCACATAGAAAGCGTCTCTGCTGAAAACACGCTGGAAGCCCTGGCTAACGCCAAGTTGGACTACGCATGTGAGTAAGATGAAGTCTTTTAGAGAACCAATTTTTGCATTCACCCTGTCAGAAAGTTCTCTGTGATCAAAATTAGCTTTATGTTGTTGTCAATACAGTTAAATGAAAAACTAAGCCTACCCTCTGCTGTGTCCATTTGTTTGAAGGGTCTAAGCTGGTGCCAATAAAATACACGTTTCAGTCATTATAAAGCCAGTGTGGTTGTTCAGCCAGGGCACCAAACGGTTAGAACCGCCTGTTTCTTGTCTCTGTCGTTTAGTTCTTTAAGACAAATTATGTCAACACCAATAAAATACCTATAGTTGTATGCCCAAGATTATAGCAAAGGTTAGTATAGTTTACTGTTTTCTCTCTATAAAATTTGGGATGCTTCTCCATGAGTGTCCTTTGTGTTTTTATTGCTTTTATCTGTTTAAATTCCTAATGTCCATATAGGAGTAAAAGTGTTCTTTTCACGTGTTATCTAAGTTTGCTCTGATTTTGCATCACTATGTGATCACTGTCATGCGATTGATGTAACTCAGA
>VMRN01000062.1:1535081-1727357 GCA_010277015.1 Poeciliopsis turrubarensis
TTCTAAGTGGAAAATAAAGATAAATGAGCCAAATCAAACTAAAAGCTTGCGTGAAGAAGAAACCAGGCGTGTTGCTTCTGGTCACATGATATGCCTATAGCCAATAGGAAGCCTGAAGGCTGAAAGTCGCCTAAACTAAAGCACTCTCCTTACACAGACCTTTGGGTATAACATTATACCCAACATAGCTGTTATACCCAAATGGCTGCTATTCAAGCAGTTGGATTTACATTTGAAGACATTGAATGCAGCTGCATGGTTGAAATTAATGTAGAGCCTTTTGGCTCTACATAACGAGCTGACAGCGGTCTCTAGTGGAGAGTTAGAGCCTGTTCACCAAAAACTGAACAGTCACAGTCAGGCCTTCAGATGCTCATACAAATAAAATGATTTTAAAAATTTAAAATGTATAAAAAATAAGTGGGAGTTTCGCGCATCACAGTTGAATCAGGCGCTCATGCGCCATATTTTAGGATGAGTTTCAAAGGCAGACAAAATTAAAAGAAAAAAGTTAACAGAACCACAAACGTCCAGTAACTCTTATTGAAAAGTACATTTCAACAAGAAAAGGGTTGTTGTCTTTTATTTATTTGCTAGTTAAATTAATATCAATGTATATAAATAAACAAACTAATGATAGCTGTTGTAATGTACGCAGAACGTCACAAGAACAAAGAACAGCTCTCAGGCTCCAGGCCTGACGTCTTAGTAAAGAGAAATTCAGAAAAATCGGATTCTTCATGAATGTCACATCACCTTATTTGCTAACATCCCGTCAACGGAGCTTACCTTTCTTTTAGCTTCTTTTCTAAATGACAAAAAAGTTAGACGTTGTCCCCACCGCCTGTGAAAGCGAAGCGTTGCTGAATTAGCTATCGCCAGTCGGATTTCTTCTGATTTATGCAACGCACTTCTATTACTCACGATGGGCTCAGCACCTGTCGCTCTGACATCACATCCGCATGCGTAAATGCGGGTTTCTTGATTCCCTCTTGAGTTACCATAACAGCTAGAAAAGACAAAGTCGTATTTCAGACGCAAATAAAACAATACTATGCACTTTGTTCTCTTCCTAATAAAATTGACTTTTAAGTTTTCATGGATTTCCAAGCGGTCCTGAATAGAGCTTTGGAATGTGACATCACTGATCTAGACGTAGGGATTTGAGCGCCATCTTCAGGGGACATAAACATAACCGACAAAAACGACTGTCTGACAGATATTTTGAATCTAAGTTACTTAAAATTATTTCGGGATGGTAGGAACTTGCTGTGTTACTGGATGTAATTTCCGATCACACGACCGAAACAGTAAAAAGATGGAAAACGCACTTTCGTTTCACTGTTTTCCTGTAATGTAGTGTACATTAATGTAATTTAACGTAAACAATCCAATTAGATGAAAGAGCCCATTTTTAAACATTCGAGGTGTAATTAATCAGTTCAGAGTAAACAATAAAGGTGACAAGTAAATGTTATGAAATAGATCATACTTTAAGTAAATTTTTGTTGTATTTAACATACTTGAGGTAAGAAGTGAACATGTAATGAAATAGATCCTGTCTTAAAATTGGTAACAAGTGTGTACAACTGTACACAGGTAACAAGTGTGATGATCATCTGAGGTAATACATTTTATGAACTTTTTAAAAATATATACATTTTAAATATAAAATTTGTTTAAAAATAAAAAGTGTTCAAATGTAATAAAGATGAGTGTGCTTCATCTATACAGTCTGGTAGAACAATTTCAAACTGATTTTGAGTTAATGGGGCACACAATTTGGAAGCTATCGAAGAAAACCATTCATTTAATATTAAAATTATTTAAAATATTGAATATGACTTAAAATTTTAATAGAGGATAGTGTGCCTCGTGTAATAGCATGAATTACTACTTTTGGAGTGTTTGGTTCAGACTGTGACGGTCCCCAAGTTTTGGTCTATAGCCTCTCAAGATGGCTGAGCGCCATCTTGAGAGGCCATCTGAAAATGGCCCCCAGCCATCTTGAGAGGCCATCTGAAAATGGCCCCCAGTCATCTTAAGAGGCCATCTGAAGATGGCTGGGCGCCATCTTGAGAGGCCATCTGAAAATGGCCCCCAGCCATCTTAAGAGGCCATCTGAAGATGGCGCCCAGCCATCTTGAGAGGCCATCTGAAAATGGCGCCCCGCAATAGAATCAAAAAGACGGTGGCTTATAAATATTTGTCTCTACCAGTTAAAGCTAACGCGGCACAGCAAAGTTTGATCAGCTCTGTTCAGCTTTTTCAGCGTAAATGAGACGGTAAAGGAGCCGTCCTGTGTTGGGAGCGAGAGCAGAGCGGAGCCAGACAGCCGAGCAACCTGCTTCACGACAAGTACGCAAAACTAATAAAAAACGAAATAACACGGAGACCTTAAGGAACACGGCCGTGTTTTTTTTTTCTAAAAGCAGCAACTCTGAACCCGAACAGCCAGCCGAACTCCAACTCCGACACCAGAGCTGCTCTACCGTTAAGCTACGGCTTCGGAAGCAAAAAGCCCGAACCGTCGTTTCCCCGTCGTTACTCGGTCTCTGACTCTCACGACAATAAACGCGTAATAAACTTGAAAACGAGGTAAAAACATTGTCCGTTAGAATGGACGAAAAAAGTTTCGATATTTAAACAGCACATTTTTACAAGAAAAATGTCTGAGAATATTGCCTACTAGCATAAGCAAAAGTTAGCCACAAAGTTTAAAGAAAGTAAAACTCACCTTGTGCAACGAGGCGTCCATATTAAAACTTTTCTCCAGCTTATTTGTTGGGGCTTCGGATTGATGTTCGTCATTAGCTGTTACCTTGGCCAAGTCCGAGTGGGGAATACCAGAGCGGATACCACTGAGCGGCTTTTCCCCGCAGGCGGGAGAGGAAGTGCAATGAGCCCATGTATGGCAAGCCGTTTTAACACATATTCGGTTTCGTCTGACTATCCGCAATTACGTTCTAGATAAATGAAAATGCATTTTGACTGTCTGGAATGGTAGTTTAAGATATTTGCATTTACATTCTGACTAGTAAGATTAATAATTCAAGATATTTTTTCAAGATGTCTCAAACTAGGATGTCAGAAACATGTAATTAGTAAGTCACATTATTGCTTGGATTTTAATCAGTGCGTTTTGCACCCAGTGAAAACAAACATGTTCACAAATAAACTGGACAGTATGCTGTAAGTTTAGTAATATTTCCACAGTTGCCGTCTTGACTGGTCTTGAAATAAAATCCAGAGTCCTCGGCGCCCGAGACCGAGACAGGACTGAGACCAAATGGGGTCGAGTCCGAGACGAGACCGAGTCCATCAAAATATGGTACTACAACACTGACGGATAGGTAAAATGGTAAATCTAAGTAGAGCTATACATCAAACCCAGAAATTGGGGGTAGGGTAAAGGTCGGGGGAAGGAGTTGCTTGGGTTAGGCAAAAGGTAGAGGAAAAGTTTGAAGTTAGGGTAAGGAGAAGGAGAGGGTCATCCTACACCTAGGGGTAGGACTAAGGTGTTAATTGAGTTTTATGGTTGTTACTTTTAGGGTAGCAACCTCCACAGCATGTCAATGTTCTTCTTACACAAACAGCAACAAGATGGAAATAAACACATCGGCCCAGTTTTACTTATCGGTCCAATACTGATATGGTAAACAAATGACAAAAAACTATGTTGGCCCATATTTTGTACACCAGACAGAAGTATTATATGCAGAATTGTGCCTTGTATGTGTATCTTATATAAAACGAGGTCAGGCTTAAATATTTTTAAGTAATAAATATGAGTTGACAAGATGAGGTCAATGTTTAAAATGCAACCACACTGTTGTTATAGGGGCCCCTGGGAGATTATCAGCATATCAACCAATGATATTTGTTGGCCTGCATGAGTACAGTTGCTACACAATCGACTACATCAAATTAAGTCTCCGGAGAGGAGGACTTACTGGGTGCACCAGTGATGATTAGCTGGTTTCCACATCACTGTTACAAATCGGTCTAGTGAAATTAATGCAAATGCAAACATGTTTATTGCATCTTAGATATTCCAAAGATTTCTCGTAAAACGATTTTGTAATACAACCCTGAAACCATAATTCTGCTGATTTTGTTATATGTGGGAAAAAAAAGGAAAGGAAACAAGAAAAGAACAGTGAAAATAAGGGACAGGTGGATATCTGGTTCTCAGGAAACATCAGTGCCTTGCATTTGATAGATAATCCGTGTGGGTTTTTGTGAATTTTCCATACATTTTAGAAAGTCTTTTTTTTTTTTTTTTTTTTTTTTGCCAAATAGGAGTTTGTAACTTATCAGTGGATGTGCTGAAAAAAATGCTCCCCATTATTTTTTGAAGTTACAGATTAGACGATGAGATGCTTAAATATTAAAGCACGTCATTATAACCACAATAATTCTTTCACTTCATTACAACTATATCCCCAAATTGCACAGTGAATCTGTGATCTCTAGCAATTGTTATCTGCATTTCACTGTAGGGTGCGCCATATATGTTTTTGGTTTTTTGCTGCAGCAGAAACTTGTACGGATCACAAAACACTATGGGGAGACTGTCAAATTGAATGCTTGGAGTCCTGAAAATTTATCATGCACACATAGATCTTAGTCTGCTAAACCTTTTCACCTTTCCATCTTTTGCAGATGCATTCTACGACAGACTAAAACCCATTGGGATCAAGGAGAGAAAGTACATCCTTGCACTGAAGAAGAGGGAGTGCTTAATGAAGGGCTTCCAGTTCGATGGGCAGATCAATGCCTGGGACATGCCCTACTACATGAACCAAGTGGAGCAGTGCAAGTTTGCTGTAAACAAAGACAAACTGATTGAGTATTTCCCCCTGGAGGTGGTGACAGAAGGGCTGTTTGGTATCTACCAGGAGCTGCTGGGCCTCACCTTTGAAGAGATCAAGGGCGCCCATATTTGGCACGAAGATGTCAAGCTTTACTCAGCCCACGACTCCGAGACAGGGGAGGAGATTGGACAGTTCTACCTGGACTTGCACCCAAGGTAAAGATGGTGCCTACGTCAACCAATAAAAACGCTGATTTATCCTTATGCTCTTAAGTTCTGTCATAGCGAACTGCAGCTTTTTGAGCTTCTGATTCTAGTCTTGTAAATGCTGACTTGCGTGTTCTTTAGGGAAGGGAAGTATGGCCACGCTGCTTGCTTTGGCCTCCTGCCAGGATGCAGAGGACCTGATGGAAAACGCAGGCTTCCGGTGGCTGCTATGGTGGCTAACTTTACAAAGCCGAGAAAAGGCTGGCCCTCCCTCCTCCAACACCATGAAGTGGAGACATATTTTCACGAGTTTGGCCACATAATGCATGAGATCTGCTCCAAGGTGCAAATTCCACAATTATAGCAGCTTCAGCATTGTTGCATTCTGTGCATGGTTTGATTTTATTCCATCAACAGAGGATGAATTTGTGCGCTTGTTTGACGCAGACCACGTTTTCGGAATTCAGCGGTACGCAGGTGGAAACAGACTTTGTGGAAGTGCCGTCCCAGATGCTGGAGAACTGGGTTTGGGAGAAGGAGCCACTAAGAAGAATGTCTAGCCACTACAAGGACGGGACGCCGGTCCCGGATGATTTGCTCGACAAACTGATTGCGTCCAGAGTAGCAAACACAGGTGAGACGCTCCAAATTCTCTGCAACCTACACCTCTCTGCAAGGCCCATGCTTAGAATCTCTCTCAATTTGATATTGTTGCTTTTAGGTCTGATGAACCTGCGGCAGGTTGTCCTCAGTAAAGTGGACCAATCCCTTCACTCCTGTCCAAGTGCAGATACAGCTGAGGTGTTTGCCCAGCACTGCCAGGACATCCTTGGTATTCCTGCTACACCTGGTCAGTTCTAGTAGCAACAGCCAGATTATTAAAGTTGTATAGCACTAGAGTGAACACTGATTACTGTAAACTTATCTTATGCTTAACTTGACTCTGAAAAGTAAAAATGACCGAAAGTCTCTCAGCGGTATGGAGCACTCTTGAAATTGCTAAGATATTGGGAAATGACCAGAGAAACATCAAGCTTTTTTTGAGGTAGTCAACAGGGTTGCAAGCACCTTAATCTATCTCCAGCGGTCAATGGACAAGAGGCAGGGTACACCCTGGGCAGGTCATTAGTCCTACAAGAAACTTGTTGACATAAATTAACTACCAAAGATTTGAGAAGAATTAAGCGTGAAGCTATCAGGAACCCATTATCTCCCAGCTCTGTCATATCCCATAACTGCAATGTTCCTGGAATACCAAGAAATACAAGATGTTCATAGCTAAGAGACATGGCCAACATAAGGAAGGCTGAAACTTGACCACCACTGAACAAGACATAAACTGAAACATATAGACTGGGCCAAGAATTGTGATTATCATTATGATTGACCTGACTTATAAAATTATGAGAGTGACTCTTGACGGACCAAATGGATGGTCCGGTGGGTGGATCAATAATGGGCACAGAGCTGCATTTTGAGTCAGACACAAGCTAGAAGGAGGTGGGGTACTCAATCTGAACTGATCCAGTTCAGATTGAATATTGTCTCAAAATCAACTCTCAAACCACTGCTAGCTATTAGAAGAAAATAAGAAATCCGTATCTTTGAAAAAGACCATGATGTTTGTGCAGGACAATGCTTTCATGACTCGGCATGACTAGCCAGCTCTTCTGAAACTATTTTGCGTCGTTCTTTTCGTCAAAAAATATGTGTGTGATTTCTGCAGGCACCAATATGACAGCCAGTTTCAGCCACTTGGCCGGAGGATACGATGGTCAGTACTACAGCTATCTGTGGAGCGAAGTTTACTCAATGGACATTTTTTTCAGTCGTTTTAAAAAGGAAGGCATTATGAACCCAAAGGTTAGTTGGTTGGCTTGCTTCTTAATTCTGATTTGCACTCGATCTTATATTGTATAAAATGTCTTCACGCGTGTCTTGTCAGGTTGGGAAAGAATACAGGAGGGTGATACTAGAAGCTGGAGGCGCGGTGGATGGGATGGACATGCTGAAAAGCTTCCTTGGACGTGAGCCATGCCAGGACGCTTTCTTCCAGTGCAAAGGACTGACTGAAACGAAAACATCATAAGCAGAAACATTTTTGAAATGTTTGAAGCCATTTCAATGTGAAAATGTGTTCTACAATATTAAAAAATAAAAACATGCTTCAGTGTAAGAAATATGACTGAAAGACAAATTTTGTTAGACGCTAAAGATCAAGAAGGTTGAGGCTGACTAGTGTGTTTCAGAGGATCAAATTTATTTGATTTTTTTCAAAATGGGGCAGTACATTTTAATGAACATTTACATGTAAATACATTATAGCCTAGTGGCTCATTTCCGTATCTCATCCCATTGGCAGGTCAAAACACATGCAAATGCAAGGATAAAAACCACGAAATAACTCTATGGAACAAGAAATGCATGAAACATCATTAAACTCTACATTTTTACATATAACCAATGTTGACAACATTAGGAATAGACCAAAATCTGTTTAGAGAACCGCAGCGTCCACGCACAAGTTCATGTTGATCAAAGACGATATACGGGATGTCCAGCAGGGGGCCCTAACACTCTACCTGAGTCCGGAGTCTCGTCACATAATGGTGCAAACACCTTTTGTACGTTTGGGAAACGGGATTTTAAAACATCGTTCACAGCGGGATGCGCGCAGACTTGCTGCATGTAGTCAGCGTGGGTCCGTGCCGAGAAAGGAAGGAGACATTCGGGCGGAACACGGGGATCATGACAAACACGCACTCTGGGTGAGACAGTGAAAGCATCATCGAAGCGGCTCCGGGTGAAGCTGGAAAAGCGACTTCTGGCGGACAGCCGCCTCCGACACGTAAAGGTCGCGGAGACGGAACTCGCCTCATCATCTGGACTCCTACCAGCCTCCATGTAGCTCCGAGCGACTGCCTTACAGCCGCGACCATGGCCAATGATTAAACACAAGGAAATTATGAGCGAAAACATCTGGGTGCGGCACGCTTTAGAGGAAAACGTTTCGCTCAGCCCGGAGGTCGTACGCATTTTTTTTTTTTTTTTACCTTTTGTATTTCCTTACTGATTGTCGTGGACATCTTGGATTTTTTTTTGTTGATATTCCGCGTCTTTAATTCGCTCGAGTCGCGGGTGCTTCGTCTTGAGCCCGTCTTGAGAGCCATCGGGGGAGGAAAACACCTAAAAGTGCGAAAACAGCTGAAGAACTTGAGGACGGCTGATTAAGGAGAAATGTGCGCAGTGGGCCAGCTCCAAGTTGCTCTTTAAGTGGGCACCGCTAGCTAGCTGCTAACCCGAGGCAAACTCGTAACTGAAAACCGCCCAGCTTGCCGCGACGTGTTTCTCGAAAACACTGTTTCGGATATTGGCACCTTTTCCACCACGACACGGACGCCGATAAATGACGGGAAGGCTCGACGGGAATTGAGGTAAGTGCCTTTGTTTGCGCAAGTTGTGGGGCCCCATGCTAACACCATCGCTAGCTGCGCCGTAGCGTTCTGTAGTGCCATTCTGATACTGTCCCGACTTCAGCCTCCTGTATGAAATCAGCCCAGTTTCACCCTCACCCGGTTTAATATTGTTGATATTGATATTGTTGGTGTGCACTTTTTAAATGAACGTGAGCGTATTTCTGGTGGGAAAAGAGCCGTAGCTTTTGGACGGTGTTATTAATTCTCGCTGCAATTTAATATCGGCATCAGCATGGCTGCTCCCTAGAGGTCCTGAAGTTTCACTGCTGTCACTGATGTCTTGCAGTTTAAAGACACTAGTTAAATTGATTAAATTTAACTAGCAATTTATTAACACGGCTGTGCTTGTGTCTGTATTTAAATCAGGCAAGAAAAAGTGAACTAAAACTCATAATTTGGTGGCTGAGTTATTTTATTATTATTATTAAGTTACATCTTTTGAGGGGCCTTTCTGTCTCGGATGTAAACAGTTATCAGCTGCCTCTCACCATCGTTTCTGCCTTTAATCTGAACTGATAGCCGTCTTCAAAGCCGACCACATTTGTTTGCTCTCAGATAAGGATCTGTAAAAGACCTTAAAAGGCATTTGTCTGTTGTAGTAGCAAATTCTCAGTGGTTTATTTATTTTTTTGTGCACAAGTTTTCTCTTGTTTCGTACAGTGGTGGCTTGTTTTCAGTTGTCTTATTTAAAATTGGTTGATGTCCCACACCCTGGCAGTGTTTTAGAGAGGGAAGCAGACCCACAGCATGACGGATCTGCCACCGTCCTGAACAAGTGGACCTGGTGTAAGATAAGTCACTGCTTCTACGTGTGGGGCTAACATTTTTGCACACTTGGGTCGGTGATTGCTCCATTTGGATCTGTTGAGAACCAAAAATGAAAGTGGGCGCAGTGTTGCACGTCTGGACGAAATTTGCTGCTCATGATGCCTAGTGAGGATCTGTAATGACGTTTGCATATGCTGACGTTTTGAAAAAAAATTGAATTGGGTGAAAACTGGGGAGCCAAGATTCCAAAAATTCCCAATTTAAAAAAAAAAAAAAAAACCCAAACAAATATTTGTGTATTTCCACGAAAATGGAATCGATCCAATGGTGTAATTGGCCGTTTGGGAGCACATGCATATTTACAACGCAGCCTGTTTCTGTAGCTCCTATATGAAGCTATCATCCCCTCTAACAGTCATTAAACTAATGGCTGTAGCAGCAGCTTTGTCATTTGTTTACACAGATTGGGATCGGCGCAGGTATATGGCCCATCTATAGACGTTCTTCGCTGAACCTTTTGGTCCGGTTTTATAAGTCTGTGTTTTGCCCCCCTGTCAAGTGAGAGCAATCAACCTCTAGATTGGAGCTGGACCAGCTGTGTTGTGAATCAACCACGTTTCAGTTCTGTCTGCGGGAATTATTTCATTTATCAAAACGCACGAGAGCCCACTGTGCCGACAGACAAAAGTGTTGGTTGTCAAAGGGGAGAGTGTTGTTGTGTGACAAGATAGCAACACTGTCTGCATTCAGATCAGGGGATTGTCTCAGGGAAGGAAAAAAAAAAAAAAAAAAAACGGATTTGGCTGCCTTCAGCCCCACGCTCCTAATTTGACGGCTGTGTTGTCATGTTGTAAACAGATGCTGTATCTATGAGGCTTCAGAGGCCTCCCCAGCTCCAATGTAAACAGAGCTATCAGCTTCTCCTGATAGCGCTGCCTGTAATCTAGCAATGGGTAGAAACCAACCTCTGGTACAAATGGGTTGTGCCGAAGAAAGCGTACAAAATTCAAACCTGAAGTTTTTTTGTGCATCACCTTTTTTTAATTGTGTGTGGGTTTTTTTGTTGGTTTTTTTTTTTTTTTGGTTTTTAAAAACTTCTAATTAGTATTTCATAATATTTTGAATGTGACACAAATGACATGGAAGCCTTTTTTTTCTTACCACTCGAGTTTGCTTAACTACCACACGAAGTAAGCAGAAAAATGTCAAAAGAAAAAAATAAATAAGTAAAAAATCTGGATATTTAAAATGTCCTCCAGTTCTAGTGCCAAGCATTCTTTACTAAATACAATATTGTGGAATTGTATTCTTCCTTCCAGTGAAAGGAATCAGGAAGTCTTCGAGGTGGAACAGATTTGATTTTAAATAAAAACCCAGTGAGCTCTGAAAGCAGACTGAAAATGGGTCATTATTGGCTCCTTCAGAAGTGTAATTACTCAACACAAGTAGCCGAATCGGGGAGAGGGTTTGTCCAAACATCCATCTTTGTAAGCTTCCCCCGAAAGAAATGTTTGACTAAGTGTTGCCCAATTGCCAAAATTAGGTTTTACAAAGTATTAGCAGCAGGATTCGTCAAACATTGTGTTATTTCCTAGCGCGCATCATTATCGTTCACATTTTTTCAGCGTGAGATAATGATGCTGCTCTAAAAGATACTTTATTTTTTAAATTTTTTATTTTTTTTTTTACCAGCGCTGTTAGCAAATATGCCTTCCACTTATCTCATGCAGATTGTACAGCAGATATTCAGAGTTGATGGTAATCTACCGCTGTCACCAGATTCAACTTCACACACACTCTTCTCACTTTTCAACTCATCAGATGATTTATAATGATAAAAAAAAAACAAGCATTCACTTGGACTTGTACTGCACTCCTATGATCGTTTACTGCATCTTTTAGAAGGCAAACGTCTGCCCAGGCTACATTTGATCTCGTTTTCGCGTCTTGCCTCGTTATTTCTCCTGAGATGGCTTTTCCATTCTCCAAAGATGGAGATTTAAAAGCCTGGACTAATGATGTCAGCTGCATTTGAGCGCTTTTAGTTTTAAAGGCTCTTCCTAACTCTTCCCTGCTTCTACTTGGCGGTTCTGTTGTTTTAAAAGCCTGCTGAATGGCAGCTTTACCGCCTTTATGTGTATAGTTGTTGCTCATCCCGAATCTGTAAAGCAGTGGGAAATCGGAGCCCGGTTCGGATTTCTAGACTTTGTGTTGCTGTTCAGTGTTGCTTTTGGGCCGGTCACATTGTGTTTTGTGCTTTTCTTTGCCATCGCTGCAGCTCTGGTTATTTGTAAAGGGACATTATATCCCAAAGAGGGAAGTTCTTTTACTCCTTCTTAAAGATGCCCACCTGTGGGCGACTGCGTGAGTTCTCATTTCCTCTCCAGCAAGTCAATTTCACACGTAAACGAAATGAGAAAAGAGCTTTCCCCCCCCCCAAAAAAAAAAAAAAAAACCCAAAATTTTGATGTATGAAGTTTTAGGTTTTGGACCAACATATAGTACGTGTGAAGAACGTTTAAAAATGTTTGATAAATTCAATTCAAAACTATTTTATTTATCCTAAAGGGGAAACTATTATGTTGTCCAAACTCATATCATCCAAAAGATCCTTAACGGTGCCGTGGGCTGGAACAATCTCCAGTAGCAGTCAGTCACGCAACATATTTGAAGAGGATTCTTGCTATATGAGATTCTAACAGTCTCATATAGCAACATGAGACTCTTGGTGTATGTCTCATGATTGTCATGACTTGCTAACAAATTAACATTGGGGCAGCAGAGAGGATATTCCACTCTAAAATATCAGTTCTTGCCGACCGCTGCTAATCCACCTCGTTTGCTTTGGCCGCTCCTCTTTAAATATCTGTACGGCCGTTTGGTCAGAAATTCACTCAGAGTTTGGGATAAGTGCCTTTAAAATAACTTTGGAGGTCATAGTTCAGCCACCATCTAAACAATACCTTGAAGATGTAAACTGAAACACTTTTTCACAAGCGCTCTACATCGAAGAGTTTGCCACAATGCTTAAATGAAGAAAAAACGTTTTCCCAACCATGTAGTTATGTTTTCACAGGAGATGTAGAGTAGTTCCTTTCAGTCTCTCACATTTGTTCTCATTTAACTACAGCAGCGATAAGACAAAGCAATTTCTGTCGCTTCCTGTGTTTAATTCACTGACTTTTGTGAAGATTATTTCCCGTAATTAACTTCATACATGTCCTGGTTATAAGTTCTTTTTCTTTCTTTTCTTCTTTTTGTTTCTTCTCAACTTATCTTGGTCTTTGGCCTTGACTCGAATCTCTGCAACCTGGTGACGACCATTTCCGATCCGTCGGTTCAAACCTGCGTGACCGGTTCGGCTAAGAGAAAACCGGAATGGCGAATGACTGTCATCTGCATATTTTGTATCCTCCTGTGGAGCTAATTGTTCCCAAGGATTTGCCGTCGATTACTTTGGATTAGACGCTAAATGTTAGCGCGGCGGTTGCATACCAAGGATTAAGACGAATCGGTACAGTAACCGAAGCCTGTCGGAGCCACCGCTTTCAGAGCAGCCGTTTCCAACTGAAGCTAATTTTCAACCGGACCGACCTAAATTATGATGCATAGTGTTTTCTTGCCCCGTCTTGCTCTTGTTGTAAATAAATCCCATCAAGAAATATTTATAATCCTCTTTAATTACGCCGCATAAACATCAGAGAGCCTCGGCTGATGCGACGCCTGAAGGATTTGTGATTTATGTTCTGAAAAAAGTTGAAGTTGTAACACGCATTGAAGCTTATATGTAAATGCTGTTAAATATGATGGATATTTGGTCCATAACACGCTCGGTGAGAATGCGACTTGACTCGTAATCAGTGTAAATATGTAGATTTACATACATCTGACATATTGGGTTGAAACATCTGTGCATTCAGTCTTCACCCCCCTCCCTCCCCCATCCCCCCAATGATTACTCTGTGCATGTGACCCACTTAGCAGAGCATCTGTCTGCACCTTGTCGAGTCTCATCAGCAGCCCTGTCGATTAAAAAAAACAAAACAAGCTGTGCTTCTGTCATGCTAGGTGTTTAATGGTTAAAACAACGTACAAAAGAAATATTTCCCACTGACCACACACTAAACATACGGGTGGAAATATGGTCTCGATTCGTCTGTGGAATGACATGACATTTTTAGAGGAACTTGCGTTCTCACTTGCGTAATGGAAGGATTTTGAAAGGGTTTTTGTTTACCGCATGGGGGAAGAGAGGTTCTTGGAAGTAAACGTGGTGAGAAGAAATCTGTTGTAACATCCACTGGACATTCCTGTCGGAATATTTCCACACAGTGAATATGTGTGGCGTTGTTCACGGGCTGCTGTCATGTAATTAGGAGGTTTTTAGTCAAATATTGCGTTTAATAATGTTGCATTTGCTGTTTCTAGTGCTGTAAATCAAGTCGATGGCGGTAGATTGCTTTGTCAGTATGGTCAGATGCCACTTAAAACAAATGCATTTATCACTTCATACAAAAAGGTAGCGCTGCAACTAATGATTATTTTATTATTAGATTAATCTATCAATTATTCTAACAATCTGATTTAGAAAATATTCACATTCTACCGATTTTTCGCTTGACTTGAGCTTTTCTTGTACAATATTAGAAATGCATTAAAAGATGCTCATAAACAAATCAGTTCCTCAAAAAAAAATTGCTTTGCCTAAAATGCAATCCGTAGCAGTCCTTTAGTAAATTTTGGCGAAAACATATTAAAGACGAAGGTGTTTTACCTTAATTGCAAAATGTACAGTTTGTACGATTTTGGCTTAATTTATGCTCTTAATAAGTTCCCACCCAGCCCCCTCCAAATGACCTTTTTTGATTCTCCAGTTAACAATCGATTACCAAATTAGTTGACGATTTCAATAATCGATTAATCGCGATTAACACGATTAATTGTTTCGGTCCCACAGAAATGCAATTCAGTCTGTTTGCTTGAGTTGTTGGATTACCTACCACAAAACCACAGGTCAGGTTTTGTACTTTGTCCCATCAAGCACAGACAGTTTTCTCAGAATGACATTATTGCTGCCAGTCCTGTAAACTTTAGTCGTTGTATCTTGTTTGTAATAAAAACTCACCGCTCGGGTTTTATGGTGCTGCTAATTGCAACGTTTTATACGCCTTTGCTCATGTATAGCAGACTTCCTGAATTTACATGGATACTTAAATTTTGTGATATCAGCTTGCAGCTTTATCAAAAGAAATCATTAATTCTTTTCTTTTTAAACAAACTCGATCTGATCAAAATCCATCCACCGATACCAACCTCCAACGACTTATGCGAGTATTCGGTGACAAGTTTTTAACAATTGCATGCATGACTCGTGATTTTTTTTTTTTTTTTTTTCCAGTTATTATTTTTGCCTTCTGAATAACATTCACAGTGACGGAGAGTATTGGCTGTTGCAGCTTTTTGCCTCTCAGTTGTTGCTCTGGACCCTGATCTCCTCAAAGATCTTTATCTTGGGAGCTGAAACTCCTACTCGTTAAATTTTACGACGCTCAACGTTGGTTAGCAATTCAAATTAATCGTCTGTAAACAATTAACTGAGTGAAATGTACTAAAAACACAATTGTCAACAGACCACATCATAATAGGAGTAAACATTTTGCTGGTTGCCTGGCAAGAGAAGCTAACGCTGTAGTTTGTGAAACATTATTGCTCAGGAAAAAAGTGGCATCATGAATTAAAAAAAAACCCAAAAAAAAACCACCTAGTACTAAGGTGATTTGTGCTTGAAAGTGAAATATAAATACCTATTAGGCAATTGAAAGCTTATATAAATATTAGCATTTCTATGCTAAGTGACGCATCTCTAAAAAAAATAAATTTCTCCCCGTTTGCCGTGCTTCCCCTCCGGACTTTCAGGTGATTTTCTCCTCTCAGCCATGTTCAGTTTCATGGATTGCAGTGGTGCTGAATCAAAGGGAATAAAAGAGGAGAAAGAAAATCCAGAGCCACTGCACCCAACACCCCCTCACCCCCCATCTCTCCTGTCAGCCCCCCTTCAGCTTGAAATGGGAGCTTCTCTCTCTTTATTCCTCCGTGTGTGATGGATGGAAGTTTTCTTTGTCGAGACTCGGTATCCCAAATGGATGTGACGAGGATAAAGGCACCCGAGAGGAAGTGGGGCAGAGACTAATGAGTGTCGGTGCAGCCCAATGTGTTTGGAGCCGATCGGGAGCCTCTGTGAATAAGTTAAAAATGTTTCCTCCCTCATGCCGTTCTCTCTCTTTCTGCTGCCGCTTCGTCCAGCCCCTCCCTCCCTCCCTTCTGTTGAGGAACACAACAGAGCTGCGCGAGGACAGAGCTGATCTCGTCTTTTTAACTAGTTCCGGGTCTTTTTTAAGACTGCAACCAATTTTAGTGAAGTAAATAATAATTAAAAAATAAATCCAATTCACCTTTTCAAAAAGGAACTAAACATTTTATGGCCTAAAATGAAACGCAGTAGCATTCCTTTAGTAAATCTGAACCAGGTGAAGCTGAAACGATACAACTTGAGGAGTTTTGGCTAAAACGTACTTATAATGGTGCTTTTATCTTAAATGCAAAATGCATATATTTGCTGCTCTGAATAGGTTTTCTTTACGAAATGGCCTTTTTTTTTTTAAGTGTGCACACTCCAGTGAATGAGTCACAGATTATTTCAATAATTGATTAATCGTTTCAGGTCAACGATTTTTGTAAGATCGTCTTTTTTTTTTTTTTTTAGGTTGACTCTGAAAGTGCACATACAACGCTGTTGTGTATTTATTATTGTATTTCATCAGATAAAGTCCGATTGAGATCGAGACCTCTTTTACAAGCGTGAGCAACACGCCTCCATAAGCACCCCAAATACAAAAGACAAATTACAAGCACTTAAGTGTTTTGACTTGAGAAGTAAGATCTTTTCATGTTTCTAAGATTTCTTGTGTTTTTGTTTAAGAGTTCTGTCTTCGTCACAAATCTCTCAACCCAGACACTTTTAACAGACTGAACCAATGCATTAGCTTTTAAGACAGAGAAGTAATAAAAGGGACAACCTATGAATAACAGAAATTGTTTTCTAAAGCGTCTTATTTTCACACATGGTACATACAGCAAGTAGGTTAAAGTTTGCAGCTTGTAAGTTTCAAATCACTTCTATGATTTCTACTTTCTACTGACATTAATGGTGCAAATGTCTTATCAAAAAAAAAAAAAGGAATTCATTCGAGTTAGCATTTTTAAATGTTGTCTTTCTGATGTTTTAATCTCATCTAATTTTATATTTTTTTTTTTATCAGGTAATCAACCTGTTGGATCTGTGAAAGGGCAACCACTGGGATCCAGGTCCTTGAGTCATAAATGACAAGGTACGAAAGGCAGAGCAGTCATTTCATTAGTGTTGTTATCACAGCTGTGATCATACTTGAAAGCAGTATAGTTAATTTATTGTCAATTCTGACCTGGTTTCTCTTTTAGCAATCACATTGCTCAGTTAAACATTACTTGACAAGAAACAAGGACGCCCTATTCAAGAAAACAGACAAGCTGTGGTGGCCTCTTGTAAAAATGAGAACATAATTTTAAGTGCTTTATCGATTCCTTAGTGCCTGCAAAACATCTTTGTAGGCACTGCAACATTTTTAACATTTTGTACAGTTGAAGTCAGGGGAGGTTTTTCTGTGGTTTCCTTTAAAAGGCAAGGTGTGAACTTAAAACAGGCTGTCTGCACGCCATTAAACAGTCTTGAATTTGTGTGACTTAAAATAAATGCCTTAAAAAATGTCTTGAATTCATAAAAAAAAAAAAAAAGTAAGCCAGCTTTAAGGTCAATTACAGGCCTTAAAGTTTGTCGTGCAGGTTTTTTTTTTTTTTTTTTTGTTTTGTTTTTCTTGTGGGGATTTTCTGTCAGCCAAAAACTTTGGCTTGCACGCAAACGTCTCTATTGCGTTCTGTGACTCAAGGTTTTTGAGGCTACCGGTAGCCAGCTAGCTTTTTTTTTTTTTTGCTTCTATCATGGGCACAAATAATTCGAGTCTACAGATTTTTTGCTATGCTTGTATGTAAATGCAGCCATTTCCCCCATATTTATAAATGTATATATGTTTTTTTTCTATTTTGGGGGGGCGGGTCTTAAATTTAATTCAGGTCGGCAG
Source organism: Poeciliopsis turrubarensis (assembly GCA_010277015.1). Taxonomy (NCBI): domain Eukaryota; kingdom Metazoa; phylum Chordata; class Actinopteri; order Cyprinodontiformes; family Poeciliidae; genus Poeciliopsis; species Poeciliopsis turrubarensis. Next base: position 1,552,523 of record VMRN01000062.1, read on the forward strand.
AAAAATGTCTTTTCAAAATAATGTCTTTTCAAAATAATGTCAGCACATTTGATTTGCGGATGCCTGCAGATACCCTGTTCAAAGTAGCTCTTGAACTCAAAGAAGGGCAACAACAACATTTTGTATTTATTACAGGCCACAATGAAATGGCAATCATAATACATTTTCAACAGTTGCGCCACCCTATTTGATCCAAGCGTAACGTTTAAATAAAACTGTGTATTTAGTGGTTCTTAACATGGTGTAGTCGGGCAAATTTACTTTACGACCTTGTTTCAAAGTCCATGAAACTTCACAAGCTAAACCACTGATAGCTCATCTGTGTCTAAACATCTCGTATTGTATGCATGGCTAATGAATACATGCTCTAGTTTAGCAACGCGTGCCAAACTGGGCTCTGGGGCGGTTCGCCACTATGCCTTAAAGTTTATTTTACTTTTTTTGTGTGTGTTTTAGCCGCTCTCTGCTTGTAAATTACTTTAGAAAACTGGGTCCAATAAATCATTGGGCCCTGTAATAAAGACACACAGCAGTCCGATGTCGTGATAAATCTTTGAACCCAGCCCATGGTGACTGTGTACACCCTGAAGAAGGGATGATCTATGTCGAGCTGAATGATCGCGTCACTTTACTATCCTGTTGAAAACCCGTCGTTATTTTTTTTGTTGAGCATGTGTGGTGTGAGGTTTTGTGGCTGATTTGCAGTTTTTGTGAAACCTAAACATGGTGATTTCGATGTGTTTCTAAATAATTAACATTTCCTTATTTTCTCTGCCGTCTGACTTCAAAAATGTTTGCTTGGGAAAAAAACATGGGACCATCTTTAAGAGCTGTTCTCTTTCTCGTTAATGGAATACACAAATACAGTAAAATCCTCCATTTTGTGGGATAGAGGCATTTCATTTGGAAAAACCAAACAAAAATAACTTCTTTCCTTCTTTATAAGACATGGTATGTTTTTCTACTTTCTAGGTTTCCTCTAATTTAAATGACTCTTTGAAACATTCAACTTTCCGCAGAGGCTTTTTCCAGCAGCAACAGCTTCCATACTGAAGAGTGGTGGTGTTTTTGGAGTTCAGTAATATTTTGCGTAGGTGTGGGGAGAGTAGCCTAATTATTTTTTTTTAAATTATTTTTTGTTTAAATAATTTTTTAATGCGTTGTATTTCAGCTTAGGACCCGTTTCAACTAATCACGGAAGGTCGAAAGTAAAAGCTGCAGGTGACGCATGACTACTTTGCATAGTCATGTGCCTTTGTTGACGGAGACAGGTGTGTGTGTGTTGGAAGCTTAGGCATTTCCGTTTCTTTAGTGCAGCTTTGACTTGTTTGATGACTTGTCCTGTAATTCCTTTGCTCTTTTGTCTTTCTGCCGCTGCGAAAGGCTTTCTCAGTAAATTAAACAGGCATCCTCATTTCACTAATACAGGTGCCAAATTACGTGAGACAGAAAATGAATGATTCATAGCTCTCTTCTCATGATGGATCTCCTGCTCTGTAAATCCAGGTGGTTGAACTGCTGCCTCAGAGAAGAAATCCCATCCATTCGTCCTGTCGGGACGACGGACTCATGGTAACTTGTGTTTTAATGGTGGCTTCAGCTTCAGGGGCAAATTCCCTGCATGGAAAAATTTCTACGAAGTTACTGCCTCTGGCATCCTTGCTGATGATGCATGATTAAGGCGAACCTTTCTTTGGAATATGTTTGGGACGTTTCAGTGCCGTCTCGTTTAGCAGCATTTTTGATTAGTCAGAATATTTTTAATGCAGATCTGTTTGACTACTGTACATGTGACGCTCAAGTTGATGAAACTATTTGTACTTTGGTTGACGTTTCCGGCTGAAAAATTACATTTATCATGAATATATTAGTTAAATCTTTTAATAGTGCAGTGCAATTAAAAAGCAAACACTGATGTGTTTGCAGGCTGTTTGAAACCGTGTTTCACGATCAGATCCGATGGCGAGGCAATTAGGAGAAATCTTTTTCTTTCCAGCCGTCCTCAGGATGGAAGCAGGGAAATTGCTGCGATGTCTGCATGGATGCATAGCTCTGACCTGAATATGTCTGACCTGGTTATTGAATCTTGGCAAATCGTATCGCTCTCCCTCAGTCTGTTTCGCGCTCATAGAAGAAGAAGAACAAACAAGCAACTGTGTCAGATTGCTGGTCCAGTTCTTCATTTACGGCTGGAGCATCCTCTTTTAAACATGTTCACTGACAGATTTTTTTTTTTTTAAGGAGTTTTTTTTTTTTTTCCATATATATTTATTTAAATGTTGCTATTGTCTTTTTCTAGTGTACCATTGGTTTGCTGCTTCTTCCTTTCAGACAGATCTGACCTAGATCATTAGATCTATCTTCAGGGCTTTATATTTTTATTGTTTTGCTTGAATGGGTTTAAAAGGGACAACCTTCATTGTTTGTTAGCACTGGAACTTAACATTTTGTGGAGTTATGCACTTGTCCCATAATTCTACTATGGTTTTTTTAGAAATCCTTGTGAAGGAAATGCTAAATGTATATTATGAATGGTTTTAAAGTCAAGCAGGGTGAACACCAGAGCTTCATTAGTCTATGTTGGTAATGGACTGTAAAACATTCTTGTATTTTTACCCTTTTTAAACTGAAAGAGGCGATGAAGCTGGGTTTTGTTGAAGTAAAAAATATTGTCATTTAGATGAGCTTTTCCCCTTTTTGTGGATACGCAATTTGCATTGAAACTATTTGATACCAGGTTTTTACTTTTTATTTCATTTTTTATGTGGAATATCCCATTTATTTAAAGTTGAGGTCTTAAAATTAATTTTAAAAAAGCAAGTTGGCATTAAATACGTTAATTACATGTCTTAAATTTTGTCTTGCCGGACAGTTTAATTTCATATATTCTATATTTTTTCTTTTCTCACTGTACTTTTCTATCAGGCAAACATGTTTCACACTCTGCTGTTATCTAGCTGCTAATATATTTTCACTTGCTAGTTAGCTTCTTGGCATCTATCCTGGATAAGTGAAACTGATTGCCAGTTCGCTGGATGGATTTTGTAAATTTTTGTGGGGATATAGGTCTTAAATTCCTTTCATAATCTTCTCAAAAAGGTTTTAAAAAGCTGCCGAAATCTTGAATTTCATCTTACAGTGACGTTTATATAGTACTCATGTGTTCCACGTTGAAATAGAAACATCACGGACTTATGCAACACCTTGTTGAAGCAACCTTATGTGAACTGACTTCTTCTGTTTTTTAATGCATATTTTCTTTGTGACAAATTGAGACTGGTTTTAGCTTTCTGCAATGTTTGATGGGAAGAGTTGCACGTAAAAACATTGTATGAACTCGCTTTGCCATTTCGAAGTCAGTCTGTGTAGATGGTGCAACATTATGCAAATATTTAGGCAAACTCTGTCAGCAGTCAGTGGACCTGTTCGTCCTGTTGCACCTCTCCCTGCGTCCTCAACTGTTTTTAAACCAAATGACTGAACTCCGGCTGTCGCACATGGACTCCACAGTCAGAAGGTAAATGTGGACAGATTGGTGGTCAAAAACAATGTTTTTACTAGTGCTAACTAGTTGTTTTTCCTCCACCTCTGCCGACGTCACGGTTCTTTTAAAGCGATTGGTACATTTCGAATTGTAAACTCTCTTGACGTCCTTGGCGTCGATCGAGATTCTGCGTCGCCTGAAGGCTGCGGTGAGCTCATCTCACAGGATATTGTCTTGTTGCACATTTCAGCAGCACTGCCGTCTGTCTTTATGTATCCAGGAAGTGGCTTTCAGAATCTCAAGCAGGTAGTTCATGAGAGTCTGCGGTCTGTCGAGAAGCGCGCATTATTCACCTGGCAGATACACGACTTCGGAAGCTGTTTTCATGTGGTTGCTAATGGCAACCAGTTTGTTTTTCTTGTCTGGCTTTACGGTTGAGTAAGCATAAGACTTCTGCGTCTAAGGCCCGTGGCGGGCGGTGTACAGGTTCTGGCTGTGACTTTTGTATTAATGGGTTTATGGAAAATGAATAAAATTATGTTTATCATCATTTTATGTCAGCCCCGTGTTTGTCATGCTGTGTTGGTTTAAGCGTCACAGCTGTTTACATATTTCCCCCCACAGGCCAACATTTGAAGACGGGGTGGAACACAGGAGCAACGATGAGCTGCTCGCGCAAAAGGCCAGAACATAAACACGCTTATTGATTATCTCGGTGTGTGGTAGTGAGAACGTAACCTTTGAAGGAGGGGACTACCTTTTGCCAAGCTTCTACCAGTCTCTGGGGGACCCGAGGCATCTCCTCAACCTTTGAGTTGTGAAGGCCTGAACTAATTGGGTTAAAGTAGGTCTCCGTTCCTTCTCCTAAGGCTCATCTGTGTCTTTAGATAACATGGGGAATTATTCATTAGAGTAATTATGACGGTCATCTCAAAGGGTATTAAATGAAGCTATCCCAGATTCCGACTATTTCCAGGCCTCCTTTGGAGAGTAGATATCAGAGAAAATATAACCTACACACAGAGCTAATGAATGGAAGTTGTGATGTATTCAGTATATGATCCTTTTCCAGTTAATGAGGATGTTATCACTTACACAGCAATTTCTTTTGCTCCAGTTTGGGGGTGGGGGGATGGGGAAGCTGGCCAGTCGTCAGATCTTGAGTTGCTGGTCCGCAGTTTCTTATCTTGACATGTGAGTCTGAGACTCTAAACTGTGGTTCTTAATTTGAAGAAAGGTTTGCGTTTTTTGTGAAATCTCATTTTCAACATCCTGTAACGTCATGTCAGCCGTGTGTCATTTCTGATTCATCGTTATTGCATTATGTTGGGATAAAGGTAGAAATGTCACCTTCCTGTTAATTCATTTAGAATTAAATGAATTAACATGAATTAAATGTTACCTGGGTGTTGTTGAAATGATAAAATAATTGTCGTATTTAAGTTTACAATTTGTTATCCTTTCATGAGTTGCTAAAGCGTGACATCTTCACTTTATCCAGGCTGACTAACTGAATATTCAGCTTGCCTTTTACGTCACCATCCGATTCAGTAAGAAGGCTTTTCTGACTTCTATAAATGGGTTTGGTTGCGAAACAAATGTATTCCACTAAGTATAGTGACATCCATTGTTGCAACAAAACATTTCAGTGGGCAGAAAATGTCCAGTCATTATGTAGATGATTCATTCAGAGCCACTCTGCTCGGGAGTAGAAGATCAGGAAGATGCCGTAAAAACAGTTCTTTGTCGCAGATCGGATTACTGACCCCTATTTCAGCACGTTCAAAGAAAACAATCATGGTTTTGTTTTTCTAGAGTCACGTAAGACCACTGAGACCAGTGGCTAAGTGGTGAGAATGAAAGCCTAGAGGGGAAGCAAAACTGGAACTTCAGGTCCTCCGTCCTGCTGCATTCTCTGCCTGCGATTTTGCAGAGAGGCTCGTCTTTCTACCTGTTTCAGTTGCACTTCTAGCCATTGTTTCAGGAGGCTCTCATGACGTTTGAGAGCAGGTCTTTAGAAAAAGACCTGTGGTTATTATCACTAGTTAGACATGGGGTAAGGATCAGCGGTATTAAGAAATGAATAGGAGGACATTACGAACAAACTCAATGTGCCTAATAAGTTGATGCACACAAATATGGTTAAAAATTTACTCCATTGCAATGAGTGTGAAGTGTAGTAACCTTCTTCCAATCAGATGTTACACATTTGTGTAATTTATCTTTTATTCAAAAATATTTTGATCTCAAAGGTAATTTAAATGTTTTTGTAACTCGTATTAGTTTGAGATTTTTCAAAGTTAGACTATCATGTAAGCATTTTTTTTTTTTTTAAACTATCCAATTTAAAAAACAAAATGTGTGTATAAGTTACCCTGAATTGCCATTTTTGTGTGGATAAGACACGTTGACTTAAAACCCAACAGATCTTTGATCTAATTGGAAATGGATCCAATGCATGTAGAAATAATATTCCTTCTCTGACTCATACTGTCACACATTTCCTGGTTCCATCAAGTCAATTTTAAAGTACACTGGATGACTCTAAGATTATAGATTTCATTTCCTCAAAAAAAAAAAAAAGTTTTTAGTTACAACTCCCAGAAGATAATCGAACCCACCCTGCATTAACACTCCTTTTAGTCCCCTGGTCTCTTTTGAAAACGTATCAACCAATAGATTGTGTTTTATTGAACGAAAACACAATTGGGAGAAGGTGAAATGGGAAGCATGAAGGTAGACAGCGGTGCTGCTTTCTGTGACTCATGCAAGTTGTTTAGGCAATGACTTCTCCGCTACCAAGACGGCACACGTCAACGATTCTCCATGGAGTGGGCGTTTGTGGCCGAGGCATGTGTGAAACGATCTCTCACACACTGCGAGCGCAGTCTGAGCTTGACGAAGTCTGGCATTATCATCCCATGTGAGAGCGGTTTTAAACTGCTGGCTCATGTGATTGTTGAGGGAGTGGGAAGCGACTCGCAACATCTGTTTGGGTCGGACAATCGCTACCAGCGGAGACATGAGAAGATCCGCTGTGCTTTCCTAATGAAAAGCTGCGATTATGTTTTTGGTAAATTAATGCCGAGTTTAGGTAAAATGGGTTTGTGGTCACTGTTTACAGGTTTTTGTCGTCTCTCAGTTGAACCTGTTAGTGTGAGATGTGTGTTTTATTAATAAAACGGACAGTGATGTAGTAGCAAGACGTATAAGATCAAGACTCACTGACCTTAACAGGAAATCTTTGAACTTTTTAAGAAGACTAATATTTTTCTCTTGTGAAAATGAAGCTGTTTTGCTGTGGTATCGGTTTGCTTTTTTAAACATTTTTATTTAGTTGATGTGTGTGTCTGAGAAAGGGCAAGAATACTCTTTCTTTCCTCACCGTAGCGGAACGAAATTAGATAAAAGTTGGTGGAATCTTTGTTGGGAAATAAAGGTGGCGCTTCATGGTGGGAGGATGCTAAAAATGTCAAACTGGTTGAGTATTACCCAGCATTTTGTTTCGGTTTCTGTAGTTCATGTTTTCTGTCAACTTTAAATGACAGGACAGGACTTGGGTTATTTTTGTGTACATTGAACCAACATTGAGAAAATATGTGGAAATATTTCAGTAGAAATATTTATACATTTTTTTAGTGTCTTCATGGTGATGGAGAGAGCAGGGCTGGACCATGTATTGATATTTTGGGGCGATGTGGGTAAATAAACATTTATTACACATGAGGCATGCAAGTAATTGTTTTGTGATGACTGATACATTTCTATAAAATCTTTACTCTTCTGCAAATAACTTTCTGGAAGCTTGAATAATTAGGCTGCTCTGTAACAGTCCATTCTGACCTCTGTTGCTTCAAATGCTATTTAATTTCTTATCCATTTTAAACAGCAACCTGTCAACAATTCTTGCGCTAATGTAATAAAGTGGATTTTAAAAGGCCTCTCTAAACGCCACTCACAGAAAGTTGATCCATCTCTGAGCTCAGCAGCAGATCCTTCCTCCTAGTAGCTGTCGGCATCTACGACACTGCTTTAAATACAACATTTAGTTTTTCCTTTGGGATTAATCGAATCATTTTGAACTGAATTGAATATACGAGTTTACGTATTTGGTTTTCAGTGCCTCAGCTTTGGAAAAGGAAAGAACTTGATTTATTCCAAGAATGGCACATGTTGAGAATAGTTTTGTGGGCAAAAATCTGGTTGCAAATCACCAACAAGCACTTTATCAGTATTGTTAAATTATCGCATTATTTATCGCTGTAGTCAAAATAAGAGCAAGTCCCCCTCCAACGATATTTGCGAACCTCAAAATCACACTTTAAAAAAACAAGTTCGTTTCAACATCTGAATGAATTCAGTTATTGTTTAGTTTAGCGATATGACTTTAGTACCTATTGTAATTAAACCAATTAAACCATCTCTTTTAAGAGATGGTTTAATCTTCAGAGCAGTATGTGTCTTTATGAGCCTCTGAACCATTTCCATATTTATTCAACTCCGTTCTGTATACAAGGTTTTAGTCATGAACCCTTTGATTATTTTGAGACCACAGCAAACAGAAACCACATTAAGATGCTTCAAAGTTACCTTTACAGGAGCATGGTACCTCATTTTACTCTGAGGTCAAGTGGTAATAACATACTAATCATAGAGTTGGCAGCTAATCAGGATTTTTTTTTTTTTTTTTTTTTTTGTTAGAGGGTGAAGAATAAAGTATTTGTTGTAAAGCATCCAGTTCAAAAGGTGAGTCAAAGCTGCATTATAGAACGAGACAAAAGGCCTGCCAGCTCTCTACCTATGTCAAGGAAATGTTTTTTTTCTTCTTCTTCTTTCCTCTTCCGTCTCAGGCAGCTATAACCCTGTTCGCTCCTGTGAGCTGCCGTGTCCTTTCTACCCCCCTCCCCTCCTGTGCATTGTTTGGGTTGCCGTAATCTCTGATGTAAATTTGCAGCTGCGGCTAAGCAATCCTGTAACAAGCCGCTGCAATCTGGATGAAAAGCTGTTCTCGTAAAGCAGGAGCTAGCTCGTACTAATCACATTCTGCCATATGAACCGGAGGGGTTCCTATAAATAACACAAGCTGTTCGCCGCCGTCAAAAGCGGCGTTTGTTTCCGCTTAACCCCCCGAAGCACTCGATGACACTCTTGTAACTTGGTAATAACTTCCCCGCCTCAGTCGGCTTTGCTCTGCGATTCGGATCAGTAAAAATCTCCAGATCAAATGCAGATGTTATCCCAACATAATTTGTTGACCTGTGATCGTAAGAATGCATGCATCAGCTTTTTCTCTTAAATAATTGGTTATTTGTAGAGCATTTTTCTTACCAGTGTAGCACAAAGTATTGCATAGGAAAGTTTTTATTGAATGTATTAGACAGAAAAAAAAAACTTAGGAAACTGTGGAAACACAGAAAAATTAATAAAATTCTAAAACAGGAACCAACAAACAAAAATAGAGCGAATAACTGTGACGATGACTAAGGCAGCAATGATATTGATGATGATGATGAAACAAGTGAATTAGAAATAACTAAATAATAGAGTAGAAATCATCAAATTGGAAATAATTATAAATAAGTAACAGCTTATTTGAAAAGGGGCAGTATTATGTGAAATGAACTTCTGTTAGCTTAACATCATGTTATAATGTTGTTCCCTCATCAAAAACGTAGCTGGATTCTTTCATCCATGTTTGAAAAATCCTTTACTCTGCCATGGCGACCATTCAGCTGTGCAGAACGCCTGCGTGGACCTAGCTCCGCCTTCGAGGGGTAACTCCTCCTGCAGTTTCCAAGCTTCTACCTCACAGAGAACCCTCTGCCACATCTCTGCCACTCAGCTCCTCTAGACTAACCAGCGGCAATTAGCAAAAAGCTGGTGGAACCGTGCATCTGCTGAGCTACTTCTTAGTGCAATGTTGGTAAAAATGTTGTTAAAGCGTTACTACAGGAGCAATGTTGTGATGGGTTCCTGAAAGTGGAGTTTCAAAAAGAGAATGAATTTTTAAAGAAGCAGAAGCCCAATTTCAAGGCATTAGGTTACAAAGTCAAATTTCTTCAGCCATGTTTGATTTACTTAGCATTTTTATAACAGCTAAAGGTAACATAGTTACTTAATTGTGCTGTGAAATGGCACAAGTTTAACTAAAACCTCGACTGGCTCAACAACCTATTTTTATGAAAACTGTTTTCAAAGCTAAGGAGGTAGCTTTGAACCCCAGCCTATTTAAGTTTTTGTTTTTTTGCAAGTTCCTCTATTCGTGGATTTATTTTCACCTGTCGTTTCTAAAGTATTTGAAAGGAAATGCAGCTTGGAAAGCTGAAATACTTACCCACAATGCTCCTGGACACCCTGTTGGCTGGCATTTGCAAAACGGCTGATCCAGGAGCAATAAATTCTTCAAAACAAAATTTAAGTTCTCAATTATATTACTATTCTCCTTACCACTGATGGCAAATAATTGTGACAATGACAATTGATGATGTTGAAACAAATCAATATTATTCCTCATCTTTGGATGAAAAAGACCAAAGATGTTCTGATGATTTCCAGTGTGTCTTCATGCATTTTTAGGTTTATATGGTGTTTGAATTATTAAAGTATGCATTTCTAAGCAGTTTTGGAGGGGACTCAAGTATTCACAGATTCTGTCTAGTTTGTGCTTGTGGTCTCCAACTCTACTCTAGCGAATACCGCGGTCCACTCGAGTGCCTTACAAAACTAATAAAAGGACCTTTAATTTCTTTTCTGTTTGCCTCGTTACCACTCAATAACGGTTTACATACATAGTAAGTTCAACTCTGCAAGTGTTGTTTAAGGCTTTAGCCTATTCTGCCCTAGATTATAGTCTCTATAGCAACAGCCATGACCCAGGAGGCACTTGAGTTACACGGAGACGGGGTTGTAAGAGGAAAGTGGTTTCCTGGCTGTGAGTAAGAGAGTAAATGGTATTCTGTGACTGCTCTGCCCTCTGGACGGTTTTTATTCACTGCTGCACAGAGGAAGCCACAAAGTTCATTGCCAGGCTGCAGAGTCACATGGCCGCAGTTCTCGCATTCCCACACATTTTTTAAATTTCTCAATAAATGCAGCCACTGTTTGTGAAAGTTCACACTGTGATTCTTAAATTTTTTTCTCTTTTTTGTTGTACCGGTTTCTCTGCTGTCAGGCGTTTACCAGCACGATGATGATTTTTTTTTTTTTTTTTTTCTTAAAGAAGTAGGCTAAGAAGGAATATTTCTGCTGAGAGCTTAACATGGCTGGAGTCTGTGTAGCATGTCTTGAATTTTCTTACCAAAGGAAGTGAAGGCTTCTGATGGAGCTTGACGAGTCGTCGGTGATCATTCCAGAAACATGTAGGTCAGTGGATAAGCTTATCTGTGCTGCAGGATGCACCACTTTCATTAGTGTGCCGCCTTCCAGATTACTTTTCAACCAACACTGACAGTCCACGTCTCTGTTAATTTAATTTTCAAAAGCTGTGTTACAACAGAGAGATAAAAAAGTTCACAAATATGAACATATCCATAGAGAAAGTGGAGCATCGACGTAAGGCAGCCTATATTGAAGTGATGCTCAAGTTCCCCTGATGACTCTGTTCATTAATCTTTTCGCAACTGATCACTTTTTGTAAACACACCTCAGGTTGGACAGATGTGTTCTCCACATTGGAGGTGATGTGTTGTCAGCTTGCCTGCAGATCATTTTCTTACGTTTCCGAAGTGTTTTCTTGATGTGCTTAATTCACTGCTGCACTTTATTTCTGTATTTATTTCTCAGAACTTCAGTAGGAAGTTCTGAAAAACTTACCCTGAAAATGTTTGTAGAAAAGCTTTGGTATTAAGCGGACATATTTGGAATCATATGAATTTAAGGTAAGAAGGAAATGATACAAATGTTGGGTAAGAACCATATTCATGTCATAACAGGTTACGATGCAAGAAATCACAAGTGATGGATCCTGGCACATCAGATTGTGCTTGCATAATTCCACCTGGTGTAGCATCACAGACAAATTAGCCCGAGGCGGCGATCATTCATTTATCAACTGTGCTTTTATTTTTCAAAGCTTTACTTTGATTGAAAACATGCAACTATTTCAATGTAACTTCCGTAAGAAATGGAGATAACATGCCGAAAAAATATGTTTGATAATATCTTGAAAATAAATGGTCATCACAATATCAGTGTGCAAAATTAATACCGCAAAGGACTGGCTGGAGTGCAACAATGGTTAGCTAACATAATCCAAGTGTCCTGATCCGTCCCTGTACATGCTAATGTCATGTTTAACAAAGTGCAAGTCTCACACCGGACATAAATAATATCACCCAAAATGCTAACAGTCACAGATCTGAAAGAGAAGAGGGAGGAAAATGAACATATATGGCAACTGATGCATGTCATTGCAATATTTACCACTTTTATCACCACCACAACATTTTCTAATGTCGGCTTTCTTACTAGACAACGTGTCTGGAGAACAGTGGCAAAGTAAACACACCAACAGGCCTGTCACGACAACAAAGTTTACTGGACATTAAATCGTCCCAGAAATTATTGCGATAGACGGTAATATTGTTTTTGAGACCACACTGCGTGCTAAATAGTAAAATGTAGTTTAATGAAGCCTCGAGGCATCCACACAAGAACTGGAAGACATTCTAAATATCCCCAATAAAACGCAACAACTAAAAATGATAAATAAAACGGAAATAAAAACAAAACACAATTGAAGTCATAAATAAAAACGGCCGAAATTTCTGTAAACAAAATTACCCTTCAAAAAATATCATCAGAATGGAAATTATAAACTCCTTTTAATGCTATACCCAATTAATTGCAGCAGGTTAAACAGCACACATGCAAAGTACTAGTGAGCAAAGGTTGTATCTTTACAATCCTTCAAAAGTTTCCCTAATTACAGTACAACAACCCTGCGCCGTATAATCCCGCCTTATTTGCTTTTTAACACTTTTTCCGCCGTTGGAAACCATTAAATCTGAATTAATTCCTGTGCAGGTTGGAACAGGTTCTGCTCATCTGTTCTTATCAACATTTCTAGGCCCGTTCTGCTTTCCTTGCAGCTCTTTCAGCTCCACCCACTCCTCCTGATGGCTTCTATTTTATTTCCACCCTCCGCCATTGCTCTCTGTAGCGTACCTAACGACAGCCCACAACTGCCACCCCGCGCCCTCTATGCGGCTCTATGCAACTTGCACCATCTCTATAGACGCTCACTTCTCTTTACTCTGGATGAATGGAGCCAAGCACTCTGAGAAATCTGGTCCAACACCAGAGGGGTTGACAGAGTATTTATACACGAACTGTCTGCTTTTATGGCACAGATGATGTGGGTGGCAGACAGCCTCCTGGTTGTGCATACCTCCGGTGGTGTGGGGGCAAGTTCGTGCATACTTTGGAGATGGAGGAATCGCTGACTGCTGCTCTTTTCCAAATACGTTCTAGGGAGATTTCGAAGGCTGCTTTTGGAAAATATCCTCATTATGTAACCAGAAAGAAACAAGAAGAAAAGCTGGATTTCTTTCAACATGACAAATGCCTGGAGAGGCAAATGAATCATGTTCCCTGTTCCCTAAAACTCACCTTTTGCCATATCGGCACATACCAGCTGAATGCAACGTTTTAAATTTCATCGGAAACAAAAGGTTTAATTTAGATTCTATTTGATACATTTTTCTGTTTCCACTTTAAGCACAGTCTGGTTTTAATTTAGAGGAAGACCATCGCCATGTTCCGGCTCGGAACATGGCGAAGATTCACGGTGAATGAAGTGCGCTGAGATTATGCGATGTGGCAGCACTCAGATTAAGATGAGGGGGAGGAAAAGTCACATTCTCTGCATGCTCCAGTGAACAAAGCCTCTGTTGACCAGCACGCATTCCATATTGGGCACTGTACTTAGTGAAAACCTTGGCGTTGACCCCAGATTCGAACATTAACAATATATGCTAACATTTCTCTACAACGTCCCTTTTGTCTGACTTTTCATTGAGCGACTTGAGGCGTCTTTGTTTTATTCACACTGTTTGCAGTAAGAAAAGTGTTTTCAATAAAAAGCAGATACATAATAGCTGTCGCTTTACATACATTTTATGAGCTACAACCTGAATGTTGGAAAAATATACTTTTAAATAAAGCAAGCTTGCTTGATTTATTGTTTTTCCTCTTTCTACTAACAACTGGATGGTTTATTGACCTCTAACATTTTTATGCCATTACAGTTATATTATTGTCTGTAAGAAACAATATTATCGTTTATCGCAATAACGTCTGGGACAATTTATCGTCCAGCAAAATGTGTTGTTCTGACAGGCGTATTGTCACCACATGGTCGACCAGTGGAATGATGCCTTTTCTCCACAAGATGATAAAGAAAACTAAAAATAATTCTCTTTATCATAGAAGTATAACGAAGATACATTTTGTATACAGTTATAATATTCAAATACATTTTAGAATTTACCACGAAATGTGTTTAAATAGAAATGTGTGCCACGTTTCTATTTACTTGACACTTTCAGTTTTCACTGAAAAAGAAATCTCAGTGTTGATTTATTTTTTTACTCTGTTGCACATTGATGGTGTTGCCAGCTCCTCTGCTGTGGAGCCGGGACGTTCAGTTTAGCCACAGCAACGTTAACGCTGGGCAGGATAAGAAGAAACGAGTCGCACGAAACGTTCCAGGAAATGCATGTTTATCATAAATCAGCCAGTCATGCTCTGAGGCGACCCAAGAGTAAATATAGAAAACGGTCCCAGAGCTATACCTAACAGAATACAAACAGCTTAACCCTGGACAGAAATGATCCACCGCATTCACTTCTGCTTTACATTTATATGTATAAACAAGTTTTGTAGCATCAAATGTTTGAATTAAAGCCTTAATGTTAAAGAAAACTGTAAAGAAACCGTTTTCTTTACAGTGTTGAAGTTATATGTTGAACTTTTAACATCAAGATAAAAGATGGAGTCCGACACAGCTACGTTTTTGAAACTACATATTCTCTCACTACACACACAGACACAAAATTACCCTCGAATTACTGCGACAATTAATTGTAATTCTCTCCCTCTCCAGCCCGTGACGATGTCCAAGCGGAGCTTCTTTGTTCGGCTGGTGCCGTGCCGGTGCTTGCGGGGTGAGGAGGAGGTGGTGACATCTCTGGACTACTCCCACTGCAGCCTGGAGACGGTTCCTAAGGAGATCTTCAGCTTCGAGAAGACGCTGCAGGAGCTCTTCCTCGATGCCAACCAGATTGAGGAACTGCCTAAAGTACGACATTTTTGAAAATTCTTGAAAAGCTGGTTCACAACGCAAGATAGAGTTTGCGCTGTTGAGTTTTCAGTCGGACGGGAGATGATGGAAGCAGAGATAACGTTAGAACACTTAAGCCGTCAATCTTTCCTCTCAACGTTTAAATTAAACATCTTTAACATGATGTTAGAAATGTTCTTAATTTGTTGTTCTTCTTCTCTCCTCCTCCAGCAACTGTTTAACTGCCAGTTTCTCAGCCGGCTGAGCATGCCAGATAATGACGTAACGGTGTTGCCCGCAGCGATCGCAAATCTCGTTAACCTTAGGGAGCTTGATGTCAGCAAAAAAAAGTAAGCAAAAAAAAAAAAAAAAAAAAAAGATTGTATTCTTTATCTACCTTTGCTTTCTTATTAGAAATTGAGCAGACGTCAGAACTTCCTTCGAAGCACATGTGAATCAGACCGCATGTGCTGGTCTCAGATCAGCTAAAACTCACCATCAGCAGCCTGGGTTTGATGGGTAGCTGTCTTTTCTTTGAAAAAAATTCTCTCCTAATTGCTGCTTTTTTTGGATCACACCCTGGACACTCTGAGGAAAAATGGCACAACAGGTTTTGTTCAATAAATGTGGTCACAGTATGGATGTCTCAAAACAATAACGGCTGAACAAGTCCATACTTGCCATCTTGTTTTTCAACGATGCTGGGAAAAAACAACTGTCAATCCTTTGTTACAAGGTTTTTTTTACTGAGATTTCTATTCTGAATGTTTGGCTTATTTTTTTTTGAAAGGGGGCAGAATTGTATAAAATATTTTTTTTTAGCTTTACGCAATGCTATGATGTTGTTCTCTCATCAAAAACATTCCTGGAGTGTTGTTTTGATTTTCTTTCATCCATCCATTAATCTCCCATGGCAACTATTCAGCTGTCCAGTGCGGGACCGAACACCACATTCAAGGACGAAACTCCTTCTGTGAGCTTCCACAGAACTCCCTCCACCTGCGACTCCCCTACCCAACTCCTTCAGACTAGCCAGCAGCAATTAGCAAACCCCTGGTGGAATTGTGTATCTGCTAAGCTCATTATAAGAGCTACCTCTCAGAGGAACGTTGGCAAAAATGTTATTAAAGGGTGAATTCAGGAGCCATGTTGTGCTGACTTCCTGAAAGCGAAGTTTCAGAAAGAGCTGGAGTTTTTAAACAGAGGCTCATTTTCAAGGCGTTGAATCAGCAAGCAAAATTTCATTTAAGTCACATTTGATACATACCACATTTTTATAACAGCTGAAGGTAACACAGTTACCTGATCGTGTTATAAGATGATTCTATGTGGCTGGAGAACACATAATGCAACCCATTGAAGCAGTTTGATGAAGTTGTGAAGCTGGCAGTGTTAGAGATTTGCCTTTTTTGTCACGGTAAAATCTTCCTACTTTTATACAACTTGATATTATGTGACAGAGCAAAGTGCTGTGTTATTGTGGCGGAGCAAAAACGATGCTTGGCTTTAACAGTTGAGAAAAATTGTGTGTGTGCTTTCCCAGCCAGCCACTCTTAAATTGGTGCTCGTGTTGTAGAAGTGTATTTCTGCCAGCTTTGCACATCTGGACCTTTGGAAAATCACTCAATTCATATTGGATGAAAAGTGATTCTAAACAGAAACAAGATTTGCCGCAAAAATCTCGATTGGATTTAGGTCACACATGGGGTCACCAGTGTTTTGGATTATTGTCCTGCTGGAAGGTAACATTCTAGTCTAGTGTTTGGCAAATTGTCCAGGAAGTTCCTTTTTGCCCTCTTCTGACGCGCTTCAGTCCCGTGACCCCTATCATGGTTTGTGTCGAATAACAAACATGGCTTCCTTTGAGCAATAACTTTCCTCTTGTCACTCTTCCATAAAGGCGTGTGTGGAGTGTGACTAATAGCTGTGGTGTCAAGAGATTCTCCCACCTGAAGAGCAGCACATTTTATTTGAGTATCGGAGTTGAGTCTAAGGCTGTTATTTATTGAAAAATAAAGTAAAAACGGAATTGTTTGAATTTTTATAACCAATTTTGTGCCTTATCTTGACATGGCTGAGTTTAATGCAGTCTTTATCAGTGTCAGTTAAGAGCATTCATGATCTTCACGTGACCCAAAATGAAAAACGCGTTTGCTACCTCTTTATATAAACAACCTTATCAAATTCTCAAACCTTTAATGTCATCCTTTTAGAAACAGTTTTGCTGTAACTGCGTCAGTCCTTAAACATTTAACGTAAAATAAATGAGTGCTGAGGCAGCTGAGAACAAACATGGTTTTGAATCTTACCGCCCGTTTTTCTTTTTTTTGTTTTTATCATGAACCAGAGCTTCTTGAGTCATGTTTACATTAAAAACAGCTTCTCCTCGAACACAAACACTTCAGCCTAAGTGTTGTAGACACAGAACAAAGTAGAGGAAATAAACCCAGGGACTTGATCACGTTCTCTTAAACATTGTTTTGGTGAGAACTTGCAGACTGACATTCAGTGGCTTTTTTTTTTCTTTCTCTCCCCCTTTTTTGTTTTTTTATGTTCCAGCGAGCTCTCTCTTTGGTTAAGAAAAAATATTTCAGATGTCTATTTTATTTTATTTTATTTTTTTAATTGTCTGTTTTCAAAATGCTCGTAAAATTAAACAATGCAAACACTGCTGTGAAACGGCTGCTTTTCCCCTTGGAAACACATTTTTGCAGTTTTTAGTGACTTATTGTATCGTTTCCCTCAAGGTATCCAAGAGTTTCCAGAAAACATCAAGAACTGCAAAGTTCTCACTGTTGTAGAAGCCAGTGTGAATCCTATTTCCAAGTGAGTGCACATTCCCATCATTTAATGCAACCTCAGAGTGCCTTACATTTTTAAATACGTGTCAAACACGTATTAAAACCTCCAGGTATCCTCATTCTGAAGAACTTTTTGAGAGGCTTTTTGTGCTTTAATGCTCTCTGCTGTTGTGTTTTGCCAGGCTCCCAGAGGGTTTCACTCAGCTCATGAGTCTGACGCAGCTCTACCTGAACGATGCCTTCCTTGAGTTTTTACCAGCCTCGTTTGGCAGGTCGGTTCACTTTCCAGTTTATATTGCAGAGCAGTTTGTAAACACAGGAAATTCAAGTTAAAACTGTCTTTTGTTTCTGTTGGCTTTTGTTTTAAATCCAACTACTGTATATAGCCAAAAAAAAAATTTTTTTTTTTTTTACCAACATTTTAAATAAAATTTTCTGCGAATTTCTTGAAATTATCAGTCAAAATTTATTGACATTTCAAAGTGCTTTACGTCATAAAACAGTCATTTAACAGAGAATCAACAATTGAAACTCTATATTTAGTCAGGTCAAATTCTTAATTGATCATTTTTCAAGAGCAACTCTGGACGATTAGCTCAATTTGCATGAATATTTTTGACCATAAATTGCGTATGCGCAAAGGAGGATTAGACTTGGATTTATATTTTAAAAAACGGGGTAAATATAAAGGAAGATTCTACTTTTACAGTGTAAATAATTAGCAGCATCAATAACGGATTTTCTTTTTGGATGCAGTTTGTCGTTTTTATTTACATTTTCTGCAATCTTTAACAACCAAACCTGACTGTCTCCCCAAATATGACCCAGTTCCCATGGTAACCAATGTCACCAGCTGGTATTGTACAGACACCTTGAATACATTGGGATATTATTGAAAAGCCTGTTTATGTTAGCAAACGCATTATATAGATGACTAATGGATGTCAGAGAGACTTTATTGCTGTTAATTCTGACTGTTTTCCAGCTACAACTAACAAAAACATGACATTTGACATTAGAATATTATATCAGACCTCTAAAAAAAGCATTTAATATCGAATATACAGAATGTGGGATTTATAAAAAGTATTTTTAAATTATTATTTATTTTCAAAAGGCATTTTCAATCTGACAAACGACACTCAGGCTGTTTTATCTAATTATTGAAGTTGACTATTTCAATATACTCAAAACATGTCAACGTGACTTTTGGCATACTGAACTAATTTCCACTGTGTTATTTATTATATTGACCTATTTTGATCTTCCCTCCTTCTAAAAATTAGCTCATGAGTAGTCATGCTCTAAAATAGATAAATGTTCCTTCTCGATTTTTGAGCTGAGTTTTCCGTTCCTGTCTAAATTTGGTCACTTCTTGCATAAGAATAAACAAGATTGCAGTAAGAACAGTCCACAAATATAGGTCATATGGATTGACCTATACTTGCTTCATTAAGAATTTATCTAAATTAACTTTGAAACGTGAAATTGTTGGGCTTTTTTTGTGTGTGTGGTGGATATTGGTAACCAGTGGGTTCACTTTATTTAGTTTTACAAGATTTTATTCTCTTTATGAAAAAACTGAATTTCTAGCCAGACTTTGGAACAATATATTGAACTTTTGGCGAGTCAGGAGCCTCACAGTGACTGGTTGTTCCCTCAATGCTTTGGTCTTTTTGACAAAATCCCACCATGAGGTGGAAAATGAAAGGATTTGAGTGTTCTTCCTGCAGTAACAACTTGCACACTAAAGAGTATTGGTGTTTCCCCAACTGGCAGCTTATTCACAGATCAGAAAATACATAAAGTTTTGTATCAATGAGTGACGGAGACTTCCAGTATATCTCACTGACTTTCTATGAATAATTTTTGGAATATTTCGAAAGAAAAAGGGATCATTTCAAATCCATCTGGCAAAACTTTGAATAAGTTATTACAAATCCAAAATGCTGGGAACCATTTGAAATAATATGGTTGCTTTGATTAAAACGACCACTTACAGAAATGATACAATCAACCGTTGTGTTGACGCGTCACCCTTACATCATGACCAGGCCGAATGAGGTGTTTTGTGATCACATGATACTTACCAGCTCTGTGCATCAGATCCTGAGATGTACTTTTATTGTTTTGTGTTGGTTTTTTATTAACTTTTTCCAATCACAACTCAACTTTAATGAGACATAGTCAGCTGCACCCTAAGCTCAAAGTTTGTAACATATGTGGAGAAAAACTCAACTCTTGACTCTCTTTCTGGTTACAGGCTGACGAAGCTGCAGATACTGGAGTTGAGGGAGAACCAGTTAAAGATGCTGCCAAAGTAGGTGGTTTGTCATCCAACAAATATCCAAAGCATTTTCCTATAAAGTGATCCATCTGCCATATATAATGCTGGTCTTTATCACTGCCTCTTGGTCCTCTAATACATCTCTGTTTTGTACTTCATCCAACCTCCTTTTTTTTTTTTTTTTTTTTTTATCTCCTCCCGTTCTCTCCGTATTGAATTCCACTGTGTTACATAAAGGCCCCCCCACCCCCTCATTTGGCCACTTGCTGTGACAGGTTTTATAATCCCCAGCTAACTCACAGGGGTGAGGATTATTTCACCATTTTCACAGGGGGTGGTGGGGGTGGGGAGGGGGGACTGAATGTCCCACAAATATTAGCGAAGGCTCCCAGTGCTTTTCACCAAAGTCAGATTCTCTTTCTTCCTTCCTTTTCTCACTCACTCTCGCTTTCATGCTTCACTTACCGCATCATTTCATGCCCTTCCCATTTCCTCTGCAAAAACCGCGCTTCCCTGCTTTCCTTTAAGTTCTTCCTTCCTCTGGCATGGTTTCCTTTTGTTCTCATGCTCACTGTTGATGGTGACTGACAGGCCCGGCCAGCGCTCGCGGTGCATCAGCCGATAGTTTCTTTCTTTCTTTATTTATTTTTCTCCGCTGTGTTTATGTGACAGAGGACAGACCTGTTAGGAGCTGGAGGCCCGACAAAAGAAAAGGACTAATGATCGGGAAGGTTGCCAGAGCAACACGCAAGCACGTCGCGCATGTAAACGCACGCGTGCGCGCTCAAAAAGAGCCGCAGCAGACGTCTTTCTCAGGGTTTCTGTACGAAAAGTTCAGCATCGTTTCCCCTTCGTCACATTAATGAACTGAACGTTTAAAGAGGGCTCATCACACATTTGGGTCGCAAGGTGGTTGAGATTTATTTCCACCAGTGACCCCACTCTCTAGTTGAGCTAGCACAGTTTGTTCTTACCCCCATTTCAACCTGCGAAGGCAGCTCAGGTTCTTGCCGGCTTCGATGTAGTAATATGGGAAAGCTGGCAAATACTTGCTTTCTTTGTCATGAGTAACGATTTCATGCTGAACCTCGTTGCTAAGAGGTTTTAAATTATATTTATAATTGGTGCAGTGAGTCTGATAGCATTGCTTTATGGGAGGCGCATGAAAGGAAAACAGAAATTCCACAGCGGTGGGCCTCAAGCGCTCCATCCTGCACTGAATATGAGTCAAGTTCAAGGTAACACTGTTCATTCTCTCGACTAGAGGCCTTATCAAATAGTGTTTTGTTTTTTTATTGGCTTAGTTCTTAATGTAAAAATATATTCCTCTAATTATTTTCAGAAATTATGAAGCTGAATGATCATAAACAAAAGCTAAAATCTACTGAGCACTTCCATTTTCCAGAAAACTTTATGTAGCGCCCCGTTTCCACTTAGTTTGCTTGTTTAGTTAAGTTAATAAATATAACCTCATCAAACCCAATTTTGAGCTAGACGAACTGAAGTTGGATATTAATACACTCAGAGAACGACAGGCATCCATTGTTATGGATGCAAAACAACCAGAGGTGCACCAATTGCAATTTTTTGGCCAATCACCAATCTTTAAAAATGTTTTTTTTTTGTTTTGTTTTGTTTTTTTTGTTTTGTTTTTTGTCTAAGAAATTGTTTGACTTTGTGGTTGCCCAATTTGACAGTTCTTGATTTTCAGACCTTGTTGGAGGTAGATAAGATCGGTGGATAAGATTGGTTTGTTCTGCAAGTATCCCAAAATCAAGAAAATTGAGGCTGTCTCCATTGCTGTTTGGCGATATAGACCAATTTCCGTCTGGCCAAAAAAACTGCTCATTTTCCGTCTGGCCAAAAAAACTGCTCATCCTAATGCCAAAACTTTTTATCAAAAAACAGGTTTTTTCAGAAGTTGGCGTGTTTCTGTTGAGCAAATTTACTTTTGAAATGTCAACTTGCTCAATTATATGGTCAATGGAAACACAGCTACTGAAATGCTAAGTGACAATAATGCATTTCTCTTATGTTTTCATGTTATCAACACTGTAATTACCGAGTTTAAGAGATTGTATAATACAGTGTGTGAGATGCATTTCGTGACATTTTAAATACAAGTCGGTTGTATTAGATTTATATCAGAGATCTGGGTTGGTGTTGCAACTTTTCCTGATGTTTTTGTTAATTTTCCGTTCTTTTGTCAAAACTTTGATTTCAAAACTTAATGATTTCAGCTTGTTATAACAAATGTAAAACAAATCAGTGAAGATACCTGGACTAAGTGATGTGGTTTGCCATTGTTCAGATTGCTCTTTTTTTTCCCTCTTTTATTTCAGAAAGAATACAAACCTTTTCATTTTCTTTTTTGCAGTTATCAGTTGGTCAAATGATGCCAAAACAACAAGCAGCTGAATAGTCCTGGTTTTTATCTGCCTGTTTACAGTGTAGTTGCTAATGGGAGCCGATGACCTGAATGTGTGAAGCAGATTGTGGAGCCTGTCTCAGGGCGAGCATACGTCACATTTTCCTTCATTTAAAATGCGATTCTGTCACAACTAAGCTCCAAAAACTAAATATATTTCCACATTTCGTTCATTAGTCAGTGGCTGGAGAATATCCAAAAATGTAAAAAGAAAAAAAAAATACTTTTTCTCTTATTTTTCTTCTTCCTTGGCTTGCTTTTCCTAGCATATGTTCTGCATCGCTTGCAGTCACAGCTTTTGCTTTTGACTTCGCTTTTTGATTTAGGACCAACACATGGATTTGCAGTCATTATTGCACGTGTCGCATAAATCCCGTATGGCATTTTAGACATTTCTGTGGCTCGGTTTTTGAATGTGCATCCATCTCGTGTGTCAATAGGAGCATGCAGAAGCTCGCACAGCTGGAGAGGTTGGACCTGGGGAGTAATGAGTTCACTGAAGTGGTAAGTAGCTGTCAGTCTGTCGCTGCCCAAAGCGCTTCACCTCTCCGGAGGTGACAGCGTCTCCCCGCTCTCTTAATTAGCTCGCTTTTTCTCCCCACTAATATTTTATAGTACAGCTGTAAAATGTTGCGTATCTTTCCAACAAAACTTTAAAAGTGTTTTCTGATCTTGTAGCCTGAGGTGTTGGAGAACCTGAATGGACTCAAGGAGCTGTGGATGGACGGGAACAAACTGAACTCTCTTCCTGGGGTAAATAAATCAAAACAAATTCGAGTTGTTTTCAGCAGATTTCACCGAAGCTGTCTGTCAAATTTAAGTTTTTCCTTCTTTACATAGAGCTTTTCTTTTCTGCTTTTTTGAGTGTGTCAAAAAAAAAGTGGCCTGAAAATCTGCAGTGTTTCCTTTTTTTTTTTTAGACGTTAGCGATTCATTCCTATGTTTGGATATTCAGAATTCATTTCATGAGATCCTTATTTTTCATCCAAATGGCTCTGCTTTGCTGTAAAGTGGGTCAGAGCATTAGTTCTGCTGGCAGCATTTCAGCAGCATCAGCTGTAATCACAGACTGGCCTTTTATTAGCAATGAAGTCCGTCAAGCATATAAAACGAAAGGGTTGGCTGCAAATCTTTCAATACATGTGAAATGAGTGGGGAGTTTTTGCTTTCAAAATATGAAACTAGCGAATGTATTCCACAGGTAAGACGATGTTTCTCTTAACACCCTCTTCTATCTATGATTTATTGATTGATTTATTTATCTTTTTCCACATGCCGCCTTCCGTCCGTTCAGATGCTGGGGATGCTGAAACAGCTGGTTTATCTGGATGTGTCAAAGAACAACTTGGAAACGGTGGATGAAAAACTCTCCGGCTGTGAGAACCTGCAGGACCTCCTGCTCTCAAACAATGCTCTCACACAGCTGCCCGGCTCCATCGGTGAGGATTACAGTTCGCTTTCACCTTGTTCGATGAAAGTCTGTTACGAAACGTCTAGCTTTCGGTCGCTGAATTCCTATCTGGGGTGTTTTCTAAGATTTCCTGTGTGGCTAAAGGGCATTTACTGTAAATACCACCAGCTTTCTCAAAACACTTTATTTTAAGTTTTTATTCCAAATATAGAGGTACTTGTTAACCCAGGTAAAAGCTAGTTTACCACAAAAGCTAATTTTCAGCAGGGTTTCTTCTGAAAACCTTAAAAAAGGAGTGTGTTTTTGTAAATCCAGATAGTATGGAAAAGGTTTGAATTTCCAGAATTTATTCATTTACCAAAATCTTCAAGAATCTGAATTTCTAGAAAATATAAAACTTGCACTGATTTATAAGATTTTTGTTTTATTATTGACAGAGAACCTTCACATAAATGTGCGTTTTATTTTCTCCTATCCTTTGTGGATGATGGTTTTTGGCTGAAAGAGTCCTAATCTACTGGTTGAGATGCCAGTTGAACAAATCTTCAAAACTCCCATTTTTCCAAATAAACACAAATTCGCAAGGTCTCAAAGATTCTGGATTTAATCTGACAAATCTCAAGTGTTTTTAGATTTTTAAAAAGGAGCTGATCTAATTGCACCCAAATGGCAAAAAAAACTGTGAAACAACCCTTCACCACAGTGTTGTAGTTAATGCTGGCTTCAGATTGTTCTGATAGGACAAACTAAATTAGGTCTTTACTCTGACCTCGAGGATGATACAGGAACCTTGCAGGAAAATCCCAAAAATTGTTTGAACTTAAGATGAAAAAAAAATACATGAAAGTATTTATCCTGTATTTTTTTGTCTGGCTGAATATTTGCAGCCAGACAAAAATTCTTGTCAATCATAATCATGATTTGTAAAGCAATTTTATTGACTTTTTTCCAGTGTTTGCTACTTAAAATTAAAAAAAGTGCATCACAAAGATTTGAATGGATGGATGGAAGCACATAATTCTGTGTTTTCACAAATATTGCATCAAAAAATAAAAGTAGGTAATGATAACAAATGTGATTTACCAATTTGGTGATTTGGTTTGGTGTTATATTGGGAAGATAAGGTGCATTTCTTTCTTTCTTTATTTATTTATTTAAACTCAGACAAAGTTGGAAAGTTGCTGGTTCAGTTCTAGCTTCCTGTTCTACCATTTGTTGATGTGCACAAGGGCAAGGAACTAAACAATAAGTCGCCTACCAATTTGTTACTGACCACTGTTATGCTGGATGTGAAATTTCAAGTTAACAGGTTGCAAGATTTCAGCGATATTTAAAATAACATGGGAGGGAACAGTCACAGAGCTCGGTTACTTATGGAAGTATGGATGATTTATGTAACAGTTCAAAGTATAGAGCAGCAGGTAAATCTCCAAGATTTAAAAGAAATATATATAAAAAAACATCAAAATCTTGTCATATCTGTTACATTGATTGTCTGAGTTGCTTCGTACTGCTGTTTATCTCAGAGCTGAGTACTTCTAAGCTATATACAGTATTGATTTTGGTATTAGCGAATCTAATTAACTGCTCTAATGGAGCCTCCTCTTTGTGGTTTAACAGCAAGTGATAATCAATAACTATCCTGGATTGTTGTCTTCCTCTTCCTGATTCAGTCTCTCTTTTTTCCCATCTTAAGGCTCTTTCAAGAAACTGACAACGCTGAAGGTGGACGAAAACCAGCTGATGTATTTGCCGGACTCCGTCGGGGGGTGAGTGTCGAGTGTTGCAGCAGTAGCTTTGAAATAATCGCCAGAATAAAACCAACGAGATCAGTGGATTATTGTGCTATTTCCATCATCCGGTCACTGATCAGATAAACTCTGGGGGTTAAATCGGATATTCCCACAGAACATTATGATTGTGCTTCTTTTGAATTGTTTAATATATTAAATTCCTCCTGTAATGGTTTTTACTTTGTGGACTAAATCACATTACCTGAGTATTATGGTTTTATTGCAAGACTGTTCTGAGAAGGAACTCATGGTGAATCCTCAGATGAATTTCTAATCGACTAAAACAGTTTTAACTTTTCAGAAGTTTATCTCGTGCACAGCAGAAGGGTACATGTAACTGCTGCTGAATGTTGGCGCACATAGTGACTCTCGATCTACTGCAAAGATCGAGTACGAAGTTTAAAATCTATTTAATATCGGACTTCCGGATGGCAGAGAAGCGAGCAATAGCTTAAATTTCGAACCGTCACCATAACTCGCAGGTGGCTGTCAAACTAGTTGCTCTGTAGTTTTTGTTAGCGGGGCGTCTGACTATTCAATGTAAGTATGAGTATCTCTAAAACTGCTAAAATTACAAAACTAAAGTATGTAAAAAAAAATCTATTTAATATCATTTCAATCTCACATCCATCAAATACTTAAATTTGTTAACCGACAAATACATTTTGCAGCTGCAAATTATTTTTTTCCCCTTTTTATTGTTTCCAAACACTGTCAATTATTCCATATGTCAGAATGCTTTTCCTTGTGTGCTTTGACACAGATTATGTGACAAAGCCTATGATTTAGCTTAATCCCCTGCAAGGATTTTAGCCTCCGCAAGCTCTTTTTCTATTTTTAATTTTTTTATCTTTTTGGTTTGTACTTTTATATTTTGTTTGATAAACTCCCTTTGCTCTGTGATTTCGGTCAGAGTTGTGTTAACCAGGTTCTTAATGTTCAAATCAAGCTCTTGTGTCAGAACAGATTTCTTCCATTACTAATTGTTGTTTTCTTGAGTGATTTTGCAATTAATTGAACATTTGTCCATCATATGACAATATAACAAAAACTCTTCTCAAACATTAGTAAAAGTTATTTAGAGAATATATATGAGTCAATACAATGTTTAAAAAAAACAAAATCTTGCCTTAAATACAGTTGCTAGTTTTTGGAGTGTGTCAGCTTTATGCATCTAGAGATTAATTTTTTCAAAATGTTTTGATTCAGATTTAAGGATGAACCGATTGCAGTTTTCTTGCCGATCACCAGTCTTGAATTAGCCTGACCTGCCTGTTCCGATTTTGCATGATTTTTATTCATTTATTTATTTATTTTTTGACTGAAAAGCATCAAGTGCTTTCTCTTTCCCTCTATTCCATAAACACTTATAGCATGTATGACACCTCATCAGCTTTTCTTGGCTTGTTTTATACAATAAGCCAAGGACGACTTATTTTTCAGATATTTTTCAGTTTTTTACAGGAGGTGTATCGACATGTCGACCTCAATTTCTTTCATTTTGGGAGAACAGTAATCAGCCGTTACTTGCATGTGAAGCTGGTCTTATCTATCGACCTCATCTACCTCAGCAAAGGTCTAAAAATCAACCAGTTGTCTTTTGCTCTGCTGTGAGAAAAAGTTGACTGACAGACCACCAGGTCATGTCGACATGTTTTCACATAACAATACTCACTCTGCTGTTGCCAACTCATTGACTTTCTTGCTTTATTTAACATTTCAGACAAAAAAAATAAAAATCATTATGGGCCAAAATCAGAATAAGCAAATCAGGCTTTTTAAATATTCGTAATCGGCGATCGGCCAGAATACTGCAATCAGTGCTGTAAATATTCACATTTACAATTTTCGCAACTCTGTGTAACTTTGTGTTCACATACAACCCAGAGTACATAAAGTTTTATCTTGTGGTTGTAGCACATCAGTAAAATGTGAAAGGCACGCAACTCAAATTAATGTCTGCATCAATGTCAACGCACTTTGACTAAAATCTTCCCAAATTGCACCAACAGACTGACTTCCATCGACGAGCTAGACTGCAGCTTCAACGAGATCGAAGCCTTGCCCCCGTCCATCGGCCAGTGCGTCAGCATTCGCACTTTTGCCGCCGATCACAACTTCCTCTCCCGGCTTCCCCCTGAGGTGAGCATGTTCATCGGTTCGTAAATCACCATCAGTCCACTCAGCTGGCTGCGCCGGCTCATCACTCATGAGTTCCTGGTTTGCTCCCCTCGCAGCTGGGCAGCTGGAAGAGCGCGACGGTGCTGTTTCTGCATTCCAACAAGCTGGAGTCTTTGCCCGAGGAGATGGGCGACATGCAGAAGCTCAAAGTCATCAATCTGAGCAACAACAAGTGAGACTCGACCTAGTTTGTTGACTTACAGAAATTGGTTTTGCTTCTGATTGTAAACGCAGTCGTATCCTTTTGGAAAATGCCAGTTATTTTATCTGAAATAAAACCTGCTTTAACAGACTTTAATATAGCTTCATGATTTTGTTTTTTGTTTTTTCTACTACAGATTAAAGAATCTTCCTTACAGTTTCACTAAACTCAGTGAGATGACTGCAATGTGGCTGTCTGAGAACCAGGTGAGCCTTTTTGCTGGATGATTAATCCTGATGAATCGATTATTGAAATAACCGTCAACTAATTTAGTAATCGATTAATTGTTAACAGTAGTATGCAAACTCAAAATAAGACCAATTACTAAACAACGACAGACTGGGAGCATAATTGCTCATGTGACTTAGTTTTAGCTTTCCCCTGTTCAAATTCTGTAAAAAAAAAAAAATCCTATTAAGCGCTTTTTGCTAGCCAATTATTAATCCAGATATAAACTACAGATCAACCCTACACTGCATTAATAAGGTGAGCAGAAACAGCTGAGATTTTCACACGTTAGGATTTCTTTTTAGTATTGAATGCATATTTTGCTAAAAAAAAATGATCAAGGATTCACTAAGAGTGCTATGTTATTGCAATTTAAAAAACGAGCGATATTTGTATTTATTTTTAATTTTTATGTATTTTTCGTATTGTAAAAAATTCAGCTGAAGTGGTTAAATGCATAGACTGGAGATTGTGGCAATTTTTTTTTTTTTTTTTTTTTATCCAATTAATCGATTAGTCGCTAGAACTAAAATAATTGTTAGTGGCAGCCCTAACAAAATCCGAACCATCAGATGGTCCCTGTAACTTGAAGTGAAAGAAATCCGCGGTGAACCCAGGAGGTAAAACCAGGAGGCCCAAATGCATTAAACCACTTCCTGGATATTGGATCTAAACAGGCAGGTCAGCCAAGTGACACCCAAAACCCTGACTTTGGACTGTAGCAGGATGCTAATGGATGTTAGAAAATGAGATCCTTATCCTAAATGTTTCAGGGAAGCAGGGGGGAGGAACTGGTGGACTCTCCACAGAAACACTGGTATTTGCCATGTTTATCTGAGAAACACCGAAGTGGTTTGTGAGATAAGGCAGTAACAGTCAGCTAGAGGCAAATAAGATAAGGATAGCAGACTTGATAAAATGCATCTCTACACATTATGCCGTCGCTTGGAAGCCTTCACATTTGTAAAAGCTTCATTTAGTCACAAAAAACCGAGTTTCAGAGCAAAACCTTTACCTTTTGTCCGCGGAGGCATAGTGATGTTGGAGAGGACTCTGTACTACACAGCTGAATAGGTGTTGGGTTTGTCTGGCGCATAAATATTTACACATTACAGTCTACCTCCCACAAGATCCTTGAATAAATTATTCATGCCAATTCATCTCTGGGGTGGACTATTCTAAGACTCTGTTAAACTACCTTGACAAATCATCATCCCCTGGAGCTTGCAGCCATTTTAAAAATGCCGCAGCAAATGTTTTTGTACAGAATCAGCTGCTGGAATGACATGAAGATGCTTATATGCAGAAAAAAATTGCACTTAAAGCTTGAATCTAAGATGAAAGGAGAAAATCATCACGTGGAAACATATGAGCAGACGCAGTAAGAGAGCGAGCGACGATCTGACGGTGAAGTGTCTTAATGCGGCATCGGAGAACTTTTTGACAGGAAAAGGCACCCAGAGGTTCCTGGGAAATGTCCTTGTCAAAACACATCAGAGGTGAGGAATCTCAAACTCACCAGCTTCAAAGAGGAGGCAGACTTGTTCAGAATCCAGTCGCCATGGTAATTTTACAGAGTGGCAGCGAAGGTTTTTGAGCAACGTGTATTTTAACTTGCTGCTTCACAGCAGTCGAAAACTGTTTAATTTGCCACAATAGGCTAGGATACTGAGAACTTATGTTTATGTTTCGTTTTTATGACTTTATGTAGTGATTGTATATATGGTACATGGTACAGTGTGTTTTATGAAATTGAGCAGGTGAGTTTTGTTAACACATCTGCTCACGATGGAAACTAGCTTCAGTGCAAAGCCTCTTTTATTAATGTCATTGTTTTAAATAAAGCAATAAACTAAACTAACAGCCTATTTCTTAGGTCATTTCTACTTAAAACATTTGAATGTGATATATTGAAGAAGTCAGTATGGAACAAAAGAATTAATATCACTGGAAACGCTGAACTTTTTTTTGAACAATAAAGCCAACAGTTTGTCACCTTTGAAAGCTGCCTTGTTGCTAACATACATCTACAAACACAAGCTGTTGCCAGAGTGGGAAAGGTGGAAAAAACGGCAACTGTCCTAAAATAATTTTTGTAAATTGAAAACTTTAAACCATAATTATTACTTGGTGACTTTTTTTGCTGTATTTTTCAACTTTTCAGACAAAATTAAAATGCTATTGGGCCAAAATTTGAATTTTTTTAAAATAATAGCGATCGGCCAGAAAACCACAATCAAAGACCGTACTGGCACGATCTTTGATTCTTCTGGTTTAAAAAGGTGTGAAACAAAGTTGGTGCTTTACACTTGGCAGAAAGTAAAATGACATTTAATTTAGTGTCGTTAATTTTGTGTTGTGGCTGCAACTTGTGACAGCGTATCTGCTTTGGCTTCACGTCGTTCACCTTTGTCATGCTGCCAAAGTGAGGAAACCCCACAGCGGTCCTTTTTTCCACCCCTTTTTTTTTTCCATTGAGCCTTTGACAAACAGCTGCTGACTCTAGATAGATGACCTTCTTTCTTTCTGTCTCCCACAGTCAAAGCCCCTGATCCCCCTCCAGAAAGAAGAGGATCCGGAGACCCATAAAACCGTGCTGACCAACTACATGTTCCCCCAGCATGCGGAGGACTGTGAGTGCTTCACAAGACTCGTAAAACTTAACGCAGTCTCATAAAAAATGTCTTTTCGCTTAGGTTAAACTTGCTTAGCCATTGCATTGCCCGGACTAAAGTTACCATGTTTGTTTTCACAAACCTATGGGTGACCTACAAGGATCCCCGGCTCCATGTTTAATGAGCATTCGTTACAGGAGGCGGCAGAAGAAACCCGAGTGGCGGTCGGGCGTCCATCTGTTGCTTTGCTTTTGGTTTCTCTTACAGCCAGATAGCATGCAGCTGACCCTGTTGCATCTCAGCTTTTGAGTAATTAGAGGTTCAGGATCTACACACTTAAGCTCCCGAAATGGTCAGAAGTCAAAAGCTCTCTTCTCCGCTCTTGTTCTCATTTTCCCCCATCGCAGCTGTTTGTCTGTTTTGTTTTGTTTTTTTTCTTTTCTGAACGGCTGGAATTGGCGACCACTTCAGCGCTATAGTACAGTTTTACATCTTCTTTTGATAAGGGTGGGGAAAAATGCACCCAAAAATGACTCGTACTACCCACTCAGCCCTCTCTTGGGTTAACTACAGTTCTTAATAAAGTTTTCTCTCAGCTGAGAGAAACCAGATTAGATCACCTCAGTGACTTTTCTACACATTAAAGGGTAGGCACGTTGCTAAATCGAGGCCGAACATTATTTTGACACAGGAAAACCACACAGGCTGTTTGTTTTTTTTTCCCCAAAGTGTTTAATGCAACTGTGAACTGTCTGTCTGCATGCTCTGAGGTCACATTATGACCGATACGCAGGTGCACAATCTATTCCTAATCATAGGCAGCTGCAGTGAAAAGCTGCTTGCTGCTTTAAGATGAGTTTGCAGCATCTCAGGAAACCAGAGTCACTGTTTTAACCACTTGTTTACATATTTGTGGCCTTGTTTTCCTACTGTTGCATTTATATGTTAATGCATACCAGTGGCTGCAGCTGAAAGTGTAGTTTCATAAACTAAAATAGCCCTCTGTTGTTCAGGAACTGCATCTATGTGAAATCTTCAGCTATTACCACATCCTTTCTGCCTTGGTTTGACTTATCATATGCTGTCACAGTGCCATCTGGTGGTGAAAATCAAGCTTGGACTACCAAGTTTGACTTATTTATTAAAATATATATACAGACACACACAACTAATCAGCCTCATGGCTTCTGTTATGCTCTAGTTATCCCCAGTAGCGACTCTGAAAACTTCAATCCGGCTCTCTGGGAGGAGCAGCGCAAGCAGCGAGCTCAGGTGGCCTTCGAGTGCGATGAGGACAAGGATGAGAGAGAAACACCGCCAAGGGTTAGTGAAACACATTTGTTTACGTTTGCATGATTCGTAGTAAGTTTGGGGGGGTCATTTAGGAGAACTATTATTCAAATTTTGCTTCCTTTGCAAAAAGAGATGAAGAATTAGTCTTGTCTACTAATTTACATTTCATTAAAACGTTAGCAGTATTATGTGAAATTGACTTTTTTTTTTTTTTTTTTTAGCTCTCCATCATGTTGTAATGTTATTTCCTCATCAAAAACATACCTGGACTGTTACCTTAATGTTTGAGAAATCCTTTAATTTTCCGTGGCAACGATTCAGCTGTGCAAAATGTCTAGGTGGACAGAGTGCCACCTTCAAAGACAATTTAATATGAGCATTTTTATAACAGAAGGTAACATAGTGACTTGATTGTGTCGTAAAATGGCACTATGTATCAGCTAACATCTCCTTTGGCGCTAAATGTGATATATCTTTTAGATTTTTCAGATATTGCTCGTAATGAAATTTTATACTTAAAGTATTTTTTGTGGTCTCTTGTAAACATTTATAACTGTAAAGTTTATTGAAAATTTAAATACAAGATACAAAAAAAGCTGCGTTTTGAATACTGGAACTTCCCTCCCTCCTGAGGTCAGGGGGTTTTTGCAGGGTTCTTTTTCTGACCGTCTTCATTATTAAAGCAGGAACCAGGAACCTGAACGGTTTTAGCTCCTCTGTTTCATATCAAACGTCAGCCTTGGCTGGGATAGTCGTAGTTTTAACCACATAGGTTGAGGCTTCCTCAACACACGAGGACCCAAGCATGAAAATCTTTCTGTTCCACTGTTTTCGTAAAGATTTATGGCACATGCCAAGAACGTAAGAGCTGAGCGGGCCAGAGAAGTGAATAAGGGAGAAGCAGAAGCGATTTGGCTTCTCAGAAGTTGCACACTGTGCTGCAATTAAAGTTCCCACACAAACATAGCAGTCTTTGTTAATATACGGTCATCTTTTGGATTCCAGGACCAAGACTGGACTCAGTCCTCAAAATTTAGACTGGCAGTAGCAAAGCTTTCTGAAAAAACTCTTGGGTCACTGCAAAAACAAAAAATCTTAACAAGTGTTTTTGGTTTGTATTGGAAACATCCTAGCATACTATAAAATAAGACAAAACTAACTTACAGATAAATTTCCAGCAAAGTATCAGTACTTGTTTTAAGTCAGTAATCCCTTAACATTGATTAAAAAAAAAAATACTATTTTTTTACTAATACTAATCTGTTTGTTACTATATGTTAAAACAAGACATTTTAACATATAATATGGGAAAAGTATCTTGTTCCAATGTCAAAGTATTTCACTCATACTTTGTGTACTTTTTTGTCATTATTAAGAAATTATTGACTTAAACTTGTATTTCTTTCTGAAAAATGACTTGTAAGTTCATTTTGTTTTATTGTAAAGGCACTAAGGCATTTGCACTAGAATCTAAACCAAAAATACTAGGTCATATTTTGTGTTTTTGCCATGAAAAGCTGTTTCTGAGTCGACCAGTTCAAGAGTTGTTGGATCCGCGAGTGAATGAAGATCTGCTGGTGGAGTAGTGGCTTTGTTTGACCAAAGACAGCCTGGTGGGGATAAATAGGAAACCCTAAACATTGGCAAAAAGAAAGGAGGGAAAAAAAAAAAAGGATTTTTCCACATATTTTGTGTCCTTTGAATCCAAACGTGTATTTGCATTCTTCCAGGAGGGGCACCTCAAACGCTACCCGACGCCTTACCCAGACGAGCTGAAGAACATGGTTAAAACGGCCCAGTCTGTGGCTCACAGGCTGAAGGAGGATGAAACGAGTGACGAGTCTGGGAAGGAATCCAAACCAGTGGAGAGGAACCACATTGGAGTTCAGGACGTGGGAGTTAAGGTCAGCTCGAGCTAAAACAAATGTGGAAATAAACCAGTTTCTTTCATGTGTTTTTTGTTTCTTTAGCAAGTTAGGGGGGGCCTTTTATGGCCCTTGAACTTCTTCACATTTTGTGATCTTCCCACCACAAATTTTATCTGCGACCACCCAACACAAAGAAGTAAATTATAGTGTTATAGTGGAAGGAAAGGGATTTGTGGTTTTTTGATTTGTGGAACACACTAAAGTAGGAATGATCATGAGAACATTTTTTTTTTTTTACAAGGCATAATATATTGTACGTAAATGTAATTTGGGGCTGAATCAAATAATTAAACAATTAGTTAAATAATTGTTTAATTGTTGATTAATTGTTAACTCAAGTATACAGACTAAAAAAAGTCTACTGGCTGAAAGAACAACATATTCAGAGCAGCAATTCAACCAAAACTGTGTAAAAAAGAAATATATACAAATTTTGCATTGTAAGATAAAAAGAGAACTTTTGTAAAAACAAAATTTCCTGTTTCGCACTTTTTGCTATTCAATTCCATAATTAAGTGGAAAAAATGCATCTAGACATCAGCTCTATATTGTATTGAAAAACAATAATCGTCCAAATAATGAATTACTCAAATAATCTGTAGATGCAGCCCTAATGTAAATGAAAACTTTCAGTCTATTATCAATCTTATTTTTCTTCCAAAGGTGATCGAAGGCCCCTTTCCCAACGGTGTGGCATCGGAGATTGACGCTCCGGTCTCTTCCACTTGTCCCCAAAGTTCTGCAACTGAATCCAGAGAAACGTCCGAGCCCTTCAGCTCCCAGAACATCCCCCTCAAATCTTCTGAAGGTTCAATGATGAACCATGAGGACACACTGGAGGTGGTTACCGTGATACTCCGCTTTTCTCCCTTTCTTCAGAACAAGAAGAGAATTTCAAGAAAAGATCCGGCTGTTTCAAACGACCTGTCTTCATTTTTAGGACACAGAGGAGCTTTCAGAGGAAGAGGAGATGAAAATAGCAGAGATGAGACCCCCACTTATTGAGATTTCCATCAATCAGCCAAAAGTAGTGACTCTAAGTAAGGATAAAAAAGGTAAGCCCTCAAAATTAATTTCAGATGTTTAAAGATTTTCTTTCAGTGGTTGATAAATCAATTTGGATCAATTAATCAATTTATGGGTTTCTGAAGATTACATTTTTAGAGAAATCACAGAATTAACTTCTTGGGTTTCCGTGGTTCAGATTGATGTCAGCAGCCAGCTTGTTTTTTATTTCGTAGAATTAACTACACAAACTGAGCTGCTTACATAAAGGTCCTGATCATTTTTATTTTCCTCATTAATAATTTTTTTTTTCTGGTGAAACTGTGTCCTATTTTCTTCTAATATTCTTACTACGTTCTTATAATTAAGCAGATATTATGGTAGCCTGGCCCTAATACCCTGTGGTACAACATACAGAAGGAATGATAGAAATAAAAGTCACTTTTTGAAAGTGTTTTCTGTAATTTCTTCTCTAGAAAAGAAAGTGAGCAAAAAAAAATAATTGAGATTTGATATAAAAAAAAAATTGGAGACATATCTTTTGATATCTCTCTTTAAAAGATGATGCTGATTCTTTGCTGGACGACACCGTAGCCAACAGCAACCAGAACAACAGCAACTGCTCGTCGCCGTCGCGGATGTCCGACTCTGTGTCTTTGACCACTGACAGCAGTCAGGACAACTCTCTGTGCACGCCAGAGAGGGAGTCCAAGATGCCTTTCCTTCCAAAAAGCAGGTAAGTTCACTTCTTCAGAGCTTTGTTGTCATCCTTTCGTTTCCTCGCAGTCTGACTCTGTGTTTCTCTCTCGGCGATAACTATTACTAGACAAGACGACGAGAATATGAACCAGCCAAAAGACTCCACCCCTCTCCTCCACAATGGCAACGGCTCCGAACCGTCGCTCCAGACCCTGTTGAAAACCCAGCAGACCCCACCGGACTACGACCTGTCGATGGAGGCCTTCATTGAGAAGGGGATAACCAACGGAATGGGGGACGCCTACACCAAGTGGGACCAGATCAATATGAACGTGACCAAGCTGCCGCCGTACCACGCAGCGCAGTTCAACGAGCTGGACAAAGCAAAGAATGGCTCGGTCAATGACTGCAACGACTTCCAGAACGGGAACCAGCAGGGCAGCGACTGCATCAACAGCCTGGTGAACAGAAGCCAAGGGACGAGAGCGGAGACGTCCGCCTCGACGGGCATGGCCGCCAGCAGCGACATGTCGTTGTCGCGCAGCACCGAGGAGCTGTCTCCGGAAAAAAGATGTCCGCTGCCACCGCAGGTGACGAAGTCCCACAGCGTCAGCAATATAGAAGCGGGTGGGATGAAGCTGTACTCGTTTGATGGGGACGACGAGGCCGCCGCCGCCGCAGCAGCAGCGGCGGGTAGAATCGTCCCGGGGCCGGGAGCTCAGGGTCAGAACATCGTCCGGAGCAAATCGGCCAGTCAGCTACTCAATGACCAGAATCTACTGGTCTACCCCGGCTCTTTATCGTCTTCCTCTGACCTGCTGTCATCCTCCAAGCCTCCAGTCAGCACTAGCAGGTATCCGGGGTCGTCCAGCATGAGCATGGGAGTCCCTCCCCCTCAATATAACATCCAGTACGCGAGCAGTGCTGTGCCGAAAGACGGCCTCTGGGCTCAACGGGACCACCAAGGCTACCTCCCACCTCATCCACACTCCCTCGCCAACACCAACTACTCAAACCGTAACCAGGCACCTCCGTATACTCTACAGCCCCAGCAGAGGGGCGTCCCGATGGCCCCCATGGGAGACTGGACCAAGGAGAGGCTTCATTCTGCCGGCGGGCCGCCTCGAAGCAGCACTCTGCAGCGGCAAGGCAGCTCCGCCTCCTCAGTCTCCATGGGCGACCCAAGGCGCATCCAAGCTCCCGAGGGGGAGTACATGACCTACAGGGACATCCACACCCTCGCCAGGGGGCCACTGGCGATGAGCCAGGCCATGCAGAGGCCCTTCTCCGCTCGCACTTACAGCATCGACACACCCATCGCTTCCAGGCCCGTCGCCGCCAGGCCCCCGCCCCACGAGCTTCCAGAAAGGACCATGTCCGTTAGCGATTTCAGCTACCAGCAAAGCAGCCCCAGCAAGCGGCCCAACACCAGGGTGAAGTCTGAGCACTCGCTTCTCGACGGACCGGGTCAGGTGTCGGGAGGGATGGGACCAGGGAGGGTGCCAAATGACTGGCGAGACCAAGTGATGCGGCACATCGAAGCCAAGAAAATGGAGAAGGTAAAAAAGAAAAGTGCTGACGTGACCAAGATATATTTCAGTTTGTTTTTCTTCCTCAGTAGATAGTTGGGATTAAAGTAGAAGTTCATGTTCTTCTCGCCGACTCTACAGCCTATTCAGATACATCAGGTTGTCTGTGCATCCTTACAAAATCTTAAATTCATGTGTCAAAAAAGTGTGTGCTCTAAATAAGATAAATGTTGTTTTTAAAGTCCATTTATGCCAGTGAAAGGTCCAGCGCGATCTGAGTCTGGTGCTGCCCTGCCCCCACTTGTTGCTGGTCTGCAGCGTGAAACATAAGTTCCTAGATTTTGCTCACTAGAAGCACAAATGTAGCTGTTTGGAAATATTTATTTCATGCAAAACAAAAAAGTTTGCATATTTGAAGCAAGCCATGGGACAATGAGAGTACTTTTTTTTTTTTTTTTTAAATTAAAGCATTTTTATTAAATAGTCGTTTAACAAATGGAAGCACAGGTTTACCAGAGGTTACTAATCCATCAATACAGCTCCTCTGATTCACTGCATGCTGATTTTTACTGCATCTGTCCAGGTTTTTATGTTTTTTTTTATTTTTTTTTTATCTTTCACTCATTTGGTGGATTGCATGGCTGCCTTCCGACATGTCGTCAGAATGCGCTGTCTCGCTCCTTTAATTTCAATACTTCTCCGCTGAGCTGGTCTCACTACGGCAGCTGTAGGGATGTGCATGCCGGCCAAGGGGGCATGGCCTTTAGCAGCGCTGAGCGACAGCCCTATGGAGCCCTGAGCTTCCGTGTGAGTACTGTGAACTTTTAGCTAGCGCTCGCAGCTCAAGCTCCAGCTCCTGCTAGTTTCACATCATTTTCGAAAGTAAAGGAAATGTCTGTTTCCTTGTCCACCAGATGTTGAGAAGTAATCAGACCTGGAGAAGCCATCTTTGGCTTGTCCTTTTATAGAAAACCAGAGTTTAGTGTTTCTCAACATCTGATTTCCCGTTACTAAAATTCATGTTTGGTGCCTGGTTTCAGTGAAAACTGGACAGACTGGAGTTTCATGTTCTTTGTGATCATTAGGGGAGCAGCATTTTAACAGGGGCCTTTTTTTTTTGTTTTCAGTATAGAAAATAAAACGGTAGATAAATAAATCCAGTAGAAAGCCTAAAAATATATTTAAAATAGCCCCTTTTAAATATGTTGTGCTCTTTAAAGTAAAACCTCCCCTAAACATCCCAGTATCTCCATCTCACCTCAAATAACTCCTCTTGTGATCGTGATGGGTGTCTGAACCATGACGTTTCCTCCTTTAACTGCATTTGTAACGTTTGATTTTGCTCATCCGCCGTCTTCACTCCAACCTCTGATCACATCAGCCTGACTTCGTAACCTCCCCCTTCATGTGTGGACTTAAAAATATGTTGATGAAAGGTAAGATGGCAAAAGCGTGTGCAATAAGGATGTAGATGTGGGAATTGGCGTAGATGGACACTTTCGATCTCGTTTAATCCGTCTGTGTCGTATTAGTTCCTCTATTCCCACAAACCTAACCACATTCCGTTTAGTTCTTGATTTGAGCCAATCACAATTTAATGTTTCCCAT
The DNA here is from genome assembly GCA_010277015.1 of Poeciliopsis turrubarensis. NCBI lineage: Eukaryota > Metazoa > Chordata > Actinopteri > Cyprinodontiformes > Poeciliidae > Poeciliopsis > Poeciliopsis turrubarensis. Next base: position 1,591,296 of record VMRN01000062.1, read on the forward strand.
AAAAAAAAACTGATGTGCTTTTTCCTTGTTCCTCTTATGTCAAATTAAAGACTTGCTACTGACGTCATCCCTGTCGTCCTTTCGATATGTCATGCATATTGATTGAAAATGTACCAAGTAGATGTTCGGTGTGTGTCATTTCAGTGTAATAATTATCCAAATTTTCTTTTCAGGATGATGTTTTTGTTCCCCAAGGGCCGCAAAGCTACGCCATGGACCCCCACAGAAAAGTAGGTGGAATGCATGTTATCCAGTAAAGAAAAAAAAAAAAATTGTCAGAACTTCTGGTTTCAACTGTATTTATCAAATAAACTTTTAGGGGTATGAGAGTAAAGGGGGGGCTCGGTCCAAAAAGCATGCCGAACGTTTCTTGATTTTCACCGAGCAGTCTGTTTATCTGTGCGTTTCTGTTGCCTAGGTGCCTTTGATGAATGGTCAGATGGGCCCTTCTGGTCGTCCTCAGATGAGCCAGACCTCAATGGCTCGTCACCCTTCCAGAGAGCAGCTCATCGATTATCTGATGCTCAAAGTCTCCCAGCAGCCCCACGGGCCTCCGCGCATTCCTCACGACACGCTACAGCAAGAGGTGAGGCCGTCAGTTTCTCCTCTAACACTTAAATGAAACTTTAACTTTTTATAGCGCTACTATTACAATCACTTGTTTAAGTCTGCGGGTGTTGCTTGCAGATGTTGTTTTTAGTCAGTAATGGTCATATCAGCATGACAAACTTCTAAATATAGCTGCTGCTAAATTGCTAATACCCCTTTAACTTTACATATTTGGTCCTTTAAAAAGCAAGCAAATGTCTTCTGAAGTCACCTAGTTAGTAAACAGAGTCTGCCTGTGTGTAATTTATACTGACACATAAGTGTCAGGATATTTTTAAAGAACACAATCACACGAACTGCATCACAAAGTCCAAAAAATGTGGATGACCTTTCAACGACTTAGCGAGTGGAAAGCCATAAGAAATTCTGTTCTCAGTTTGCCACAAGCTGTGCAAACGAAGAAGGTGCGTGGCACCTCACTCGGAACATGCCACCCCTACTGTAAAACTAGTGGTGCCAGCATCGTGCCTGGCGGGACACCTTTTCTTCAGAGTTGTCAAGACCATGGATGGACATAAGAACAGGACGATTGTGGAAGAAAACCTGTTAAGAGGCTGAAAAAGACTTGAAACTGAATCAGATGTTCGCCTTTTCTTCTAGTTTTTTTCTTTTTCCCACATTTCCTCCCACGTCATAAAAGACTTAATCTCTTAAAGTACTCATTTCATTTTCTCTCTCACTCAGCTGCACAGATCAATACCAGGATTAAGTCTGAAGTTCAAGGGGAGAAACTTACAAGGCATCATGTTTCTGGGCATTTGCTTCAAACCTTCCCATCAGGAAGAACTCTCTGTCCACACAGAGGCTTTGCAAATCTTTCCCTAGATTGTTCCTGTTTGTCCAAAATAATCGGTGTTCCCGTCTGTCTTTCTAACAAACCATTACAAGTCAGTTTGATATTCTTTTCTTGAGTGTCCTGGTGTTTTTGCTTTTGGTGTGTATTAATGAAAGAGAAATGTGTGACCGACAGGGAGTGAAGTGAAATTGTAGCTTATCAAAAGTGTGTGGGTGTGTTTCAGATCCGTGTGAAAGTAGAGAAGAATCCGGAGCTGGGTTTCAGTATATCGGGCGGAGTGGGAGGCCGGGGAAACCCCTTCCGTCCCGAGGACAACGTAAGCTTACACCTTTCTTCTTCCAGTCTTTCTTTTTCGCTTTTAGGGACATTTTGTGCTCCGGGTGCCTACAAAGTCTGGAAAGGTTTTGAATTTGATTTGAAGTTCTTTTCGAGATCTAAAGAAGGATCTGTCCATCCATTCCTGCATTAGCTGTCCGTATGTGCGCCCATGAATTTATCCATCCATATATGCGTCCGTTCATTCATCCATTTCTCTCAGAGCTGCAACCAACGATTAATCATAAAATGGCACATTCTCTATGTCTCTTAGTTACCCACGTAAGCCTTTCATCACATATTAGAAATGCACTAAAATACACAAATAATTCAATTCCTTGATTAATGAAGAAAATAAATATTTTATTGCTTAAATGCTTTAGAAAATCTAAACCGGGTGAAGCCAAAACTATACCGCTTTAAGAGTCTTGGCTAAATTATATTTACCAACAATCTGCATATATTTTACATTTTTGCCTTGTATCCAAAATGTACATATTTTTCTTCACAGTTTTGGCTGAATTACTGCTCTGAATGTGCTGCGTCACCTTTTTGGGAGTCTGAAAACTCCCAATTAATAGTTAACGACTATTTCATTAATCATGATTAATTGTTGCAGCCTCATTATTTTTTACGTCTATTCATTAGTTAATCAACACATCCTATCAGTCTGTGGTTTCTACAGGTTTGCATTCAAAGCCTGTTGCTTTCAACCTCATGCTTCACTATTAACCAAAAATAGAGTGAGAACTCTGAAACGATGTCGTATTTTGAAATAAGAAAGAAAAATAAGTTTGTTTTTTTTCGACATTACTTTATTGTTATTGTTGAAAACCACTGCATTTTATATCTTATTTATTTTCAGGGCATTTTTGTGACTCGAGTTCAACCTGAGGGGCCAGCGTCCAAAATCCTTCAACCTGGAGATAAAATAATTCAGGTATTCTGTTTTTAAAAAAAAAAAAAAAAAAAGAAGAAGTAATTTTGAGTAGTGAAAGACACGCAATGTTGGTTCTGGTTCGAAGGGGAGGAGAAAAAACTTTTTGTGTTCGTTTTTGTCCACAGGCGAATGGATACAGCTTTGTGAACATCGATCATGGGAATGCAGTGTCTCTGCTCAAGACGTTTCCAACCACTGTGGATTTAACGATCGTAAGAGAAGTGCAAGCGTAGACTCGACTGAATCTGTCCTCCGGCAGAGCGGCGCAGCACATGAAAGGAGAGCGAAGAAATTTATGGTGACTGTCATATTTTTATACACAGAGGAGAGACTGATCTGCTGACACCTATTGGGACTATTTATAGCTGAGATCCTCGGAGGTCTTCGTCGCCTCGATGCAACGGGGAAAACCACTGAATGTAGTGGATCTTAGTGAAACAGCAGCAAACACATGCAAGTACGTGTCCTCAACAGGCCGTCACTGTGGTATACATATATATATTTTTTATACAAAAACCTGAAGATTCGATGGGAACTCTGATCTCTGTACAGATCCGCTTTTTGTGTGTGTTATTTTTAAGTCAATGAATTATCAACCACTTGTCAAGGTTTGGGTTTTACTTCCTCAGATGGGCATGGAGGCGACCACTAGGGGGCAGGGCTCCCACTCTTCTCTTCTGTCCTTAAGTTTGCCTTTTATTGTTGAATTTTTTTTTTTTTTTAATGATTATTCTTTAGCTGAACCATTTCCCCGTTGCCAGGCGACATTATCAAAAGGGACTGCGTTACGTGCTTCTCGTGGGGAGACGAATGTCGATCAAGGAGGCGTTTGTTTCCGTTTTTCAATGGAAGATCAAAAGAAGTAAACGAAGAGGGAGAACCATCCACTCCGACTTCCGTAAACCCGTCAAGATCCACCTCAGTCACGTTCTGGGTGACCTGTGCCATCCGGAAACTCATCCCAACTCGTCAGACGTTTTCAGAAATGCAGGTGCTCCTACGACGAGAGAAGAAAGCAGAATGGAGTTCCTCGTATCGGGAGAAAAAGCGGGTTCTTGTGTTCATGTCTCTTTAAAAAGGTACAGCTTTTGTTTGAAACAAAAACAAAGGCCTAAAACTGGGGCAATAAGCACATCTGGTTTCGGCAGGATGACATAAAGGTGTTTAAAAGTAGACAAGCTAGCTTTCAAAGAAAACACCTTAAGGCTACTGGATTTAACCAAAGCAAGCATTAAAATGAGCAGAAGGTAAAAGCAGGGACTGTTCTCAGAGAGATTTTAGGATCAATACGTTTCGTTGTGGGGATTTCATCTTTCAGGTCACCATCAATGCAAAAAAATAATAATAAAAATACAAAAAAAAAAAAAATAGTTTGCAACATGAAACATTTTACACAGAAGAAAACCACAGGTTGCCTTTTGTGTCTGTTTTGTTCCCGTCACTCATCACCTCGAAGCAGTCTTGTGTTTGTTTTTATTGTTTTTCCTTCGCTGTACAGAGAACAGAGATGGGAGACACAAATTGTCAAGTGCCATAGACCTTGAACTGTTTGAACAAGGGGAGGATGTTCAGCTCTTCCCCCCCCCAAGGAACCCAAGCAATACCCACATTCGCAACCCCTTCGAGTACATTTGCAGCATAATGGCTTCAAAGCAATATTTAAAAGCCTTTATTTTCATTCACACGGCATCGTTTTTAAACCTAACCACAAGCTTTTAGTACTCCCTGATGATTTTACATGTTTTTTATATTGTGATTATTTTTTTTCTTCTTTTTTTTTACAATGAAATGGCACAGAAATTATATGTGTGTGTGCGTGTGTGTGTGGCATTGCTCAAAAAAACAAAATCTCTGCATTGTGAAAGAGTTTTTGTCACTTTGGCCGAGACATTTTACTGTTTTTGTCGAGTACTGAATATCTCGCTGTTTGTGTGTTTAAAAGTTTCCACTGTGGGCTGCTGACTCAGCGTTCCGAAAACGATTCTAAAAGGACTGTGAGAAATAAGTGTGATCAAGATTTATATTATACCCACATCTGTTGAGATTCAGACACAGAAGTCTACAGCAGCGAGACGTGTTTCCCAAACTAGTGGAAATGATAAAATACACATTGTCCAGTGAATTCCTTCACTTCTGTCACTTGTTGCTAGTAGAGTATCTTCAGTTTTTTTGTTTTTTATTTTTGCATTGGCAACCAAATAAAAAAAAAAAAAACTTTCTCTCTCCCCCCCCCCTCCATTTTAATTCATTTAAATTAAATAATTTTCTGTTGAAAAATATTTGTTCCAAATGAAGTTGCCCATTAGTTCTACTTGATCAGCAATTGGTCAATTTGTATTTACAAGAAAGTGACATTTTTCGCACATTGTGTTGTATTGTACTCTGATGAAATCTTTGATTGTATTTGTTTTAAAGTTCTTTATTATTTTTTTTTTTAACAGCAGAGATTAATTTCTTGGGTTATGGTCACTTTATAATCACTTCAAAAAAAAAAAAACAAACAAATTGTCTACTTTAGACAATCTAGGGATGAAAACGAATCTTTCCTCTGTTTCTTCATCCATGTTTTGTGTTTCTCGCTCCCACTTTTGTATTTATTTAGCAAACTTACATGAAATTTTAGACCTTACTAATCAAATTGTAAATAACTGAAGAGACATTTGTGACTTGCGATTGTAAAACCAGCAATAAATTGCAATGCAGAGGCTCCCATTTAAATGTATAGCTAGTATTTCTAATGTTTCTCTGGAAACGGTCACAGTGAGATGATTGATATGCATTTATCCAACATTCCAGATTTTGTACATAATTTCCTGTTTCAGACGTTACCTGTGGGACAATAAACTAATGCTGTTTAACAGTGATGCTTTCGTTTTACTGTCTCCATCATCCGGGTTTATCTTAAGGGCTGACGGCAAAACTGGGAAGAACTCGATAAGTGATACTTTTGGACCTGCTGAAGATAAATTGCAGCAACTGGTAGTTATTCAAAAATGACTTCATTTAAAAGCGCGTGAATATGCAAGTCTTTGACCGCAGATTACACTTTTGTGCTACTTTGTTACCCGATTCAAATGGATGCAACAGTTTCTAGCTTGAGCTTCTCATTTTGTGTGAATATTTTAGATCCATGGTGACCAGACAGCAAAACAAATGGGAGCACAAAACTTTCATCATGGTATTTTTGCTGGACGCCGTTAGTCAAGCCAACTCCCAACTCTGCACAGCTGTACACATTTACTATAAAATATTTGACCCCAGGTTTATACTGCTTCCGGACTCAGAAGCAGTATAAACCTGGGGTTATGCTGTGTTATGCTATGAACACAGGGAAATCTTTTATGTATACATCTTACTATATTCTTCCTTCCTGGTGTGTTCGATATAAGATGGATTGATGGTAAGGCAAAACGCTGCTACACAATCTTGTCATTCATTTAACTCAGACACTGATGTAAAAAATGTTGCTGCTGTGAAGGTGAGAAGGAAAAACACTTTGAGTGCTGATGGATTCGTTTTGGAAAGTGATCCACAAATATGTTGTGCTTTTGTGACAACTCCTACACTAGAGGAGTCTCGTTTTTCGGTTGTGGATTTTAACAATAGCAGGTGGGTCAAAGATAGCTATTTGTCCTTTTCCTAAAATGGTGCTTAGAAAATGTTATGATGTAAAACTAGCTTTGAAACATTAATTTAACATTTGAGTTTATTTTTTTAAACTTATTGTATTATTTTATATGGGTATGCGTTAGGAACCAATAACCGAGCTTATATAAATCAATGATTTGCTGAAAACATTTCTGACTTTTTTCCCCTTTTCTTCATTTTAAATGTAGTGGATTGCTTCTTCCTGTAGGAGGGGCTGTCGTGCTCGATGTTGGTTCTTAGACGATGCTGAAAAACAAGAAGAAGTCTAAAAAAACCTGCTGCACCGCCACCCTCTGGAACCGACTGGGATAACTGAGAAATTATGCAGTTCTAACGCTATAGTTTAATTTCAAAACACACAGAAGAAGAAACACTTTGTCGCTCGCACAATGAGCGGTATACCGGGCACAGCAGTCGTCCAGGTGACCAACCTGTCGTCGGCTGTGAGCAGCGAGCAGATGCGCACTCTGTTCGGCTTCCTGGGAGACATCGAGGAGCTTCGTCTCTATCCCCCCGAGTAAGCGCTTCTTTTCCTGTCTGAGCTCGCGAGGCAACGCCGCGGAGTTGCGGCCTAGTTAGGGCCCCGCGTAAGAATGTGTATGTAGCCGTCCCAAATGTTTTTTTTTTTTTTTTTAATGACTAACTGTTTTCTTTGCTCTCCTTATTTCTTCCCACAGCAACACCCCTCTGTCGTTCTCCTCCAAAGTTTGTTACATAAAGTACCGAGACCCCTCAAGTGTTGGTGTGGCGCAACATCTCACCAACACTGTGTTTATTGACAGAGCTTTGATAGTGGTTCCCTGCGCAGAAGGTGAGTGCGAGCTGCTTGGTTTAATCACATTTCAATTCAAACAAAAGACTTGATAAAAATAGATGTGGACGTCTCTGGAATTCACCTTGATGTCTGTCGTGGTCGTGGGGGGGGGGGTTATGGTGGTCTTCAGAAATCAACACGGCCGGTGTCGGATGATTTAGAGCAGCCATGGGCCGGCATGCAAATGTAGTCGATGCAAAACTTAAAACGCAAATACCGTAAATAAATTCAGACGATTTATAACAGGTATTTTTGTTAATATTTAAGCAAAAATAGGGAATACAGACATACTAGCTGTAAAGATCCCCCCACCCCCTTCTTGCACATGAGAAACTATTGCAGGCTTCTTTCTGCCAGCTGACTGGCAGTGCGGCAGTCAACAATCTGACACGAATTCTGGTTTTTAACATCTGTCCAATTCCATTTTTTGCTTTACAAAACATAAGATTAATGTTCTGTCATTGTTTTGACCTGGTGATAGCAAGTGAGTTGCACGTTTCTAATTAGGAGGAGTTGGATACAGGCTTATAGGAGAAACCGGCCCATGCCTAGATTGGATTTAAAGCATTTTGTTGGTCCAGTACCTGACACAGGTTGTGGGTTTAGCCACAGGACCCACTCAAGTTTCTGTTTGGTGTCACATAAATTAAGGGAGATCAACGTTACCATGAATAGTGGACAGTCTGGAATTACAGCTTGTGTATCTAAAATAAATGTAACCAAATCCATTGCTAAAGAGTAAAACTTTGTCTTTCTCACCCTTTTTTTATTTTTTTATTTTATTTTTAATTTATTTTTTTGGTGCCCTCTTTTGGTAAACTCCCACCTTCTCTCCCCCCACTCCCTTTTTTTTTTTTTTGGTACCCCTGTGTACACTCACAATGATTACACTTCTAACCTGATGCATTGTGTCCACGTGACTTGGTGCTGGATGGCTAATGAGTTTATTAATTTGGTTTTGTATGTTTTTTCTGTGTGATTATGTGTGCATATCAGATGACTAGACTGGCCCAGCTGTTACACTACACTAGCCTGAGTCAGGCATTGTTTTCCAAGCCACTATCCCCGATCGGGCCAACGCAGCCTTCAAGGGGGGGATGTGACCCGGAGAATAGCCCGCAGAACCTTCCAAGATGGACACCTTGTCTCTTTTTTTTTTTTTTTTTTTTTTTTACTTTATTTTTATTTTTGTTTTCGGTTTGTTTCCTTTCCATACTATCCCATGTTGTCCACTCTCTACTGTCTCTATCTAGAAACTTGCAGGTTGTGTTTGTATTTGTTATTTTTTTTGTTTGTTATTTTGATTATTGTCCAACCCCCCCAACCCCCTCTCTCTTTCCGCTACAGCAGCTGGAGCTTGTGTGTGGTTGAATTCAGTCCAGGTTGCTACGGCACACCGGTGGGATGTGTGCCACACAAAAGATGCTATGAGGATCACTAACTCTTTTGTTCTCTTGTCTCCTACGTCTGTTTTCCACACAGACTAGGGCTAGTCTGTGTGGAAAAAGTGAGCCTCAGTAACAAATCATATATATCTATACATATATACCTTTCTTTTAAACTATCTGTGCACTTATTCATCTACTTGACACTGATCTAAGAAGGCAACATTTAGTACTTTTTCCTCACATTACTTCAGCACCGCTCTGATGTGAATGTTTAGTAATGACACAGAACTGATCAGAACTGTAGCATCATTCTCTCTTTGTAATGCATTAATACATTGCTCTGTTCATGTTTTGCTTAACAAAGATGGTTGCTTGCCCCTTTAATGCTGAATTCCCTCTAGCTCTAGGTCAAAATTGCAAGGTGCCTTGCGATATTATTCACAAACTTTGATGTGTTGTTTTTTTTTTTTGGGGGGGGGGGGGGGGTTTTTTTCTTACAATTGGGGGTTGCAATGCAGGGATCCGGAGCCTCAAGTGACTCTTTGGATGTCCACGTCACCTCCAGTAAAAATAATTAAGAACCAACTAATGTTTTTAAATTTTACGATATAATAAATGGGTTTTTTTTTTTTTATATATTAATTCATCTTTTAATATGTATTAATTGCACCAAATTTCTAACGCAGAAGATGACTTTTAGATTTTTATTTTTAACTTTAGATTTAAAACTGCAAAACTATATAAAGTTTAAATTTTAGTTTTATTTCCAAAACAAATAATATAAATAAAACAGTGGTTCCTTAAAAATGACAACAAAATTCCTATAGCAGGTTTTTGTCTCTTTTTTTTTTTTTTTTTTTTTTTTTGGATACATACCATTTGTGGCTCAAACAAGTTTCATTTCCGTGGACTGAGGGCCACAAAATGACTCTTTGGACCGTAAAGTTTGCAGGCCCTAGTGATAGACCAACACAAAGCGGTCCAGCACACTTTACTCTGTGTCGGTCACACGAAGTCCCAGTGGAACAGAGTTTGTGGCTGTGACGTGAGGAAATGTGGGAAAGTCGAAGGGTTGTGAATCTGTTTGCAAGGCACCGTTTAAAACTTTAAAATCTTCCTCCTGAGAGACACAGGACGAATGTTATTATCCACAGTGGAGTGAGCACAATTCCTAATTGGTTGTTTTATTGACCTCTTAGCATTTTCCAAAGTTCTTAAAACTGTTGTTCTTTTCTGTATCTGATGTTCTGTGTGCTATTAGTGATGCAGCCATTGGGGGTTGTCTTGTGTTGCACACCTTTCCAACACTGCGAAACGATCGCCCCCCCCCCCCCCCCCGCGGAAAAGCGCCCATGCTTGATATCGTATGGTTCATGACCAATATGTTTCCAGTACAGGTGACCCATACATCAAAGTGTTGACTCATTCTCTGCATTGTGTTATTTATTTATTTATTTATTTATTTATTTTCCTTTTTCTTTTTTTAATTAAATTATATTAAAGAAAAAAAGAAAGAAAGCAGAAAAACAAATAATCAGCTCCCTTTTTGTTTTGTTTTTTTCTTTAATGAGAAGCTATTCTTTTGCACTTTATATTAATGATGCATTTTGACTGAGAAGAGTAGATTAATCAAATCCAAGTAAGGATGCTTGGTCTGAGGTAGCGGGTAGATGACTCTTTAGGCTGGATGGGGAAGTGTATGCTCTCTTTCTCTCTAGAATACAGTGGGATGAATGTGCAGACAGAGTGAAGAGCGCCTCCCTTGCCTTCCCTAACGTCCCGCTTTGTCCTGCAGGGAAGATCCCGGAGGAGGCCAAGGCTCTGTCGCTGTTGGCGCCTGCCGCCCCGGTACCCAGTCTGATTCCAGGCGGAGGATTGCTGCCGATTCCCACGCCGGCCCCACTCCAGAACGTGAGTCGTCGTCTTCATTTTGGGTGTTTTCATTTCTTCCCACGCGCCGGTCGGATCTTAACATCCACCCGTCCGTGCGGTTTACGCCCACAGCTGAACCTCCCTCTAGTGAATCGGATCACAGCGGGCCTCGACCCCACGGCCTCTGCGCTCTCTCAGCCTCCCCTCATCGGCAACGTCGACCCGACCAAAATCGATGAGATCAGGAGGACGGTTTACGTTGGAAACCTAAACTCACAGGTGCGGTTAAAAAAAAAAAAAAAGACTAAATAAACGAAGGTAGTTAAAGTTGCACCTGTGGCTGAAACAATCAGTTGAGTATTGAAATAATCATCAGCTAATTTAGCAGCGTACAGACTGAAAAGAAGCCAATTTTGTTGAAAGAAAAACACTCGGATAAGTAAATAAGGTAAAACTGTACAAAAAATATATACATTATGCTCTTAAGAAATAATAAAAAATAAACCTTTGTTGTTGTTCATTTTCTAACTTGATAAATAGTCCAAATAATCAATTACTAAAATAATCATTAGTTGCAGCCCGTTGCCAATCTTCTGCTTGTTTTCTATTTTCATTGGATCTGTCCCAGACCACCACTGCAGAGCAGCTGCTGGAGTTCTTCAAGCAGGTGGGAGACGTGAAGTTTGTCCGGATGGCCGGAGACGAGACTCAGCCGACGCGCTTCGCCTTCGTAGAGTTTGTGGAGCAGGACTCCGTGGCCAGAGCCCTCACTTTGAACGGAGTCATGTTTGGAGACAGACCCCTGAAGTGTGTTCTCACACCATTTACCGTGAGACGTATTATAATTATTCTATTATTCTTATTCTATGGTTAAATCTGTTTCAGGGTCAATCATTCCAATAATGCCATAGTGAAGCCCCCTGAGCTGACGCCACAGGCTGCTGCTAAGGAGCTGGAGAGTGTGATGAAGAGGGTGAGGGAGGCCCAGTCCACCATTGCTGCTGCCATAGAGCCAGGTTGGAGATTTGGATAGATTTCAAATACTCACAAAGTTACTCGGCTGAAGTCGTTTTTTAATATTTCTTCTCTGTGCTTTTGTAGAGACAAAGACGCGTTCCTCCAGCCGCTCCCAAAGGTCGCGGCGGTCCCGCTCCCGGACGCGCTCTCGTTCCCACTCGAGGTCGCGGAGGAAAAGGTCCCGCTCCAAACACAGGTGCTCAGAAAGCCCCGATTTGATATGATCCCGGCACTGTGACGTCCAGGTGCTGATGTTTTCCCTTTTTGTTTTCTCTCTCGTTCTTGTGGATCAGACCGACACAAAGGTCTTTTCCCAGCGGTGACGCCCACAGTTCCAGGAGCGGCCACAAGAGGCGCTCTCGTTCCAAAGACAGGAGACATGCCAGGAGTCGCTCCAGGTGCTTTGACAGCAGCTCACTTTACAAACTTTTTTTTTACTTTTCCAGTTTCAATTCTGTATATTTTACCTGTTAATTACCTGTTAATCTCTGAACTCATTTTTGAATTAGTACCTTTTAATTGTACTTTAAAAGGTAGAATTTTTCTTTTTCTTCTGACGGTCTTTCACTGCAGTACTTCTCATCGCTATAAATTTCACATTTCTACAACACACAGTGGACAAAAGTCATTGTAATTCTCACTGTTAGCAGAAGAGGGCGCCACAATGCAAGCGATCATGGCTTTTCTCTGATGGAAGATGTAATTAAATCTCAATATTTGACCATGTTTTCCAAATCAATTCAAAAATACTTAATTTTTTCCTAAAGAGGAAATCAAATGTTGTCATCAGAGGATCCTGACTGAAGTTTGTTGCTATGTTACCGTTTTATTTCTGTCTGGAGACACTAACAGGTACTTTTTTGGGGTAGCAGAGATGACATTCCACAGTAACATGCACTAGACGATAATATCAGTTGTTGGCAAGTTCTGCTAATCCACCTCATTTGCTTTTGCTGCTTCTCTGTCTGGCGTCACGGTCAGAAAGCTGGGCCGAAACATGTATCCTACTAAATGGTTTGTATTAAATGTAGTTTTTCTTTTCTGTTAGAGGCCACAAAAGGAGGAGCAAAGATCGGTCCAGAAGCCCTCGGAGGAAAGCGAGATCACCTTCACCAAAACGGTCAGTACGTCGCCTCTCAAGCCCGAGTCATTTAGTGTGTCGTTTGGTTCATTTGGCATTGTTCGTTTATTTCCGATGGCCTCTTTTAGAAGCAAACGGGAGAAGAGGAGGGAGCGCAGCAGAGACAGGAAGGAGCGCTCCACGTCCAGGAAGAGAAGCCGCAAAGACGAGGAGCGGATAAAGGGCAAGTCCAAGACAACCAAGGTGAAACGGCTCTTGATTTTCTCACCAGCACGTCTGTTTTCCCGTTAACAGGACGACCAGTTCAGTAGAACGTGGCTCTCCACAGTGCAGCTCTTGAAATGATTTTGTTTGGCCACAAGCACAAATGCTGTTCTTGAAAAACATTCTCATTTAAAACAGACTTCTTTAGGATGCCAGTTACTTAAAGAAAGTGTGATTTATATCACTAAATCCCTAACAGTAACCTTAATTTATTATATTATCGAATTTAATGATATTCATGAGTTCTCTCGTAGAACAGTAGAGACAACAGGACTTCTGATTTTGTTTTTTACTTCAATAATTGGAATCAAAATAACAATAAATCAAAGTATGTGATAAGAGATAATTGATTAACCCCTAACCTCTACCTGATTTTTTTTTATTATTATTATTCAATAAAATCTTGATGCGTTCGTCCACAAATTGGTCCATCTCATGTCAAATTAAAATGATTTTTTTTTTTTTTTTTTTACAGTTTCTGGTTTTCGTGATGTCTGTGTTTGAACAGAGAGAAAAAGTCTCAGCTGTCTCAAACGTAAACATTGGGACAGAGCAGAGTAAAAGTTGAGAGCGTGAAAACAAACCCAGTGCGCTCAGAGCGTCTGGATATATTTAGCCACTGAGAGCGTTTCACAACTCTAAAACCAAACCAAAATGAGACGGCGGCGAAAAAAAACATAAATAATTTAAACGTGGCAGCACACAGGAAGTGCTGCCATTCACGCCGTTCGCTCTGAAGCGAACCTGAGAGCAGGGGGAGATAAGTGAGCCGGAGCGTCGGGCCACAGCACGCCGCTCCGGCCCCGCCCCGCCCCGCCCCACCGGCTTCAGGTCATCTTGTTTCAGTGGTAAATGTTTCCACGTCTCTTCAGGCCGATTCAGGTGGGACCACACAACTAACCTACTTCAGCTCCAGATCAACCCAAACGATAGCTTTGATAGAAGAACAGTTGAAAAAGTCGCGTCTCGCTCCATCTGATCTGATAACAATCTGAACATCTTACACGGCTGAACACATGCCCTCAAAAAAAAACAACAAGAAAAAAAACCCTTCATCTCGCAGAGTTCTGTTCGTCACGTCTGCACAGACGTCTTTGTCACGTACAACAGTTCACAGCTTCTTTTTTTTTTTTTTTTTTTGGTGTTTGATGCAGCTTAATGTTTGTTCTGTTTTTGAGGTAAATATGAATCTGTTGTCAAATTTCATCGCGTCAAATCCAATCAAGTGAACTCTGAGAATTCCTAGTTCCACCCGTGTAGCTTTTTGACCCATAAAAAGACATTTTCCCATCCCATAAGCGACGAAATCTAGCAGCGATTTTGGATTTTTGCAGTATAATTATAATAACAAGGGCTGCAAAACATATAAGGTTCATTTTGAGATCACCACAAACCGGATTATTGAGCCACGGCCAGTGGCTCAGGGCGTGCAAACGTTTTGTCTCAGGAGCCAAAACTGTCGAGTCAGTTTGGGACTTGAGGGCCAAAAAAGTGACACTTTTAATGAAAACTTAAAAACTGTGATAGTTTTTGTTTGCCAATTTGATTCTGGATGAAACCATCACCTGTTTCAGATTCAGTAAAGGGATGCAGTGCGTTTGCCTTCCAGCCAATACAATGTTTATTTTTCTTATTATGATACAAGTTATTTGTTTATTATCATTATATAAATACGTTTTATCATTTTATTATTTCTGTATAACAGAGGCTTATGTGGGTAAATGAAAAATCTGCCAGTTTCCTTTTATCCATTTAAAATTACACTTAATTCAGATTTCTTCTGTTTTTGGTTGGAGAGTGATTTCTAAATTATTTTAGACTATTAAAAGGAACATTTATCAGGTGTTGAGCTTTTAACAAACAGCCAAAATGTGGTCAGTTCAGAGCAATAAAGGCAGGATCCAGTCATCTTTCCGTCCTGTTTTGAGCGTCGACTTTCTCTCATTTTGCAGGACTACAAAAGGGAAGAAAAGACGGCGTACGGGAGCGACAGAGAAGGCTCGGCCACTCCGAGTGACAACGTGACATCATCACCGCGCGCCCAGCACAACGGGAGCTACAAAACTCACAGAGAGGAGGCCGCGTTCCTGGGACGCAACGCGACCAAGTGAGCGGCCGGCGCGCGCCCGGGCGTCTCCCTCGCCGCCTCCCTCGCCACCTGTCGCCTCATCACGAGTTTCTTCCGTTTTCGCGTTACGAACTCCCGCTGCAAACCCGAGGATCCTGACGTCGAGCTCATTTTCCTGCCTGGAGGACAGGAGAGACGGAGCTTCGACACAACCTTCCAGGACAAAAGCACGCCGGCGTCATCCCGACGGCGGCGCTCGCTTCGGAGCGGTCCCCGCGGACGACGCGATGTCGCCGGGAGAAACAACGGAACCCTCGACAAAGCTGCTGAGACCGACCGACGCGTCTGGAAACCCGGAGCCAACCGAAGGCGGGATCGGGCCGCGGTCAACATTGTCTGGTAAAACTTCATTAATGCCTCTCAGACTGGCTTGTTCCAGTACGTCAACCCTTTCCTCAAAATAAATTCCTCCTCAGTAACAGTAAAAATACTAATTATGAAAATAGGAAACGTGATCTAATTGTTTTTATATGAGCCAACATTTGGTTAGAAACAGTGTTACCCTGGCAACAGCGATGGCTGGAACTCATCTAGCTTCCGAATCGTTTTTCTTTCCATGTTTACAAAAATCCAAACTGCTATTTTTTTTTTTTTTTTTTTTTCAAAGTATTAAACACAAAACAAACAAACAAAACTATTCTTCTTTCAGCCTGCTGACTGGCAGTGTGCAGGACTTTCACGCCAAGCTCCAAACACTGTTAGGAAACTTTTGAGCGGTGATATTTGAAAGCCATTTTTGGACCCTGATGGCAGAAACTCCTCAAAACCACATGTGCACCAGGAATCTGCTTCAGTCATAAAAACTGTATATTGACTAGTGTCTTAATTATTTATTTAGTCAATAAATGTGAGTGGGATCATAAAGGGGCAAGAGGTATTTTGATATAAAAACAAAACAAAAAAAATCTAAACTTTTATATCTGGAACTACGAAAACTGGATCAATTTGGTGAATCAAAACAATAAAAATATGTAGTTTTTCTTTTTTTTTTTTTAGTGTGTTTGGCCTTTTTAATATATAGTTTTAATTAGAGTCAATAGCGAGTAGTTTCACCTGAACTGTTGCTATATATTGTGTGTTGTGTCAAATATTTGTCAGGAATCCACACTTAAATTTTAAAGCTACTAAATCTAAAAACAAATCCGTTGACATTAAACAACTCTAATCTCATTTCAGTTGATATCTCTTTTTTTTTTTTCTTACTTTTTTAAGTGATTAAAGGTGGGAAGGGAAAGAATGGTTTGATCCAGAACTTTTCTGAGCGCAACAAACAAAAGAAGACGTGCAAAATTGTGAAATAAATCCCCCCCACCCCCCAAAAAAAAACTTAATTTCACTAAAAACGACCAACTTTTACCATAAATGTTAAAAACTAAATAAACAAGCAGCAGAAATTGGTGTGGCTGCAACAGCAACTTCCCCCATGTAGCTGTTTCAGAGAAGCAGCTAAATGCTTCTCTAGCGACTTGTTGGCGCTAGAGAAGTGTTGAGGATCTTCCTGTTCCTGTAAAAATGGACTGAAGACGTTTTCTACAAGGTTGAAGGAAACGGGTTTCTACACATTCTCAAGTGCTTGTTTAACTTTTTTTCTTGTTTGTGGACAGTTGAGAGAATTTCTGTCTTGAGGTTTGTGAAGTGTCCTTTTGTCCATCCGGGATTTCTGTTGTCCTTCGTTATTACTGAATAATAACTCAGAGAGCCATAATTATGAGACGGTGTGTTGTTGCAGATGTTTGTCCCAACTTTTGTCTAGACGTAGGCCTCATTCGCATAGGTGTCATTACATCAATTTCTGTTGCCACAGCAACATGTTGGTGTACGTTTTGTTTTTCTTCTATCGTAATGCTGCGAGATGAAATATTTTCAGTTCGCATGACGACTGTGTGAAGAAAGTTTACGGGCCGATTCATTTATTTTTTTTTGGAAAATGGGGAAAATAAACTGAAATCTCGCAGGTCAACAAACCGTACGGAAGCACAGAAGGGTCAAAAAGTGCCTAGACCACGATTGTACAGTAAACAAAATATGGAGACTCATTTGGATGTTTTACGAATAAAACTAATAAGATCTTAAAATATTGTGGCCTGTCGGAATAGACTAAGTGTTCATGGGATGTTTTATCCTTTTATTCTGTGATTTAATGTGTTGCAGTAGTTATGAGTATGCTCTTTGAAAAATGGTGACAAAACAGCAACAGATCCAGTTCCTATTTTGAAAAGTTTACGTCTTTTTTTTTTTTTTTCTCTCAACACATCTGTCAGAAGTAATGAGCTTCAAACGTCAGAATTAAATCATTTCAAGCTCATCTGCCAATATGTGAACGTGTACTTCATTACTTTTTTTATGCGCTCATCTTAGCCACACTTGAGAGGATGGGAAATTGGAGGATGTGATGTAACGGTTCAGTAAAATAGTTTATGAAATATTGGGATGTATGTACATATTACTCTTTGGTTTGAACCTAAGATATGTTTTATTTGATTGCAAAAGCTCTCAATAAAGAGACTTTCCACTCGGCTGTTTGTTTTGCTTGTTTTACATGTAACTAAATGTAAACTAGCATTTACTGTACCTCTTAGATCTTGTTGAAGTTTACAGTATTTTGACCTACTATACAATATTTTTCATACATATAAAGTGAATGGAAGTCCTCAGATCGATGAAGTGCTAAAATTGTGTGTGTGTGTGTGTGTGTGTGTGTGTGTGTGCTAGTCACACAAAACATTTTAATAAATGTCGACAACCAGAAATCCCCGTATAGTTACTGACTAATCAGTGTTGTACAGAAAACTATTTTTAATGATAGATTTGCTCGCATTCAAATATAAAGCATACAATATGTCGTTGGCAATCAGTTAATGTCATTTGCTTCATGGTTGAGATGTACACACAAATACAAGCTTGACTTTACATTTCTACTAAATGAGGCTTTAAAAAAAAACTGTTGTCCTGCAACAGGTGAAAACTACAACTGGTAGTCCGGTGAAATTGCAACGTTCACATTTTTGGCTCAAACGAACCAAACCCTTTGAACCTGTTCCCCTCCTCGCCTGTGGTGGCGCTATGACAGGAAAGTCTCCACAGAGGACATGAGCGCAACTTTCTTCTTCGTAAAATGTGAACAAAAATGCGTCAAAATGTAGCTGCTGTCAGATTCCTCCTCTGTCTTTGGTAAAAGACCACAAGCTATTTCTCCCGCTAGCGCTAAGACCCACATTTGTGAAGGTAGTATTTACCCAGAATGCCCAGTGATATAGTTCGCTCTCGGCTTTTGGAGCGGTCTCAGATCCACTTGGCGTTCACATACGAATTCGCCAGAGTTCACTTCAACCAAACGGAGACCCAGGTTTGTCGTCAGAACAGAGACGACCTTCTCAAACGAACCAGACTTTCAAGGCAACCAAACTGGAGTTCACAGCAGGGCTGGCGTAAATTCACTGTCTGACGGTGGGCTGGTGCTAAATTGTCTCACATAGTCTATTCTTATAGACTTTAACACAGTCAAGTCCTCCTGTTCGCCTTCCGTGCTCCGTGTGTGTGAGCCACCGTCCGTCGTCCACTGTGGGGTGAGCTGTTGGAACATTTCCATCGTCGTATATCCACCTGCAAGGGTAAAAGGTGCGCTTTGGAAGTGCGTCCTCTGTGTGTCCAGCAAAGTGTCCGCTGCGTCGTCGTCGTCCGTCGCAGCGTCGTGAGCCGTTTCCAGAGTGTCGTCCTCACAGGTCCTGACGTGCGGCAGCATCGACGACGTCTGAGGCGGGACGGCGGCTTCCCTCTCTAGGATCTGGAAGCTCTTCGTGTCCCATTCCTCCACGACTTTTAGAGTCGCTAATGCCTCCAGGAGTTTCTGAGTGGAAGGCGGCACATCATCAACAGTTTGCAATTTCTTTAAGCTCGGCTCTTTACTAGTTGTGAATGAAAAGCAGAAATGCACATTTACCAGTTGTCCGGGACTCTCTATCTTCTGCACTGCGTTGCTTTGTCCAGGGTTGGGCACCCTTGGCCACAGAACGGCTTTTGCCCTGGGCACAGTCAGTGTGTCAGTAATGTGTTCTGCTGTTCAAACTTTACTTCCATCAGATGTAGGGTTGAAATGTTCTACCTTTTTATCACCGGAGACCCAAATACCAGCAAACAGATCACCACTATGAAGGCTGTCACTGCGCCCCGGATGCTGAAACTTACTGTGCAAATAAGAAAATAGAAATTCAAACTTCAGCTCCAAAGAATAAACGTCTTAAAGCATACTAAATAGATGTAACCTTTCTGATCTGTTTTAAAGATGCTTGGGAGACTTCGGATTCCTTCGCCCTTTGACGTGAAGCCGGATATCTGGACCTGATAGGCCGTTCCACTTTTGAGGGCCTCCATGTGAAAGCTGGTAGAACCCGGATCCACTGTTACATCTGCAAAGAAATGGGACTTTGTTTGAGTTGTGCTTCCGGTGCCTGGGTATTTACCTAGGAGCCAACAGGAATCTCTGTCGCAGCGTTCCTGGGAACAAATCGGAGCCCTCTCCGGCCGTCTCCGTCCTTGCACTCAGGATATTTACCTCAACTGACGTTGATTTCACCAACGACATACCACAAATTTCCCTTTCTGCCTAGATTCCGTTCAAAATTACTCACAGTTGTCTCTCGAGGCAAATCAGCGTGATGCACTTTGCCCTCCGCACCTCAAAACCAGACTAGTTATGACTCATTCTTTTCATTCTGGCAGAATTAAAGAGTTCAAAAGGAGGGTTTTTGTGTCAGCGTCTGTGTCAACAAATTGTACGCTCAAGAGGTTATTCACCGTTCCGACTGACACCGAAGCTGCACATATTGGTACATCTGCTGTAGGTCACCGCGTTTCTGTCACTGAAGTTCCTCGTAAGCGTCGTTTAGCGTGGTCTGATTGGTCCTTACTGTGCGCCGTGCTTGCCTCCCGGTAGTGATGCTCGGTGTAGTAGACGATGTAACCCAGCAGGAACCCTCTCAAGTCTTCCTCTGGGATATGTGACCACTGGAGCAGCGCCGAGTTAAGCGTCACGTTGTGGAAGCTGATGTTTGCTGGGGCGCCGACGGGAGCTGTACATGACAACGTAAAGTGATTTTTCTTTCTTTTTTTTTAATGATTGTAAGACACAAAGTGCAGGCAGCAGAGGCGACCCTAGGGCTGTTTTAGGGGGGGCAGAAGCCTCCCTAAAATATTCCAAAACCCACCCCCGTGGAATAATGTGGGTTTTGGGGTTGTTGTTGTTTTTTTGTAACAAAAAACTGCCTGCAACTTCTATATAAATAACCACATAAAGTATTACTACTCAAATAAGATCATAAATCTGTCAGTTCGGAAGATGATACAAGTGTGAAGGTTTGCACAAGAGTTCTTCAAAGGCCACTGAAAATTATAACTGTTTTAACGTCGTTTACAAGACAGTCACTCCACTCCCGTTAACATTTTACAGCAGAAGAGTTTTCTATTACGCTGAACACCGTTTTAAAAGCTGAAAAGCAACTTCCCCATTTCTGTTGCCGTTTGACAGGTTTTGCTTCCGGCTGCTACGACATGTCAGTGTCGGATTTTATTTGTAAAGCGGATATTAACTGCACTAAAGTGCTGTACAGTATTCATAAAGCACCGATAAAAACACCTCAGAATAAAACACAAATTAAAGCGCGTCCTGTGCATTGCCTTGGGGCTAAGCCCCCCCTCCCTCCACCCGAAACCTAGCGACGGCCCTGGCAGGCGGTATCTGACTTACATCCTTCAGTGAGATAAAACTCTGTCGCCCCGTAGGTTCTCTCACTGTTGTTGACGTGCTTCATGTTGCAGGTGTTCTTGTTTGGTCGCAAATGCAGAGCGACTCTGTATCTTGTGTGAGGCTCCAAACGTTCTGGAGTCATTTGAAAAAAAGAAAAAAAAAAAAAAAAAAAAAAAAAGCAGGTTATATTATAGACCGCTCATTCAGTCTACGGCAAGTAATTATTAAACGTCTCAACATGTCGACGTGTTGCTCAGTTTACGTGCTCTTAACAGGGTCAACAGATCTTGGCAGCAACTCTAGTGATGCACAAATAAATAGAAAATCAAACCAAACAAGTTCATGCATGAAGTTACGGGTTAAAAATAAGGAGGTGAGATTCTTAATTCTCCCTCTGCGTTTCACCTACGTGCCAAAAATTTAAAAAAAATGTAAAAAAAAACCAGCTCGATTTCGATCAGCTCTAGGGCTGATGCACGTCTTTCCCCGCCGGCAGCTGCTTCTTTCAGCGAAGCACTTCAAAGAGAGGCGCTTCAAAGCGGGACGTCCCATCATCTTTTCCATTTCACTTCCATCGAGTTTGGCAGAAAAACAAACGACTCAAGGAAACGCAGGCGATTATTTGCCATCGGCGCAAAGAAGACGGGTTATTGGAAACCAGACGAACGTTGTTCCAAACACACAAGGTGCGTTTAGACACTTCCTCTGATATGCTGCATCTGGTCCAGTGAAGGTTTTATTATTACATGTTCTTGTTATAGTATTAACAGCGAAATTTATATTTAAAATGATTCTCATTCAAGCAGGAACTTTGCATGTGACAATTAAACGGTGCAAAAGAAGTATCAGCTTCAAAACAAACAAACACGAAAACTGCTTTCGCTCGCATTTCATTGAAGAAAATGCCATTGCTGTTCAGTCTTCTCATTCATCCGTGGGAAAATCTTTGCAGTCAAACCTTCTGTCAAAAGAGCTTGGTCCCACCTCTAGACATGGAATTTATTTATTTATTTATTTGTTTATTTGGAGGTTCATCATCAATCACTTGCCTTATTGATCGAAGTGAATCTCATCAGTACGACCTAAACAAACCCAACAGCTTCATCGTTTTACTAAAGGAAGTAGAGACGCGAGTTCTCTTTTTTTTTCTTTCTTTTTTTTTTTCACACTGAAGCTGACAGTTTCTACGACGACCACATGAACAACAGATCTCACTCACACACACACACACACACACACACACACACCCACACACACTGGACATGTGTTGTGACACCCAGGGGACAATTTGGCGCATTATTTTGGCGTCTGATTTTACTTTAGAGGAGCCCTCACAGTGTGTGAGGTGATGCGCACCGTGCGCACGCAGCTCCACACACAACCTCGGCTCAGTCCAGACACGCATCGCGACGCCTTCGGTCGGTGCCGCTTCAGAACCGGCAGCGGTGAAACGGTGAATCGATTCACCAGGGCTGAAACGATTAATCGGGCTAACCGCGACCAGTTGTGATTAATCGGTTTATTGAAATGATGGTCAGGGATGGAGGGACGACTGCGCAACAGGGCTGAGATGATTAATCGGATTAATTGGTTATTGAAATACTTGTCGACTAATTGGGGTATTGATTAATCGTTAACAAAACGTATTTAGAGTAATCAAGCCAAAACTGTGCAAAAACTATCTGTATTTTGCATTTACGATAAAAACACCTTTGTCTGTAAATATGTTTGAACCAGAACTCCTTAAGTGGCGCAGCTTTAGCTCCACCTGGTTCCGATTTACCAGAGGGTGCTATGGTTTCACATTTTAGCCGATGCAATTTTTATTTTTTCCACTCTTTGTTAATTTGCGTCTTTTGTTGTATTTCTAAAAAATTTGCTAAAGTGGTTAAACGAAAACTCTGTAGAACGAGCCTTGTGTCTCTCATCCGATTAATCGTCAGAATGCTTGATTAATCGATTATTTAAATGATTCTTAATTGTAACCCGAAGCCACGCCGTGACGCATGCTAGCACCGGGTGAGCGAGTACCGCTCGGTTCTGCACATGCGCAACGAAAGGCTCACGGTCGATGAGGCTGCGGTGCAGACGGTCGGCAGTGGCGACAAAAAGCAAAGACTCTGTGTCAAATTTCGTTCACTACATTTTCCCACTCCTCACTTGTTTGAAGAGTTACCCACCTGACAAAGAGGACACGGTCTTCCTAGCGTTGGTGTCCTCAAAGAAGGACTGGTACCATCCGGAATGTCCCTTTTTCATCCACTCCACCACGTAGCAGACGTACCTCCTGATCTGATCGGCCCTCCAGTGGATCGTGAACGCCGTGCTGTTGTGGACCGTCACGTTCAGCTTCCCGTCTCCTAAACCTGCGGATTCAAAGTCTGGTCGGTCTGTGGCGCCGCGGCGTCATTCATTCGGCGACCAAAACTGTCTGCCGAGTTTGTGTTTCGAAGTTTGCTGAACGCCACAGATCAAAAACGAAACGACGGCCATGCAGTGAGCGATAAACGTCCAAGGCAAAGATAAGCTTGTTGAAATTTACCGCTTCTCCAGCGACATCACAATTCTGATCTCTTCCTATTTATAAGTTGTTGATTTGTAAGGATTTATAAGCGATTTTCTTACTGATGGCGTCTCTGTGCTGCGGTATGACGTGGGTGGCAGCTGGGGAAACGCTGGCGTTGTTGTAGGCGCTGATGTTGAGGCGGTACGCCGCGTAGGAGAGGATCAGTCTGATCTCCGGCTCCGAGGTGGTCATCTGCGCCTGCGGAGGCTCTCCGGACTCTTTCCAAACGGTCACCCGGTAGCCGTCGAACAGATCTTGGGCAGGAAACTATCAAACAGCACAACTCCCGTTGCAGCACCATGCCATTCTCGCCATTGTCTTCTTTTAAATTTATTTTCAGGATGTGTTAAAACTGCGTCGTCTCAAGGTGTGCAAGTACCTTCCAGGTTATGGAAATTAACCGGCAGCCGGTTTTCGGCGCAACATCGGCGTATTTGGCGCTGACAATGATGGGTTGAGTTGTGAGCTCTGAAAAAAAAAAAAAAGAAAGAAATTCAACTTAGTCAATATTTTCTGGATTTGGGCTGCTTCACCTGTTTTCTGAGTTCAATCTGAAATCAGCCCTCACCTGACGGGACGTAGTAGCTTTTACTCCATGGACACCGTGAGCATTCAGCAGTGGTCACACATTGTATCTGCACTACGTAGACCAATGAGGGCGTTAGCTTTTCCACCACGGCTGTGTTTGGAAGCTCAGACTCTGCAGTCTGTGAGCAAAGGCAGAAATCAGTGAGTTGGAAACAAAGTCAAACCAGGTTTAACTCATTCTGATAACTTCAACGCTGCAGTGTATAACTTTTATGAAGAGTATGTTTACACATAACTATGTTGCCACAGATCATTTGTGGGGGGTAAAAAAAAAAAAAAAAAAAAGAGTTCCTGCGCCTCCTTCCTGTTGTCCTACTGACATCTGCAGAAATGCACGATTGGAAGCAATCAATCGGAGCCAGGAGGAGGGTCAATCATGCTCACGTATGTGCTGCTCAATGTGCCAATGGTCGGAAAACAACTTGCCGTTCCGGGGAAAATGTTTACCGGTGGCCATGCTAACTAGCTTTAGCATTCACTGCAGGCTCCTGTGTGGGGAACACGCGCATAAACAGCGTACACATGAGCTAACAGCACTAAGACTGCGTTGTTTCTAACCACGTGGTGTATTTCTGTAGATGGCAGTAGGACCACAGGGAGAGGATAGTGATGGTGTAAACAAACTCTTTATTGTATGGTAAAAGTCAATTCCATTATTTAGACATTGACAAATTACCAGTAAACGTGAACAAAGTGCCTCCATGGAATCTCTACGATTGATACAAATGCATCATGTTCATTTGCATTCAATGAACAAACCAGTTCAAACACCTATAAAGTCTTATAAATATAAAGCACAATCCAACTATTTCCCTGCGAGCCGTGATATCACAATATCACGTTTTACTACAACCTGCTTTTATGTTTTGTTTTTTTAACCGATGTCATGTGGTCAGGACAGATAGTTGTTCTGATCGGTCCTGACCTGGTTCCACGAGCGGCTGCCCAGCGCTCTGTATCTGACGGAGATCTTGTTATTTCCGTCGCCTTTCAGCCAGGTCACGTTCACCTGCAGCGCTCCAGGTGGGCGAGTCGGCAGCACTTGGTTCGGAGGCCCGCAGGACCGCTCTGAGGCAGTGAAAAGACACAAAAGTAAGACAATTCTCGCCGTCTGACATCAAGTTGCTTCTGTTCCAGATGAGCGACATTCTTTCTATTTGCCCGGTTTGCGTTCTTTTTCTATCTAATGCTCTTTTATTGTGGTTCCACCCATTTCATGAAGCCCACCGGTCCCTCCTGCCGCAAAGCACCCACGCAACCTGAAGCTGCAGACGTCACACTTCGCAGTTCTCACATAGTGGCTGATGGTTTGCTGACTTCCCCATTTTCCCTCCAAATGAATCCTCGTTGTGGCCGATCGCCTCGACTTCAGCTGAATTAGACCACGCCGTTTCTTCCCGCGGGCATTTTGAAACTGTAAACGTAACTTTTTCTAGCGACGGCTTCTTCCGTACCGAGTGGCCCCTCGGTGAGGCGCATCTGAAAATGCAACCGTTTAATGAAGATGGCCAACTTTGGAAATTAGAAGACGATCTGCTGCACTTATGGGTTTAAGATTTCTGTCGTGTCGTTAGAGCTTGTGAGTCGATCAGCAGAGCAGCAATATGAAAATGGAGAACTAAAAATACATTGTTTCATATACAGATGTGGAAAGTAGGAGAGTGATATGTACACACACACACACACATATATCTTTCACCGACTTACTCAGAGTCTTTTTTGAGCCGCTGAAAACTGCTTTTGTGCAGTTCGCCTTCCCCGCGTCGTTTTCAATAACCTCCACTGTGAAGTTGCGATCGAATATGCTCAGCTTTTGACTGGGTTCGGTTATGTTGTAGTAGACTTTACAGAGAGGCCTTTCTCTGCTGGGACAGAAATGAGAAAGAGATGAAACTTTTACAAAAAAAAACCCAAAACAAAACAAAACAAAAAAAAGTTCAATGGAAAAAAGAAACGCTAAAAGAAAAACACACAACAGAAAGGTGTGTGGCGTACGCTTGCTGCAGGATGAACGTGTAGCTCTTCGATCCATGTTTTCCGGGTTCCCACGTACACTTCTCATAGTTGCTGGACTTGCGGAAACAGTCTAGATTATGGACTCCATCTGTAAAAGGAAAACACACACACACACACACACACATGATGCTGCCCATCTCTGATCTGACTGCACAGACTGACTGCGATGAGGACGTCTGCTCTCACCTGCGTGGATCCCACAGTGTTGGTATTTGGCTGAGATGTTCCTCTGCCAGCACTTTTCTGGGTCAACATGAAATAGGAACGAAGACGCGTCAGAGAGGCGTCCGGCATTTGGTGCAAAAACTCCTCAAACTCAGCTAAAACACAGCGTGGCCAGGAAATTCAGTGTTTTGAATTTCCTGGCCACGCTGATGAACCAAGAGTTCATGGGTTCATCAGCATTCACGTCGATGCTTCACCGGTTTTTTGCCAACAAGGTTGAAAACATGCAAACGTGACCTGGTGCGTTTAAGGTCACTGTCATGAACAAGAAGGACAGAAACTGAGTCCTACCTGCAGAAACGTTCGTGGAGACTGGAGCGCAGAGAGCGAGCATCAAACCTTCAATATACAAATAACAGTTCATGAAAACACGGCAATTCACGCACATTTTGTCTTTCTTTCTTTTTTTTTTTTTTTTTTTGTTTTTCTAAATTTCTCAGAAATGTTTCAAGGAGACCCGAAAGCGTCTCCAGGTGTCTCACCAAAGACGGCGAGGTGAACGCAGGTTCTGCGGAGGGTCTCCGCCTCGCCACCACTGACCGACATGGCGCCACGACGGCGTGTTGGGCAGAAACCTCACACCCGCCGCCCGCTGCCATTCACAGGCGCTGCGCCCAGAGCCGCCGCTCCGCCGAGACAGAGAGAGAGCGGAGGAAACACAGCGTGGGGGGGAGTTTCTTTTCTATTTACGCTCAGCGCGGAGGGGCGGCGACGAACCGTGACAAGAAACAGGAGCGCTCAGAAATAACGCGACGTCTTTCTTTCTTCTTCTTCTATCGTATATTCCTCCTCCTCCTTCTTCTTCTTCTTCTTCTTCTTTTTCTTCTTCTCCTTTTTTTCGTCTACAAATAGAACCGCTCGACATGAGAAGCCTTTGGCCTCCGAGCAGAACAAATGTGACCTGCAAAACAAGCTCCTCAAATTGTAATGAGTGTGAAGTTTCTGTTCGCACGGCTGAATGCGTGTTTTAGCAGCTTTTCAGAAACTGCTGTGCGTTCAGTTACTGAAAGGCTCCGCGTGTGATCAAACCCGAGAACTCGGATGACTCCCACGGGGCCCGCTGAGGTCGGGACCTCTGCGGGGCCCCTGCTGCTTTCAAAGAATCAAGAGGAGATTTCAGTTGAAAAATGCACTATTTATTTATTTTTTTTTTCCCTGCTGAAACCAGGAAGTGAGTTTTGTTTTTTTGTTGATGTTTTTTTTAGGAAACAAATGCAGAGGAAATGCAAACCCCCTCACCCACCACCACCACCACTCACTGCATGGACTGTACTGTGATGAACTCTGGAGCCTTTAGATCAGGTGTGTCAAACTCATTTTCGTTTTGGGCCAAATCAAGATCATGAAGGCTCTTAAAGGGCTGATTGTGCCAGAATGTGTAGATAAAACCTGTTCACAAACTGTTAATATGTCAATGAATTCTTAAAATTACATAATATTATTGAACATCTTTTCAGTCCCTTCAGGAACTAATAATAAATGCGACTGTTTATTTACTCGCTGTATAAATCATGGACTATAATCATACATCAAATACATTCTCAAGAAACTGGAGGGATTGATTGATATAAATTGGCAGTAAACAGATAAAAACTGCATTGATATGATTAATAATATAATATTTAATCACACTTAGTGTTCTGTCTAGTCTGTGGAGGGCCACATAAAAAGCTACGGCGGGCCGGATTTGGCCCCCGGGCCTTGAGTTTCACACATGTGCTTTAGAGAAAGATGTGGAGATGAGGTCATTTCCTGCATTCTGAGACAACAAAAATGTGCAGTAAATGTATGCAGTCGTTCAGAACCTCACAATTTTATGTGTTATTTCTGCAGAGCAGGTGCCGGTTTAGTTTGTTCGAAGTTTGGTGGCAACTTGGCACATTTGCTTTCCTTTCTGGTAGAAACATTTGAACCCATCTGGATTTGATCGAAAGTCAAGTCATAAATTGTAAATTGACATCAACTTCTACAATTGAAAAAAAAAAATATATATATATATATATAGATATATATATACTATCGTCACTTTAAGAAATTGCACAACTCTCAGTAAATCGTGCAGGGACATTTAGTAACAAACACTGTGGCAAGTAGAAAAGAGGAAAAAGAAGATTGAACGTAAGAGGTTTGCAATTTAAAAAAACAACAGCAAAAAACAAAACAACCAGAAGAAGAAAACGAAAATAAGACACACCCGGGGTGAGATTCAGTTTGCATGTTCTGAGCCGACAATCTAATGAGCAGGATTTCATTTTCTTCCTGCAAAGCAAGTCAACCACAACCGCCCTCGTCCTCCTGTCACCGCTCTCCATGCCTGTTGCTTCGAAAACGTTTGCATTCTGCCTTTAACGCATCTTGCTTGTCGATTAATCGAATCGACGCCACAACGCTTTGCTGATAACATCAGATTACCAGGCGAAGAACGACGGTTCACTGTATCGGCAAAGTTTTCGATGTATTTGTAGTCACACTCACAAAAAAAAAAGCACAAATATATGTTTGCCTAATTACATTGATGGATTATACTTTCAGGAGGCTGTCCATACAAATAACATTTTGAACAAAAAAATATGAAAATAAATAAATATGTAAATTTCACAGAAACAAGCTGTTTTTTTTTTAAAACCATATTAATTTATATTTTTAAAATAATGACATAAATGAGTGGTATCAATAACTACATCTGCTCTCGATCACATGATCCAAATCAGATCGGTATCGTAATATCAAACTGAAAGGTTTGTCCGGCAGTCTGCCAAAAGATATCGAGCACTGAAACCTCCGGAGGGTTTTCTGTTTCTTTCTTTTTTTCTTTTTTTTTTACCAGTTATCATATTAATAATCTTGAGATATCAGGCCACGATGTGAACATCATCTGACTCAAATTGTCGCCCTTCCCTCTGACGCTTTTAAATGTCATTTGAATTCACTGCAGAGAAAATTGACTAAACTATTTGCAGTAAAACCGATCAGATTCGTCAAACTGTGCATTTCAGAGAACATTTCTCAGCAAGTCTGACGTTTTGCAATCTCAGGTGTTAGAATGCGTCGTCATCTTGTTCCGACTTATCTCTTGTTGTATGCGCTTGTTTCTGTGTCGACTTTTGGTAAGTTTATCTTGGTGGATCTGGTGGCTGGGTTTTGCTCTTCTTTTTTTTTTTTTTTTTTGTGAGATGTTTGTCCTTTCTGTTACTTTTAACCTTCGCCTCTGTCACTTGAGTGACCTAAAGGCAAGTCGAGGCGAGAATGCTCTTAGGAAGGAGCTTTGATGTTCACACAATCGCGTCCGTCGTCGTTCTTAATCAAAGGAGAGGGGAAATTTTTTTGGTCCAACAGTTCGTTGCGGTAACGCGTTTGATGTGTCTTCGACCTTTTTGTGTGTGTGTGTGTGTGTGTGTGTGTGTGTGTGTGTGTGTGTGTGTGTGTGTGTGTGTGTGTGTGTGTGTGTGTGTGTGTGTGTGTGTGTGTGTGAGAAAATCATGATATTTGAGTTCAGACTGAGCTCCAGCATAAGACTTTGCGTCGACTACAAATGTGGCGCCACTCCACGGGAAGCACGCCTTAAAATCGCAAAAGATTTCTTACCATGCATGTTTGTCGCAATAGATCAATAATTCACTGTCTGTACAGTTTCTTTTTTCAGCGCAGCCTCGTTGCCACAAGATGACGCAGCATATGCTGACGAACTCAGACCTGAGCCTTCAGAGTCACATGAAGACGATTACAAAGTGGGTCTTCTAACAGTAATTTTAGTCTGCATTCCAGCTTTTCTTTACTTTTCCTGCCACCACAATTGAATGGTTTTTGTGTGTCTGTTTATTTGTTGCTGAAATGTGTGATTTCGGTAAACTTGCCTTGCCTTCGTACCTGAAGTGTACCCGGATCTGTCGCTACACCCTGCAGCGCTCCAGGTGTGCCAACGTGTTGGTTCGTACACTTTCCATTTAAAACAGAGGGAGAAAGAACTGAGAATGATTCACCTCGATATATCTTAGTTTATTTGTGCGGCACATTTCAGCCACAAGGCGGGTCGACGAGCTTTACATCATAAAAACAAAGGCGACTGTGAACAGGTGGGTTCTTAGTCTAGATATAAAGGTTTCAGTGTTTCGGCTGTTGCGCAGTTTTCTGGACGTTTGTTCCAGATTCGTGGTGCACAGAAGCTGAATGCTGCTCTGTCTTGTTTGGTTCTGGTTCTGGATGCAGACCAGAACCAGAACCAGAAGACCTGAGAGGTCTGGAAGGTTGATTTTGTACATTTTCCTTGATTTTATGTTTATTTCTTCAGTTACCTTTTTTTCCTAGGTCTTGCGTCTGATTAGTGCTACTTTTAAGGAACTGTTATACTTACAGCTCCCGTGATTGTCTGGACTTGCTTGTTCCTCTAGTTGTGTCAAAGTATTTACCCCCTCCTCCACTTCTCCGTTTCTTACATTTTTTTTTAGGTCAGTTTTCTGGTTTTCTGTGCTTTGACGCATTTATCCATCATTTTTAAGTAAATTAAAGCCAACCTTCTGTTAAGCTGCTTGTTTTCAGCTCTTCCACCAGCCGCCACGCTGCAAGACTCTCCTACAAGATTCCTGCTCCTTCTTAATTTCTGTCAGGGATCCTCTTTGATCGAGAATCGTCTAAAGATGTTTTTAAGTTTCTCTTATAATAATAAAAGTTTCTCTCGTCTGTCGGACGGTGAATGTGGTATAACATCCATGTCCGTGCACCCCTCTTGTCTTTTTCAAAACTTTTCAATCTTCTCTTTATCGGTGTCACTTTATCCGTTTTATTTTTTTTAAATGACCTATGTGCCACTCAACGCCGAGTCAGCTTCTGAGTCACTTGAACGCCACTCAGTCTTTACAGTAAGTGAGTTTTTTCCTCTTCAAATGCCAAAAGGAAGGGGGTTGGGGCTTGTGGTGGGTGGTGGGTGGGGGGTAGCGCTCACGTTTTTCACATTGTCATTCCAGGAGCGAGAATTGTTTTAAATTCACACAGAGCGGAGCCCATCACACAGCGCAAGCAGGAGCGTTCTCTATCTTTTAATGCAGATTTCCTGAAATTGCAAACATAATTTTTTTTGGGGGGGGAGGAGGGGGGATCTTCTGCTGCTCGACCTTCTGTTTTTGAATACACTTTCTTCTCAAATGCCAGATTCACGAGGCCTCAGCGCCTTTTCCCTCTTGTCGCCACGGATAGAGAAAAGAAGAATCTTATAAGCGAGACTATGCGACAGCAAAACAAACAAAAAACAAACAGACCCAAAAACACCAAGATGACTTCTTGTACTATTAGCTGCAGGTTCCTCTTTCTGTAATGAACTGGAAACGCACAGGAAGTTCACTTCACACCTCACCGACGTCGGCTAAGCGGCATGGAAAACGTCATCAGTGCTGTTTATCATCATCAAAATTTAAGATGATAATCTCTGGATTATCATCTTTATCTATGTCTTCTTAGTGACCACTTTCAAATAATTTCATCCTCTCTACATGAGTTAATTACATGATCTCCAGTGAGATTAAAATGATCTCACTGGAGATCATCTTAATCTACAGAGATTAAGATGATAATCTATGTCTGGATTAACATCTTAATCTATGTCTTCTGAGTGACCACTTTCAAATAATTTCATCCTCTCTACATGAGTTAATTACATGATCTCCAGTGAGATTAAAATGATGTCGCTGGAGATCATCTTAATCTACAGAGATTAAGATGATCCGTGGAGTCTGCAGGTCACTGCCACATTTCACTATGTGAAGAACAAAACCCTTCTCTTTTTTTGTTTTCGCTGCAGTTGAAGTGATTCACAGAACTGTAGATGTAAAGGATTTTTCTGGGGATTTAAGAAAAAAAAAAGACCAATTTTAATCGCTTTTGATTCAGATTTGTGAACTATTCGGAGATCTCCTTGACAGGAAGCTGGTTTCCGCTAAACGAGCGAGTGTGTGTGCCTACTCATGTTTTTCTGAAATGTAAATTTCCCCACCTTAACTCTTATCATGTTTAAGATCAGCCGTGTGCTGTAAGTCATCTGTGGGCAACCAGAGTTGAAATGTGACATGTGTTCCTCTCTCTCTCTCTCTCTCTCTTTTTTTTTTCTTTCTCTCTTGTTTGCTTTGATCGCAACCTGTTCTGTGCTGCTGCTGCTGCTGCTGCTGCAGTGTGACTTTTGGAGGATACCTTCAGAGAGCACGGACCGATGTAGGTCACGGCTGCCGCTGGCGTTTTCGATTCATGAATCGGTCCGTTTCGAATGATTTCCAGTAGCTCCACGTTTTCTCACCACATAAAATAAAACGACAAAACAAAGAAAAACTAAACAGAAATAAACAAACAAAAAAAAAGACAGTTTTTTTTTGTTGTTTTTTTTTAATCCCAGACTAACAGAATCGATATTCTGTTGAATATCGATTGTGTTGTGTTTGAATGACTAAAACACTCAAAGCTCAGTTATGATTATGACTGTGAAAATTGTCATTTTAAACATTTAAATGTGAAAAATTAATGGTCAGTGCTAATTGAATTTATTACAAATGCATACAAACTGAAAAACAAAATGTAAACTATCACTAAATATGTAATCAATTTAAATGGTAATCATTAAAAATAAATACTTTTGGCATGATATAACTACAACTCTTAATTGTTTCACATTGCGTTCTGCATCGGGTCATGAATTGACAGATTAACCAATCAACCGTTTGTATATTTTAAATGCTAATGAACGGAAAAATACTTAAAGATGATCATGATTTCAGTTTATATTTCATTTGATTCACTTTTGTGAACATATTTTCAAATGTGACTAAATAAAATATATGTGAAATAAATATTCAAAATATTTTACTTGAATTTCTTTGTTTTAAATCGTTCAGATGACGTCACACCTGTGGTTATTTTACAGTCATGCCATTTAAGGAATGACACGGATGAAAACCGGCTGATCATACATGATATACAGTCATGTCATTGTAAAAGTTTCTTACTGCGGGATTTTTATTATTAATTTTTATTTTGTCTTCAGTTTTCAACCTGCCCAGGAAGAACACCTATTTTCAAATACTTCAGAGTTTATGGTGTTGTAATTTTTACATTTTTTATTTTTTATTTTACCATACTAAAATCGTATGATTCCATTAATGTAAAATCATAAAAAATAAAAAGTAAAAAACTTTTTTGCAAAATTGTGAAACGGAACTAAAACTTAAATATTCTCATGAAATAAACTTTTGTCACTGTTTTTTTTGGGGGGGGGGGGGGTTTGTATATAAAAATAAATATATGAAATAATAACAATTTACAGTTTCCTGGAGGGAAAATCCCAAAGGGATTAATAAAGTTTCTATCTTATATATCTTCTAATCTGCATCCAAATCACTCAACATCATGCAAAACATACAAAACAAGCTGCATTTGATTAGTGAGTGCACCATCTAGTGGTGAGAAGAAGTCATGCAAAGAAATGCAGTGCTTGAAAAGTTTTTGATGAGCTTTTCAGACCTAAAAGAGAAAAACATAAACACCACTGTTTTTGGCTGTTTATTAAAATATGTATTGATGACTACTGTATCAACAGAGGATCAATAGTTCCCCCCAGCGACTTCTAAAGTTGCACATTAAATTAATTTTTTTGACGGTAAACTATCAGTCTATTCAGGAATCACCTGTTCTGGGATCATGCTGTTGTTGGTTGGACAACTTCACGTCCATTTTTTATTATTATTTTTTTTAAACCAAAACAAATTGTGTTGCTGGGTTTGTTTTGTTTTTATTGACAGCTCTGGAAACAGAGTGGCAGAAGAAGCTGACATCACAACAAGCAACCCATGGAACCCGAGTCACAGGGTCAAAGATCCGAGTGACGCGGTTCACCTGCACCGTTCTGTTTGCGAGCCCTCGTCGAGCGAACGGCTTTCTTAGCCTCGCGGCTGCAAGAAGTCAAACCCGAGGAATGTTTTAAGGAGCAGGTGAGGATAGAGAAGTGGACCATGTGTGAACACGTCAGGTCAGTATTTACAGGGACTCTGTGACGTTAGTTTCATCAATGTCGCAGAAAACAAACTCCTTAATAGAAGCCAACTGTAATAAACCTCTAATCGCACTGAAGCTAATTGCAGTTTCCTTCCCTGGTTTAAGGAGCTGGGACTCCACCCGGGAGCTCATCCAGGAATCCGACCACATCCTGACAGAGAAGAGGGTGAAGCTCGACAATCCCGCCAATGTTGACAGGGACGTTGTAGAAGAAGAGTTCCTGAAAGAGGAGCTCTGCCCCTCTACTCCTCTGTTGCCGAAGCCTTTCCTTTCTCCCCTTATCCCCGCTCCTCCACAGATGGGACAATCCAACGAAGGTCCAGGGAATAGGGAGGATCCGGAGAGTTCTGGCTCTGACGGCGCGCACAAGGGAGACTCTGACGAGATCCCAGCAACGAAGAAGGAATTGCTGGTTACCCTTGATTGGGACTCTGTCGATGGGCTTTTTAGGGAGATTTCAAGGAAAGACGAAGATTCCGAGAGCTCCGTCTCCATTAAGAAGTACTTGGAAGAATTTAACGCGACGCTGAAAGAGGAGTTTGAAAACGAGGTCTGGACTTATGGGGACCATACGGAACCCCTTCCCAGGAAGGAGATCCTCTTCCCGCCTCCTCCTCCCTCACGACTCCTTCATCCTCTACCTCCAAACGTGAGCTCTGCTTTACCAGAGTTCAGTGTCGAGCCTCCTACTCCGACATTTCTACCTCCAGCTCCTGCTGCCCCTCCTCCGGCCTCCATCCAGGAGGTCATGGAGGAGGTCGACCGCATCCTGGGAGAGAATTTCGGCAACGTGTTTCCCACTGACCGGAACGTCAAGGAGGAATTTCTTCCGGGAAATGTGCTCCTGCTTCCTCCTCCTCCTTGTCCTCCCGTCTGGGTTGGTCCACCACAGTTCCACACTGATACTTTGGTCAGTCCGGGTGGAGCTGGAGATAACAAACCTTCACCTCCATTATTCATGTTAAAATATGTACATATATATATATATACATATCCCAATGTTTACCAAATAGTAATTAATAGTTTGCTTTTTAGTTAGGTGTGAAAAATGATGACATTGAATAAAAATGACAATTCTAACACGAGGTGTGTGATGTTTGCTTGGTGCAGGAAGCCGGGTCGCAGTCTGGCGGTTCTGCTTCTGGTTGTGTGGTACCAGTAGCTGCGTTTCCATGACAAATTCAGGGAAATATTTCTCCATATTCTGCCGATGTCGAAAACGAACAATTTCGCAGTTGCTGTGTTTCCGTGAACTGGGAAATGCAGCGATTTGACGGGTTGTGCATAAGACTGATGTGACGCGTTTGTAATGAACATGGAGTCGTTATGAACGTTTGTGACTGTTGTCCTGACATGCGGTAAATAAGGGCACCTTTAATGACAGGTGGCTTTGAAAGTTTCTTTAAAAGTCCATGAAGGGGGTGCTGCGGTGTGGAGCAGGGGCAGAACACGACCCACGCATTGAGGCTTCAGTCCTCGTGGCGGTGGTCGCAGGTTCGATTCCCAGCCTGGAGACATTTGCCGCATGGCTTCCCCCCCTCTCTCATTGCCCTGTTTCCTGTTCAACGACCAAACCTTAAAAAAAAAAAAAAAAAAAGTCAATTGAAAGCACCAACTTTGAATTATTTGGTAAATAATGACTCTTTTAAAGGACTTGTAATTTCAATTCAGCAAAAACAAGAAAAGAAAACTTATCCCACTGCTTTTTTTTTTTTTTTTTTTAAGGGAACCTCTTTGAATTTTTTTGTTGTTTTTTTTATTTTTAAATTGTAATTACGCAAATTTATTTTCGCAATTTCAATTCGCGCAAATTTATGGTCAATGGAAACGTAGCTATTGTTTCTCTAGTTGTTCCATAAAGTTAATCTAGATCACGGGAGCAAAACTGAAGCCAAAACCGTGCCGCCTTCACTGCCACTTAAATATGCATTCAACATTTAAATATGCCATCAGTCAAATCAAATGATCATTCATTTGTACAGAGCCAAATTAAAAAGCAGACAAACCTTGATAGTTTGAGTAAAACAATAAAACAAAACTGAAGACTGAGCCTTGCTGGTTCTTTCTAATGAGGGAACTTTAAGGCCCAGTTAAACCTCAGCAGCTGCATCTGTTTTGTGTGTTTTTTTTCTGCCCCCTCAGATTCTGCACAGTTTACCCATAATCCACCTACCTGAAGGCTTCAAGCTAGAACCAATTGGAGTCCTGTAAGTAATACACATATAAAGACCAACCACACTCTAAACCTGTGCAGCTTCTGTTTGTATGTCCACACAGTCATCATGTTACTGTGATTCTGTGCAGGAATGGGGAAATCTTGTACAAGGCTGTCCAAACTCCTCTGAATGTCAACACCTCAAAGTACCTTTTTTTAAAAATGGATTCCTTCTAGTTGTTCTCTTATCTCTTGTTGCGTCTCAGCTTGTCGGGTTTCTGTGTTCTTACTTTTTTCTCTCTCTCTCTCTGCTGTACCTCACTACAGACGAGTCAGAGCCAAGCGGGATGATGGCCGACCCTACGTTAAAAAGCCATCAAACGCCTTCATACTGTTCCTGAAGGAGCTGAGACCACAGGTGGTGTCGGAGCTCAATATCAACAGAAGTGATGTGGTGAATAAAGTCGTGGGAGAAAAGGTGAGTCGGACTGATCCTGAACCTTCAGGAAAACTGAAAGTTAGATAATTTAAGATCCTGTTAATGTGGTTTTGTCTATTCTGCACTGGAAGAAATAGAGAACGGAGCTCTGATTTACAAAAAAAGAGAGATAATTTGCTACATGTAATCGAATTAAACTTAATCTACATTTATTTAAAATAACAATTTAATAAACGTAACTGCATAAACTTAATTTGATTATTTGTAACAGATTAACTGCGATTTCTTTTTTATTGGATCTCCCGTTTTCTTTTTCCACTGCAAGTTCACCTCTGTTACAACTTAAAACGTAAAAACAGGAAAGTAAGTAAGTATTGATAATTATTAGTATTACTAATACTAATAATACCATCTATTGATGAAAGTTCATCTTCATCCATCATGAGCAAAGCAGAGTCTGAACCTAAATCAAATGCAGTCAAAAAAAACAAATTGGAAAAACTCAAGAAGCAAATAGTTTAATATTCCTGGTTGTGAGTGTTGCATCAGCTGCACTGGTCAGTGTCAGTGCTGACATGGTTCTGTCGTGTTTCCACAGTGGAACAGTTTGCCAGTCGAAGTGAAGGCCAAATATTTCGAGAAGGCCAGACTGGAACAAAAGCTCCATCAGCAGCAACACCCTGGTTGGTCCACCAATGATAACTATGTAGGTGTTTTCTGTTCAAAGACCAGCTTAATGCTTATAAAACAACGAGACCAGAATTAGATCCCTCCAACTGAAGTCTGATACGTTTCACTTTTAGGGCAAGAAGAGGAAATCGGTGAAAAATAAGACCTCAAAGAGCAGCAGCAGCAGCAGCGGCAATACAGCCTGTAAGACTGATTTCTGTTCATGCATGAAATTGTCCCACCTCTCTCACAAAAACAAACGCTGAATTCTTTTTGCTGCAATTTCAACTTAAGACAAAGGCGCCCTTCTTTAGTTTAACCCCGCTGCTCCGATAAATAAAATAAAACCAAGTGCAAGACACCTAGTCAGCAAGCAGGCTGGTCGTTGAGTTATCCTAATAAATCCCAAACAAATAAAGTGACGTTTGCGATGTCAAAAATGTGGAAACTCTGAAACACATTTGCAAAGTGGAATGAGTAAAATATTTAGCCAATCAATGTTAGCGCTGTTGAATTTTAATATGTAGAGAAAATAGTTTGCAAAGTGCAAACTCAGTGCAAAAACTATCAGTTTGGACTGAACTAGTTGATGTTCTTTTACAGGGCCGGCCCAAGGCAAATGTGGCTGCTTGATGGTGCCACTAGGGGGCACATATTTTAAATAACATTGAATATTGCGAACTAAATGCTACCACACATGGAAAAACAATTGCTGTATTGTTTTTATTTATTTTAATAATGATTTAATCTTCCTGTTGATGGCTGCTGCCACCTTTGGGGAAATACAAGATATTAAATTTAGTGTTAAATTTAATAGAATTAAATGTTCAAATAATTAAAATAAAATGGCACACGTAGATACCATTTACGTGTGCCACTCTGCATTTCAAAATCCAAATGATCATTATTGGTTTTTTTTCAACTGGAAGGTATTTTTTTAAAAAGTGTTTTAATGCTAATTTCTAATTTCACGCATTCAGATTTCCAGACTTTTGCACGTCTAATTGTGCAGAATTCCTCTAAATGTTTGCTGCGCTTTGAATCAGAGGTTGGGAGACGGGGATGTGTTGGGTTCTGTTCCCGACACATCCCCGTGTCTGTTGGGACATTTCTTACATGAACGCCTAAAACATTTTAACACAGTTTAATTGTCAGTTTCATCTCTAACCTTGTGTTCTCTCTTTCTTTAATATCCCTAGACCCTCCATTTCTCCGCTTGGTCCCTGGCTCCACCTCAGAGCCGGCCCCAGACCGTCAAGGGCCTGAAGCAGAGACTGATTAAAGGGGCCCCTCTTCTATTTATAACAAATAAACTGTTTTGTTTCGCATAAAAAAAAACCCCACAACTCTCAGTTTTATGATTCATTAGCTCAACAAAGAAGGTGAACTTGTCATAAAAGTTATTTCACTTGCACTAATTTGTAACAAAAAGCAATGTTTTTTTGTTTCTTTTGTGTTTTTTTTTTTTACAACTGACCCACTTTTCATTTTAAATATAAAATTCTTCATGTACAATACAAAGTCAAATCGGATTACTGAATTCCTTTAGAGTTGATATTCAGAGACCGTATTGACAAATCTTAAACGGAACCACAAAATAAAAGTGAGACATGTTGTTTTTGAGACGCCAATGGTGCTTTCCTGTTAATCAGGACGTTCCACACCCCCCACTGCCGAAAAGATATCATTTACAAAAATGTTGTGTTTGTTTGTCTCTATTTAAAAGAAGGATTTACAAAAAGAGGAACCAGATGTTGAAAGAAGAAATTTTGTTCACAAGAACTGTTTTAAAATTCAGAAAAACTGACATTTTTTTTTTTTTCTTTATCCAAACAAATACATCTTCAAAGCTTTTCTGGTGCTCAAAACTCCAACTCTGGACTTTTCAAACTCAGAAAATTTCTTGTCTTTCCTAGAAAACGGCTGAGTTTTTTGGCGGGAATTTACTCCTCTCTTTCTTTTTTTTTTTTTCTAACTACAATAACCCCGGCACACTAACGACGTATAAAAGTTGACATTGTACGACTTTGAGTCTCTGCGCAGGCACTTGGTATTCACAGGGATTTCTTTCTTCGGTTTCAACGCTCCAGGACGATAACTTTGTGGAGAAACGTGGCCACAGAGAGCTTCACCAACACGTGGGCCACGTTCGAACAAGCAAACATGGCCGACATGTCATGACGGGACAAAAACACAGAAGCAACCGCGTGTTTCCGAGCGGGTCAAGAATAATCTGTGGTACGAGAGAAATTCTCCCTCAAGAGGTTTGAGTTGCTTACCGGGGATCAGAGCAACCAGAAATGTCTGAATAGCAACATTTCTGAAGGCTGGAGCCGTGAGCTGGCAGGCGCTTGAGAAAAACAAAGAATTGTCTTCTGAATGTAAAAAGTTCAACACAAAAAACACGGATGAACTCCAGCTCCAAGCAACGGTTTCATATAGAGAAATTAGCATCGCATGCGATTCCCTCCTTGAGAAAAGTGCCGTTAGATGATGCGTCTTCCTTTGTTTTGATGCAAGAAACAAAGGACTGTTTGCACGTCGTACTTCTCTCAGAACAATGAAATCTACTCCCAGACTCTCCCGCGGAGGCCTCAACTCTTGCAGAGAAGGTCTCTGCAGTGCATCCTGCGACTCTGAGCGTTTATTTTTAGCCGTGTTTTTCCTCAACCTTTGGATGAGTCGTTCGAGGCCGGGGAGCAGCGATCGATGCTCGGGCCGTAAAGTTCAGTCGGGGACGTTTTATGACGTTAGACTGTTTAAAAAAAAAAAAAAAATTATAAACAACCATTCTGACAACATGGAATAGTCAAAAAAAAAAAAATCTAACAAAAGGAAGATTTAGCTTCTTTTCTTAAACTTTTGTCCAAGTTTAACTCTAAAAGCCTCTAAGTTGATCATTTCATTTTGTCCCTGCATGTTTTTCCAGCTGCAGCAGACTTGGACGCAATACATTTTATTGTCTCACTAATTCACTCTTTTTTGTCTCGTGTTGACCACATTAGTCATATTTCGATTTAAGACAGCATTCCTGCATCTGAGTGTAAATCTGTGTTTATGTACATGTGTAAATGATTTTGTCTTTAATCTTGTATTGTCCTTGGTTTCTGTAAAACTATGTTGAGTGAAAATCGCCTTAGTAGTTGCTCTGCCTCACTGAAACATTTTACTTTAAAAAAAAAAAAAAAAAAGTAAAAAAACAGACAACGGGGTTTGAAAGCAATACAGTTTACTTTGTAATTAAGACAATAAATCTACTCAACCTTTGTTTTAGGTTACATTTTATGGAACTTAAAATGTTTTAGGTTACATTTAGCTTCACAAGTTTTCTCAAAGTTGCATAGCGGAGCCTAATCCGCCTCCTTAAAACCGATTTGAACACGCTCTGCTTTGCACAGAAACGCCTTTCACCGCTGTTAAAAATGCAAACTTATTGAGATTCAATCTCTTGTGCATCAAGACTATCCAGCTTCTAATTCTTTCTGCAGAAGAGAAATAATCCCTGCAGCATGACGTTGCAATCGCATCTCAATGTGGATGTGGTGTTGACAGAATGAGTTGCAACAATCATTTTCTGTTGTACATAGTTGCATCTTGCATAAACGCCGAAACAGCAGCAGCAACATCATTTTGGTCTCGACTCACCCAAACACAACTTCTGTGGCTGCAATGTGAAAATTTGAGAAATGGTTCAAGGAGAGTGGAGGACTATAGTACATTATTAAATTAAATTAAAACATATGCAACTTGCTCTATGAAACATCCATTAAAGGGATAGGAAACACTCCCATAATTTGTTAAATTGTACATTATGGTAAAAGCTTATCATGTTTTCCTCCACTGGTCATAAGCTTTACACCTCAGCGAGTTGTTTAGATAAGATACATTAAAGGCTCTGCTGAATGAGGGCGTGTCGCCTTTAACACGTGATGGTTTCAGGTAAACACAAAGTAGCAAAGTTGACTAAATAAAAAGAACTAAATAAATAAAAATGAATTTTTGACATAAATGAAAATGGTCTTATGAGAAACAAATCAATTAAACTGAGCGCCTACTGGCAGCAGCGGTGTGGGATGTGGGTAAAACGGTGGGTCTGCTCGTTTTCCGTGTCACCGCCGCATTACTGGAAGGGCACGCTGCTTTTAAGGAGGACAAAAGGTGGGAAAAAATGTTTGTGTGTATGGGAATAATTGTCATGTGTGCATCTTTGTTGGCTTGTGAAGAGCAGGCTTCCAGTCCAAGGAATCCCCGAGAATATGTTTTTAATTACTCTACAGGGCAGCTTCAGAGAGGGTTTTAACAATTAATTTACATAAATGTAAAAAAAAAAAAAACAAATAATAATGCATTCTAAAAATTCATTTGAAACATCATTATACTCTGTCAGTGCACGTTTTCAAGAAAAAAAAAACAAAAAAAAAAAACTAGTGTGTTTCTGAAAAACACAAGAAAGATCGCGCCGCTCCCTGCATCGGGTCCGCGCGCTTCACCGGCGAGTAAATAGTGCGGACTATTTGGCATTCGGCAGGTTCGTCAGTCTTTGCGACCTGATTGGTCCACAGCCGCACGCTGTGGGCATGGTTTGGTGAGGGGCAGCAGCCTGTATGAGGTTGTGAGACATGAAGGGCAGTGACAGAATGGTCTCGCGCTGCTGGGAACGTCATGAGCGTCAAAATCCAAAAGGAGGCAACCGCGACAGGAGAGGGGAGCCCGGCTGTTTGGACCGGACGAGTGGATACGTTCACTGAGCAGCGCTGAGTTACAATGTTCGCGTCGTGGCTCTGTTCTCACTCAGGCTGAGGGAAAGAAGAAGTGGACTTCTGTAGCTTCTTAAAATGAACCGGACAGGTGCGCTGGGGAGTTAATTTAAAAAAGAAAGAAAGAAAGAAAAAGAAGCGGCGTTTGTTGTGGCGTCACATAAAGGAAAAAAGAGCAACAACAAGTTGACACAATGGAGCAGCAGCAGCAGCGTCTCTCGGTGTCTGGGAGCGGTGGAAGTCTGTCTTCTTCTTCTTCTGCTGCTGCTTCTTCTTCTTCCTCCTCCTCCAGTTCCAGCGTCGTGTCCGGGGCAGAAGAGACGACGGCTGGTGAGGAGATGAAAGTTTATGGCGGGGATGTTGGCAACGCACAAGACCCGGACCGAGGAAGCAGCAAAGCAGCTGAAGACGGTGCTGACCGTGACAAGGAGACGCCGGAGAATGATGATGATGACGATGATGAGGAGCAGGAGGAGGAAGACGACATGGTAAAACTACAAGGAACTACAAGAACACATTTGTGGGTTTTTGTTTAATACCCCAAAACAGTGACATCATATTTGACAATTTTAGCCTTTTAAATGCAGGGAATGTTTTTTTTCTTTTTTTCTAGTAATGTCAGTAAATGTTAGAAGAGCCAGTCAACACAAGGCATAAGCAAACCATGCAGCTGGTCCTCCACACCAGCTGAGGGTGCCATTTATTTCCCCTGGTGCTGATTGGCTATCGCTCCAAGAGTGGAAATAAAAAATATTGCAGATATTAGCTTCTTCCACAGTGTGTATTCATGCATATTAAGGCATGTTTGGTATTTGAACTATTAAAGTAGGCAGTTATTAGGGTTTTTAGAGGGGCTCTGAAGTATTTGCGGATTTTGGCTATTCGTGGGTGGCTGTAGCCTGTAACCCTTATGAGTATCGCTGGTTTGCAGTGTATTGTAAACGGCAAATAAGAAACATTTGCACTTGCTGATGTGAACATACTTTTTCTCTGAAAGCAAAATACTTTCCACCTTTTTTTTAAACATGTTACTCCTGATGCTATCAGCGACAAAGCATCACAAATTCAGCTCCCCCCTAATTTTATTTATGCTTTTCCTACTGCATGCTGTAATGTTTGTAATCTTGGATTCCTAATGCGCAAACATTCAAACGTGAGTGATATGCCAGCGATTTTAGCCAAGCTTTGGTGCATGATTGTA
Source organism: Poeciliopsis turrubarensis (assembly GCA_010277015.1). NCBI lineage: Eukaryota > Metazoa > Chordata > Actinopteri > Cyprinodontiformes > Poeciliidae > Poeciliopsis > Poeciliopsis turrubarensis. The sequence goes on from VMRN01000062.1 coordinate 1,634,555, forward strand.
GAGGCAACAGATGCCGAACACAACCAAGCCTCTTCATTTGTGTGTGTGTGTGTGTGGGTCCGCTTCTGTTGGTTTTAGAAAGTCCAAATATTTGAGCACGTATTAATTATAAACCTCTCTGCGTTTAGCTTAGTCTTTCGACCCCTTTTATGCACACAGAAGTAAAGTGGAGAACGTCAGAGCTCGTAGAAGTCGTTAGTTTTCGCCCCGTTGTCAAAATATTTGTGAGCCTCGCCTCCGCTGAGCTCATTCCCATCGACTTACTCTTGAAGTCCTGAAGCCGGTGAAGAGCTTCAAGCTCCGACTACAATTCGTCAAGTCTGCTCGTTCGCCTTTTGTCTGTCCTGTTTCTGTTCATTCCTGCCATGCAACCATTCCGACGCTTTAACAACGCAGTTCAAAATTGTGAGGTGAAAGGAAAGTGGACGAGGTTTTGAAATGTGATGCCAAACCAAAGTCTGAGCCGTGTGGCTTCTGCCCGTCTCACCCCGATGCCCCTAAATGAAATGAAGTTAAAAGACGCAGTGAAAACACAAAATCTTACTAGGTATTTTTGGTCTAGTTTCTAGTGCATAATGTCTCAGTATACTTCAAATAAGGCAAAACCAGGTTACAAGTACCACTTTAGCAAGATATAGGAGCTTATATTAAGTCAATAATTGACTTTAAACAAGATGGGGGGAAAAAAATCCTTAATCCTCTGGCAGATTATTTGACATTAAACAAGACATTTCTCCCATGTTGTAAGTTAAATAAGTACTTTTTCATCAATGGTAAGAAATTATTGAGTCCAAACAAGCTCCCATATCAAGGTGAAAAGTTGCTCATCAGTTAGTTTTGTCTTATTTCAAGTGGTCTTAGATATTTGCACTAGAAACTAGACCAAAGGTTCTTGGCAAGATTGTGTTTTTGCACTTAGTGTAACATAATCTCAATATAAGTTCAGCTGGTCTGTGAAGGCCTCATAGAGGTTTGATGAACTTAAGAGGCAAAATATCAGGTCAGGCTATAAAGTTGTGCCAGTAAAGCCGGTTTATGAGCACTGTTTAATCATTCAAAAAAAAAAAATAAAACCCAGGTGTATGGCACAGCTCAGGTGAGAAAATCTCCATAACAGTTAGTCATGCTCTTGACAAATCGTATGGAGGAGCGGCTAAAAGGAGAAAAAAAAAGATCCAGGTTAGAGTTTTGCCAGAAGCCATTTAGACACGACAAACACGTGAAAGAAGATGAGACTGATTCAAAGCAGGGGTGGAAATTTTTTACCAGCCACTCAGACGTTTCACCAGCCATGTTTTTTTTTTTTTTGATTACAAACCCCACAAGTACAAGCAAATTATAGAAAATGTATAATTTATTCTTAACTCTATGAAAACCAATTCACTGACAATACGTTTACCATACAGATGTACATGCAACAACGTCACATTTTAGCACACCGTCGTTGTACGGTATGCTAACGTTACATGACAAACAACGAACTTACCAGAACGTGCCTTTTATGTTAGCATAACATATTAAGAGTTATTCAGGTAACTATAGCTTAAATAACATGCTAACGAGTTTACTAAACCATCCGTCTCTCCAAATCACTAAACGCAACAAAATCTTCGTCCTCCATGTAGCTTGTAAACAACTCTGCTAACTCCGAAGGTAGAATAACACAGGCCTAGAGCGCCCTCTTGGGGTTTAATGTGAAAATAACATGTGATATGATATAATAATGTGTTAATTTCCACACATAAGTCGCTCCAAAGTATAAGTCGCACCCCCGGCCAAATTATAAAAAAACCTGTTAAAAACAAAAAACTACAGAGGTTACAGATGTTCTGTAACCTCTGTAAGTTATGTAGGTTATATAACAGGAAAAGCCACTGTTCAGAAAAAGTTATGCTAAGAAGTATTGACTATTTGAAGCAAATAAAAGAAGTATCAAAAATATAAAGCATAAAATACAAATAATCATTGAGTTAATAAACGACAGCATGCAGCATCATTAGCAATTATTGACCCCATTGATGAAGATGTGGAATTAGATGAATTGTTTTATATTAGTACCGTAATATCGTGACAAAATGTAGAAATGTTGACCTTTGATTTGAAGACATTTTTTAATTTGGTTATTTAACATGGATCGTTTCTGTCTATGTAGATGAAAATCACTTTTTGATAAATGACAAAGTCTCTGAGTTTGGGTTGACGTCTAAAAGAAATGTTTTCAAGACCAAATGCATGCTCTTTTTTTTTTTTTTTAAAGATTATTCAAGATCAAGGAGCTCTTGTGTCATAATCGTTGATTTCCTGTTTTGTGCGATTTAAATATAGCCTCGTTTGATTAGTTACATGTCAAAATGTGAAGGATAAGAGAAGGGAATGTATGGCAGTCATGGTAGTGCAGAACCTGGGAATTGGTGGTATTGTTTTGGTTGTGTTTTTCTTTTTTAACCATTGTTTTTCATTGGAACTGAACCAGTAAATAATGCAGTGATATCCATTAGTTATTTTTATAGAGGTAATTTTTTGACATCCCAAAGAAAGATAAAAAATAGCTGTCAGACAAAATCTAACCAATAGTAACATCTACATTGATAATAATCTGGATTTTTTTTGAGACACAAGGTGGATGTACTTTAAAAGAGAAAAAGTACAGTTGTAGTAATGCTTCTACAGGAAACACAAGGAGAACAGGGGGAAGCTGAAATGCGAGCCTCAGCTGTTTAACTCTCCTCCCCTGGATGTTTCTGCAGACTGGTTGGACTGGCTCTAGTTCGCGCCGCACGCTCCGATTCCGGGGTATAGTAAGCGTGGATGGGAAGTACAAAATGTTGTGCAATGTGCAATTACTTTCGCCACACAGTTTTTGCCTCATTTTGGTTGGATTGTCTGAAGACTCTGCAGGGTTAAACAAAACAGTGTATTAAGCGTTTAAACTCAAAATGGAAAGGAGTTGGCCTCTGTTTTTAGGGTTCGTGAGGTAGTATGCGTATGCATAATCGACTTGGCAATGCCATCTTAACGCTTGTTGGGTGACAGCCCTAAGTTGGTGTCATGTTTGCGAACCGTGTGTTGCCTTACTAATTTGATCCGACTGAATGACAGGCCATTATCCTAATTGGGCTGAGATATAAAAGGTAAAGAGAAAAGACGCAGTCTGATCTCTTTTCCGTCGATGCGTACTAATTGGCGGAATTAAAATGTGAAATGCGTGAAACCAAATGTCTTCTCCATCTTCATTATGAGACACGCGTAGCTGGAGCAGAATTCCCTGAGTGCAGAGACAGATTTTACTTTCTCTCTCTCTCTGTCTCTCTCTCTCTCTCAGGCTTTTCTGTTCAGCAAGCAGAGTAAAAAACACACAAGAATCCATCCCAAAACTGAACCCTACCCCTGTGAACTCTGTCCTTTTTCCTTTCTGCCTTTTGGAGCTTCATCTAAAGCCAGTGACCTCACTTGTGCTGAGCTCTGAAGATGAGATGTAATTAGACCTGTTAAACTGCAGTAAGTAGCCACGCCGCGGGCGAGAACGCTGCCAGCAGGCTGGTATTACCGCGTTAATCAGGGAATCCTGACCTCTGACTTTCTGAGAGCAGATGACATCACTTCTGCTTTCCGATCGGCTCGCCGGCGTCTCCTTCTCCAAACTTAGAAGTGTGCAGCTCTGGCGGTTCACAGTTTTCCTCCTGCTGTGTTTGATGCCTATATTTACAGGTCTGTGTGATTGCAGCTTTACAGTTGGGTGTGTAAATCTGTCTGGAGTTGCGGGCAGCGAGTTAAAAAAAAACATCTACAGATAAACTTTGGTTTAGTTCTTTTTCAAACAAAGACGATGCAAGTTTAATTCAATGCGTCTCAGTCAGAAAGCTGGCACAAAGTTGTATGTAGTCTTGATTTTAACAGTCTGTATATTTGCACATTATGCAAAAGATGATTCAAAGAGAAATGTTTTCATATGGGTGCTTCAGCAGTAATGTAAAACCAGCATGTTGTATCTGTCAGTATCAACCGGAACGAGGACACTCATACCAAATTTACCAAGTATTTGTTCAAAACTTTGTTTATTTAAAAATGAAAATCTGTTGTGTTGTGTTTATATTAAAGCATTTTAGTCATAAGATTATCAAGCCTGGTCCTAAAAAGAAAATCTTTTATAACTTTCTGGAAATGGACAAAGCAACGTTTCAAAACCATAGCGAAGATGAAATGCAGTTAAAAATCGGAAAGCAAACTATCATAAATAACATGGAAATAGCTCCCTTTGCCCTCTCTGTTAAATAGTGTAACTCATCAGATTCTGTTTATTTTGATGGCAGAATGAGGTTCAGGGCTGTTTTTTTTTTTTTAATACATTTATTGCCAAAGCTGTACAGGAAATCTCCAGCAGTAACCTGTCACCTTGGCTGCTTTCTATTTATAAAACTTTAATTGGAAATGCTCCAAAGCCGTTTCACGTCAGGTCAAACCAGTCCAATAAACTTTTATTGACTTTTCTATAATTACACATGCAGTTCTCATATGATCTATTCTTTTTTAACATGTTTACAGCATTCCTTGAGGTTTTGAGAAAATATCCCTGAGATGCATTTGTGCAACACCTCAACTCTCTGAGCTCTTTTATGGCCGGCAGTCTGACTGGAAAGGAGCGCCGTGCGACTCCACCCCATCGACGTGTTCTTGTTGAATACATGCTAGAACAGACCTTCAGGTTTTAATATTGGGTTAACACGAGGCTTAACTTTTGATCCAGGAAGTGTTATGTTTGTCAGCATTACAGCCTATTGCTTCGCACCTTTATTTATGGTGGGTTTTACAGACTGCTGTATAAACAAATTTTCTTTGTCTGCCTTTGATATGCTTCGTAATAACACTGCACTTCTCTGGACTTTACCAATTTGCACAGCCTCTATAAATCTGAGATATCTCCCACACCAGTCTTGACTTACCGCTTTTCCTCGTTACACAAGCAGCCAGCATGTTAATCATTAAGGCAGCGGCCTTTCATGTGCTCTGCAGCTTTTATATCCCCTCATAATCAAATCGCCTTGTTTTCCAAACTCTCCTACTTCTGCTTGTCACGTTGGGACGACACCTTTGGATATTTACGGTCGTTTTGTTACTGCAGGAAGTTTCCCATCACTGTGGCAAAATTAGATTTTACCTGCGGAAAGTCATCAAAACTCTTCGTCTATTCCTGTTTCGTTTTAAAACTGGTGTAAACAAAATACGGCTCCAGAGCCCCAAAACAATCCCAGAGTCCTTAATCCAGTCAGAAAATCCAAAGCAAAAGCAAATAAATGTTAAAAATGTCATTTAATCTGCATATTGAGGGTGAATATTAAGATGAATAATAAGTTGATGATTTACTAGGATGAATCATCGTATTAGATTACTGTATGGTAATTTATTGAAACGCCTTTGTGTTCAAGGAGCAGATTGAATGTTTACCAAACAATAAAGTTATTATCCTAACATATCATTGATGGATAAGAGGGAAACAAAACCTTTAATGTTCATAAGAGCTACTCACTCCTGCTCTTGTACTTTGTATTCTTTCTGTCCTGAAAAATAATGAAAAGGTTTATGTTGCATTATCTCAACACAAACTGAGGACCTTTTTCTGTGCACAGGTCACATTGCTCATAAACATGGATTCTCAGTAGATTTGCTTTCTTCCATAACCACATTTTTTACAGATAAGGATCAAATTCTGTCATTGATTAGGATTTTGGAACATATTTGCTGCCTTGCAAGATGAGTACAAGCAATAGCGGTCAGCGTTCAAGTTAGGTTAGCCTTGTGAATTTGAACTCAAAGTATTTCTAAGTTACACCCAACCATTCATGTTTTAAGGTTTTTATTTGTAAGTATAAAATGAAGTATTTCTTGAGTTGCCCTGTTGTTTGCTCCTTTGCTAACACAAACATTGACACTGTCACCACTGATTTTAAATTATTTATAAAGCTCTGAAAATATTGTGACTCACTAAAAGCACATAGTTTAGGATCTGGACTACTTGTAGTGCTTAAGACGCTACTTGGGATTTGTGAAATCACTACTCTTTATAAAAAAAAAGAGGTTTAAGATTTTTGTTATGTACTCGATATTCACTGGACTCATGAGCTGAATGTTTATTTTTCCAAGTTTGGATATTTGAGTGTCCTGGAACATTTTGGTTCTTGACATCTTAGACGTCTTCAGGTCAAGTTAAAGCCAAAGTTGCATCTATTTACGATCTAGAAATTCATAGACGCTTATAGTTTATAATAACCAACTGGGCTGACTGTCATGATGACTAATACAATTATAAACAAATGTCAACATATCTGTTTTTACCATTACTTATCATGACCTATACTTGACATCGAATCCAACTTAGGAAGTAGCCCAATAAAGTTTATTTCCTTTTTTTTCTCAACCCCTATTCTGAAATCTAAGTCAGTGGTTTTCATCCTTTTCTTTGTCCTTTTGATGCGTCTTATTCATATTCAAATGATTGCAGTAACTCCTGGCCACTTATTCTGTTTATTACTTCATTATTTAAGTCATGTGTGGTAGACGGATTACGCCTAAAACATGTAGGAACGTGGTTCCTGAGAACCACTGGTGTTATGTGGGTCTAAACATGAGGAAATGAAGATGAACTTGTGGAAAACCGACTGAACAGTGCAGATATAATAAGATCAAGGCAGTGAAATTCAGAATATGGCAGTACGTTTGTCGCAAAATCATCAATCAATTTCGCTTTAGCTTTACTTTACAGTTCATGAACAGTTTACTATCTCATAATTACAAGTCAGTGCCCCATGTGACGTTGTGGTTGGGCAATTATTTGCCTCTTACTCAGAAAGAAGACTTGTTTTCACTTTCTGATCTGTGTCCAGTTTATCCAGCAGATTGAGTCTCAGCAGTGCAGGCAGCACAGCACAGCGAGACGGTGAATGTTGTTGTTGGGTCAGTACCGATCTTTGAGTTGCGCTCGCATCAATTGTGTTGCAATGGTGCACGTGTGCAGGATGGAGCAGTGCACTCCAGCCATGGAGCTTTTCAACATGTCCAAAAGCAGGCTGGCATAGTTGTTTGTTCTCGTGTTGAAAGCACAGTAGAGCAATGCTGGAGTGATATTTTCCCCTGAAACGGCAAATAATGAATTTCCTGAAACAACTGTGCAGCTTTATGATGGAAATAAAAGTTACTGAGCAGATTGCTAGCTCCTTTTTCGCTTATTAAACTATTGAAAATGATCATAAATATACACAGAGCTGCTTCTATCGATGAGTCTTGTCTTGGCTTTAATGCATGCCCTTTGAATGGCAATCCTCTGAGAGAGGAATAGAGAAAGTCAGAAATGCCAGGACAGCTTTTGTTTCATTTCCTGTCGTGGATTTAACAATGACTTTGCATAACTGAACAGCCAGATGCTGTTCAAATTGTACGAGTAAACAGAGGCCAAATTCAGTTGTACAGCGAGTTCTTTTGTGTGCTTTTTGTAGGTAAATAAAAAGCAGCAGAAGAGTGTGGGAGTCGGCTGAAAGGTCAGGGCAAAGCATGAAAGAAGGTAAAGCAGAAGTAGGAAGAAAATGCCATTGCGAAAGTGAATCTGAGGAGGCAGTTGAAACAACAAGACATGTTTTAATTTCACGCCTTAATGCCGGCCAGCGTCTGTGTGCCAGTGAGGTCATTTTCGTGGGTTTTTGTTTCTTAAAGACGCCATGTTTAGTCGTAATTCTGTTCGTGGATGTCGCTTAAGTAGTAGCAGAAACGTAGGAGTTAATTAAGACAGAGAACAAGACCTCAGGATAAATGTAACAGAGACCTCTTGCATCAGTAGGACTCCAGGAACATCAACCCCATATGTGTTTGTTTTTTCTTTTTTTATTTGAAGCACTTTCAACAAAATGTATCTCCTGGGGAGAAAGGCTTTTTTTTTTTTTTTTTGCCAACTTTATGTCTTCACAAGAACTGACTCTTGTTTAAACTCTGGTCTTCATTTTTTCCTTTGAGCCACAGGACATTGCAATTTAGCTCGGAAGAAAATTAGATGGTTTACAAGAAAAACTGAATACAAGACTGTATTTTTTCTTTTGTTTTTCTTGTAGGTATTTTATTTAGCTAACCTGACTGAATTTGTGACGCGTTTTCATGTTTTTACGTTGATCCAGTCTTTGTCCGTGCTTGCCTGTTGGATTGAAATATGCACTATTTGACTCAGGCAAATAATTTACAACTGAATTTCACCGGCAAACAAAGATGACTTCCCTAAAAGCAACATCTGTGTAGATGGATGACTTTGTTCAAGCTGACCGTGTGAGACGAGACGCTGAGATCTGCAAACAACGTTAGCTTGAAAATTCAGACAACCAGAAGGCTTTTAAAAATAATCCTGATAAGTTGTTTCCAAAATGCCTGTGTCACAAAATCAAATATTTTAATTCTCTACTGAATTGCCTTTGTCTACTTTTTTAGTTCACTACTCAAATATTAGTAAGACTCTAAAAATGCCTTAACCAACTACAGCTAATAAACACATGTGAATTCATATGAAAGTCATTTTTTTGAAAGTCTTTTTTTTGTTGTTGTTAAACTTTCAAAACACGCTCTTTACTTGTGTTGACGTTGAAGCTAAACTGAATGAGGACATAATGTTTGCCAAATGTGAAAATGTCTGACTCACAGTGCATGCTTGTGCTTTAAGTTGCAACTTTAATTCCCATAAAGCTTCAACAGGTCGTTGTAATTTAATCGCCACCACTAATCCTCCGGTTTTTCATATCGTTGTGACACACAGTAGCCTTTATTTGGCCGGTACGTTTACTCTGTTCCATGAATTTGGAAGGTCAGCAGCGAAGCAGAGCTTCAGTGCCTGCTTTGTGTATCAACAGTGGCTTGTGGTTGATGACGTTTGGCCGTTTTCTGCGTGCCGGCTCGGCCCGCATGTTGTACCCCTAAATAAGCCGCCGTTTATTTAAGCAGGCAGGACGATGAGAAGAACATCCCGTGTCAATGTTCACTTTGAGACTAAGAGGATTAGCGCAATCTGGTTAAGGCTCTGTTCAGTCTTGCGAGGAGCTGGCTGAACACAATCTGTCATTGATTTTTGACTCTCCTTTCCCATCCTCTGTCGAAGGGTTTCTGGTTGTAATCCCCGGTTTCTGCGCTGCGTTTAAGGTGATGTGGATGACGTTTGTTGGTGCCTAGATAAAATGTCCCTCGGCAGGAATTTAATTGTTCCTCGGGATTCATCCTCTGATGGAAACAAGGTAAGAGACGGTAGTTCTCTAATAACTGGGTCCAAGCATAAACAGCGGGACTACTATATCATAAATATTGTTAGCGGTCTGGTCTAAAATCGTATCTGACTGGGCTTGTGGAATAACGTTACTCCTATCTGGTTTTACTATCAAATCTCATGATCAGATGGTCATGCAGCTTGTAAAAGTTATTTTAAGGCTATGAGTTGATAAAAACCCTTCAAATATACATCATTACCAAATATAAGTTGTTCTCTGGCCTGAGACCAGCCTGCACATAATATGAAATGCATATGTTAAGTCTCTATGGTCCCTCTGGATGGAAAAATGAAGTTAATTGGCTGGACAAATGGTGCAGGGTTCAGTTCTTTCCAGTGCTGAAAATGATAAATCTCAACATAGATGATGGTATGAAATTGAAGGGGGACTGCTGTTTACTTAAGGACTTGTCAACACAGGAAACTGAAATCTCAAGGGAAGGCAGAGAAATTCCTCGTAAAACTTTGACTCTGTGCTTGTTAATTTCATTTCTTCTTCACGTCGAGTGACTGTGCCACTAAGTACTCTGTCAGATGGGCCGTAGAGATGAAACGCCAGCATTACACACACTTGCTGTGATTTGAACTGTAAAACATTTCACTTCTGTTCTTCCTGTGATTAAACACTGGGGTAGTGGAGGCTGGGAGCAGGCGAGTGGATATCATGGAGGGTGGAATAGGACAGATGCGAGGGGGGAAGGAAAAAAGGGATGAATGTGAACTTTTCTAGAACCTTCAAGGAAGCATTACGCAATCACAGCCATGGATGTTTTTACTCAGCAGAATTTATCAAACCATTTTTCATAAAGAGATGCTTAGTGAAGATAAACATGAGCTGTAATGATAAAATCAAAAAGGGACGACTTCATAGGGCTTAAAACAGTCTTTACTTGAGCCTCATGACGTGTCTCACCCCAAGTTTTAATGGTATTCTTTGCATTTTATTTATTTTAGAAGAACTGACTCAAGGAGTCTCTTTAAATTTATCGCTTTTGATTCAGTCTTCTACTTAAAGCATGAAAAAAATGTGTGAAAAACCAGCCAGTGAAGGTAAAATATTTCTTCAAATCAATCGTAAGGAATTATTTACTTAAAACAAGCTCTTATATCTTGCTAAAAAGATCCTGAAATTTTTTTTTTTTCTTATTTAAAGTGTCCAAAAAACTCTTTCCACTAGAAACTAAGTAGAAAATACTTTAGGATTTAGTGTTTATGATCTCTGATGTAAAAGGCTCATTGCCCATAATAAAAAAAGCTGAATGATTGTTGAGAGAGGAGTTGTCGCCAAATGTGCCAAAATCACTTGTTCGGTTGAAGCAACAATTATTTTTCGAGATTTGTTTTTCTTCAGGTTGTTTTAAAAATCTCTTTGACCTGGAAGAAAAATAAAATTGGAAGAAATCTATGGGGCAAATTGATGAAATCATCTTCAAAATGTTATGCAAACTGCCTGTAATTCAGTGGCAAATTAATTCAACACCAACATGATGAAATCACATTGTACAAGTGCTACTATTCTGTCTTTTGTGGCTAATAATTGACGTCAACATGTAAACCTACAGATTTGAGACATTTTGTCAGAGCATGTAGAACAGATTCTTTTGAAAACTGTTGTCTAGAAATGATTCATGATTGAGAACTTGTGTTATTCTCAGAAGGAAGTGGTGAAGAAACAATGGCCGGGGGAGCAAAGAGTGAATCAAGACAGCACTGACTGGAAGCTGGTGAAACTTGCCTTGATGTATGGGGTCTCTCTTCCTGTTTCACTGTAAACCTGAGAATATTGTGTCCTAGCAACCAATGAAAGTTTCTAATAACAAATCGTTCCCCCTTTAAAAAGTTCCCTTCATCAATCTCTGGGAAAATGAGCAACATGTCATCACAGTGCCTCTTCTGCAGAATGAGGATGTCTGAAAGTTACACATTTGCAGAACAGTTTCAAGGTTTACACGTTCACCTCACGCTGTTGTATATTAAAACATTTTATTTGAAACGTTGAGTTCGCTGGTCAAAACTGTGAAAACTCCTCCTGCATATGTTGCTTTCTGTCCTCAGCCTTGTAGTACAGCTTTGGCAGAGATCGTATGAGTGTGTCGATGCTGCAACGTTTTTATTGGCTTGAACTACTAAAGTATTAAGTCTTCAGCCTTGGGAAATATTTGTCTAATCTTGTCTGTGTGGTGAAGTACAGTTGTTTTTCTCTCTTTTCTTCCTGCTCTGTCAGTTTTTTAGTGTTGCGTACAGGAGGCGTTTCACTCCTTAGCACCCAGTGTTTTTCCCACCTTTGGGGTATTTAATTTCTGTAATCTTGAATCTTAGCTGGTAAAATCCAAATACAGGCTTACAGTCTGTGCTTAATACTTGTTCTGCTTTCTGCAACTTGCTGCTTTTCTGTCAAGTTTGGACTGTTCACCCAAACAGTGAACAGTTCACGGTTCACTGTGGACTGTTCACAATGTAAGGGATCATACATTTTTAATGCCGTTTTTTAAAAGCAAACAAACAAACAAACAAACAAAAAAAACATATTTTCTCATTTCACTGAAGATCTAGTCATCAGAATGCAGTTTGTACTGAAACTGTTTTTAAAATGTCCAAATATTTCCAGTAGACATTTTAAATCAGTTTATGTAGCTCCAACTTTTATTTACTTGACTGGATAGAAATTGTGTATCTATGGAGAGTAAATGACTAAGCGGTTAATTTTTCAGTGGCTCAACAACTTGCTATGCTTTATTCTGATAAAAACTGTAATGATGTAATGGAAAAAATAACTGGCCCAAGGACTGAACCTTGTGGTACTCCATTGGTAACTCTGGAATCTGTAGGTTGTTCATTAGCATAAACAAACTGGAACATGTTAGAAATATGATCTAAAAAAGTAAGCTGCTTTCCCCTCGTTTCAAGTGGAGACACGCGGCACTGGTTAAAATTCCTGTTTGGAAACTGGAACAGGTTCCAGACTGTGTTGGTGGAAAAGCCCTTTAAGTCGTGGCAGCATCATGATGAGGCATGTATGTGAAAATCAACATGAATGCGGGTGAATCTGGGAAGAAAGAAGGTTGAAACTGCAAAACACTTGTTGAAGTTCACCTTCCAGCAGGTCTATAACCCTAAACACACAACCAGACCTACCATTGGTTTAAAAGGCCTAGTCAAATCCAGACACAAACCCACTTGAGAATATGTGGCAACATTAGTACTTGTGTTTGCTCAGAGGAAGTGGTGACACACCACACTACTCATATATTTACTCATAAAAGGAAAATGGGGGCAATGGTTTTTTTTCTCACTGAGTTATGAACTACCTTGTCTTGGTCGATCACATAGATCGTCTTTTAAACACGCCGTTAGGATTAGTTCTCCTCTGGGCAAATTTATGATTGAAAGCATTTGTCCGTATTCCCAAACACGACAGAGTGATGTCAGACTTAAACAGGATATTTTCTCATTTTTCAGCCTGCTTGTCGTCAGTCTGTGTCGTGCAGCTCGCCTTGTGTTCAGCGGTTTGCTCCCTGCTTTGGTAACAAAACACTGTTGACATTGCCCACTGTGAATCAGGCTCCGGGTGGAGAAGGGGACACGGTGAGAGAGGGAAGAAAAGTGTCCGGCGCTGCACTCGGGAGCGCCGTGCGACCCCGCCGCAAATAGAGAGGAATGGTGGGTGAAAGGCCAGTGGCTGCTGCCAAAGCTGAAACCAGCGTGCTATTTGCTGTGGACACAGAAAGTGAACTGGGACTGGCTTGACTTCAGGGCTTTCCATGTAATCAAATAGGCATTTAAAAGGCTGACACCCACTCTTAAATCAACGCAGATGTTTTGAATGGAACGATATTGCACTATTATGCTTTAATAAGAGAGTCTGCCGTGTGGCCGTGTTAGCCTCTTAAGTGCTGATATGTACGGAGTGGGAAGCTTGGATTTACTGATTATCCCGGTGATTCATGGCTGGCATGAGTGGCCTGTAATTACAGTTGAGCTAATGCAGAAATCACTTGGACCCATGTAGCTTTGGCAGCCTCCGCAGATCTACCGGCTCGCATTTTTATCATGGTTATTATGAAAAATAAAAGCAAAGGTCGCAAATTATACACATCTAAACTAGTTTTATGGTGATTGTGCTGTATACCTTTTTTTTACTGGCTATATATAGTACTTCTGTAACAATGTCTGGTTGTATTCTCCAGTGAAGGATAAAATGACTGCTGTTATTGTCTTTTCTGTAAGTAGGTGTTTTACAGTGCTTTGCAAATGCATTCAGACGCCCCCAACTTTATTACATTTTGCAATGTTACAGCCAAAGACTCCATTGCATTTCATTTGAATTTTCTTGGCTGTAAAGTGAAACTCTCCCTCGATACTTAAAGCCATTCTTCATAAAATACCCCAAGCTGGTTGGATGGACAAGCATCTGTCCAAAAATATATCATGAAAATACATTTAGGTTTGAGATTGGAACACAAAAAGACGTGGGAAAGTTCCTGGGATGCAAACATTTTTGCGTATGAACAAACTTGTGCCTCGACTATCTTTGAGGTAAGAAAAAGTCCTGGGTTTTATATTTTAAGCCATAGAAAAAGAACATTTGAAAGTAGCAAAGGAAGCTGAGACAGACAGGACATCTGACTGAGAACCTCCATCACTGCGTCGTCACAGATGGCCTTTCGTCATGGTCAGATTTGTTCAAGTGCATTTCAGAATGACCCTTCTTGAATTTCCTGGATCAGACCAATTCTGCTTAAGCCCGTGTTTGTCTCGCCGCATACCTGAAAGCTGCTTACAGAGTTTGGTTGTTGTGTGTTTGCTATAATGTTACATAAGTCTGTTCGTTCCTGGGCTCAGTTTTTTTAATAATCTGAATACGTTTGTCTTTGAACACCCGGACACTGTTGCACCATCTGCTGACGGGATAAATCTCGGTTCCATTCTGCCGCCTTTGGGTTTTCTTCGATAGACGGGGAGGGGGAAACCTTCAAATTAACATCAACTGTGGTTTGGGTTTGCCTGTGTCCATTATTTTTCTAGAGAATTTATTAAGAAGCTAATGTGTACAGAACATTTTCAGTCTGAGATGGAGGATTTTCTGCTTATTTTGGCATAATTTAGATCTTTTGGTTGTCTTGACCTGAACGTCTCACTTATTGAAAAGCCAATCGCTTCCTGTAGCAACCGATGTCGACTTTAGACAAGCAAGATCTCTATTTTTAACTTGGAGATCCAGGGCTGGTTGAGTGAGTCACTCAAACTATTGGCAGCCATAATTAAAAAAAAAAATGCCTTGATTGTTTTGGCAACCCAATTAAAATTTGAAGCTGTAGCACAATCTTGAAATAAAACCCAAAATGTCTTTTGTTGCTCTTCAGAAGATCTCTGACAGGAAATCACCGTTTGCAGTAAACACAGATAAGCTTTTCCTGTAGACGAATAAACATGTCTTGTTTATTTGGTGGAACCTGCAGCTAAACATGTTTCATGTATGACCTGCTGAACATGCATGGATGTGATTTAAATATATTAAGAATGCTTCTTGTAGATGCTAGAGGATGTTATCTGAGCTGTTCATCTCTGCCCCGCACTGTTTATTTCCTAAATATCAAGCTGGTGTGTGTGCAGTGCTGTTTGTTTCCATTTGGCTGCACTTGCTGCAGTGCGGCATCGAAGTCAGGGTGCATCGCTTTAATACACTTGTTTTGCTAGTTGCATCAGTTGCATTGAATTGCCTCAGGTATTTTTCTTTAAGGAATCCACACATGTAAACTTGATAGATCAGCTCTTCTTTCATTAGAACACTCTAAAATCTTGGAGTTAATTAATGCTATACTTAGAAAATAATTGAGGGATGTCACCCTTTTTCATTTCATTTCACAAAACTATGATTATGCTCGTAGTTTTGTGTTGATTAGCGTATCAACTTTTGCACATTCTGATGTGCAAAAGTTCATTCCTTTTGCGTGAAAGTTTGATTATTTTCTTGATTTTTAAGACCGAACAACAAAAATACAAATATTTTTCTTTCTTTTAAAAACCTTGTGTAGCAGATTTTTAACAGAACGTACTAAATAATCAATGACAAGATGCAGTCTGCTGAATTTTCTCATATCGAAAAGTTATTTTTTTTATTTATTTTTACCAATTTACTGACCTTGACTGAAATATTTGATAACTTGAATCATTTGGAATGCATCACTTGACTTTTTGCAGTGTATTACAATGGCATTTGTTGTGAATTGGCGTTATATGAATAAATTGTAATGAATTTTATATTTTTGCTTAGTTTTGATTTGTTTTTTTCTATTATTTCACAGGTTTTGAGAACAAGGAAAGAATAAACAATCAGTGGGACAGAGAAAACATTTGTACACATAATATTTTAGTGACTTACTGAACTATTTTGTTGAGAAACGTATGCAACAGATGCATAAACATTGCTCAGAGCTAATATACATGTCTTATCATCTTAAATCGCAAATGTTATATTAGTAAAAGTATATTTATTTCATAACAACCAACATGAAAGGACACATTGTGAGTGTCTATCGCTGTTGCTCTTGCTACAAAGGTTTTCTTGTCCTAGGAGAGCTTGGATCATGAATCATTGCTTGGGGGAAGCAGAGGGCATTTCCTTCCACACACTGCTCTCACCTCTGTGTATCTTTGTATTCTCAGGGAGGGTCTCTTCCTCCCCACTGCGCTTTGTTATGTTGTCTGAGCTTCATGGTGTCCTCTTAAAGGAGCACAATAGGGCTGCAATAGACAACGCTGAAGAATGGAATATGCAGTCAGTTTATTCCTGTAGATGTTGTTTACAATGAGGTTTTCTGCTTTAAAATTGGATTTTGACGAAACTCGTTTTCCATTTTTGTCATGCAAGAAAATTGCCTCTGGTTTGTATAGTTTGCTGAAGAAGAGGCAATGTCTCATCTCGTGTATTATTCAGCAACCACTTGTTTTACCGAGTAGCCATATTAGAATAATTAAAAAGGCATTTTCCTGGAGTATTGACGAGTGAATGGTGGCCTGTCAAAACAGATTTTTACTGGACGATAAATTGTCCCAAAAGTTACTGTGACAAACAATTCAATTTTTGATTTGATATCATTTTTATGGTGATGGCATAATAATCCAAGAGCACATTCTCAAAGATCAATAACCTTCAAATTCTGACAAACTTAATTCTGGAACTGGAAGACATTTGTAATATCCAAAATAAACAATCAAAACAACAAATGAAACAAACTACAAAGTCTCTGTAAACTAAATTGCCTTCCAAAAATAAATAAATAAAGTTAGCTGGGACCAAAGCGCCAGACTGAAGACATCCAGTTTTTGCCTGAAAAATGATGGATCTTGCAAATGAAAATGACTGACCCTGTTTTAATAACAGTCCGGTTACCACCTCAACTCTGACACTTCCCAGCATGCAACCCGGCGTCTTCCATGACCAAAGTCAGCAGCTCAATCATAAAACAAAGAAGCTTGGCTTTCCCAGTGTCTTGCTCTCTCTCACTACTTAGCAGCCTGAGTCGTCTTATTATAAAAATATTTTCCTCTTGCATATAACTGAGGTTTTCTCAGTCTCCACACTGAAGCGAATTCTCATCTGTTTAACCTGCAAGTTGAAATGATCCACTTCCTTTTCTCTAGTTGTTCCTTTGGTTTTGTTTTTCTTTTTGCATCCTTGCAGACACAAATCCTGATATCATTATCGTGTAAAGAAGATCTGGCATTCCTTTTATGAAGGTGTCTTGGGTCCAGCTGTGTTGCATCTCCCTTCCGGTCTTACCCTCTTTTTCTTGCTTTTTCCCGCAGTTGGACAACATTCTTTACCCACCTCCGATACTCTTGAGAAAGTCCAGTATTCCTGAGCTAACCCACGGATTAAGTCCTGCTCTCAAGTTCAAGCGGCATCTCGGCGAGGATGGAAACCAGCTCCGCAGAAGAAGCCTGGGCGGTGGCTTGACAGGTAATTTCTTCATCTCTGTGTTCGTTCTTTTACATTTTACCACCAGGTTTGATTTAAAGTGATCCAACACATGCTGCATGTAGTTCCCTCTTTCAGATTTGTCCTGGTGTTTTTATTTTACAACGCCATTATGACTCATCGCTTTGGCATACAAATGAGAAATGCATGACGTATTTTGTTTTCGAAAGCACAAAGCACATGGAGGGACTGTTTGTGGATTCCTGCACAGCCCATGTTTACAGTAACTAATCCTGCTAAGACAGTAAGAAGGCTCATCTGGGTCATTTTTCTGCTGCCTCCTGATGGTAACCCAGCTTCACTAATCATTCTTCCTGCAGCTTAAGAATGATTTGTCAAGGTTAATGTCATACACAGAGAAAGATTTGACACTAATGGTAACCACATCTCCGCCTACAGACCAACATGGTTGTCAGCTAAAGGAAATAAATAGCCAACGTCTTTTCACCCCAGTCAAAACATGTTTGACTTTAAATGTGTTTTAATAGGAAGGAGCGAGACTTAAGGACTTTTTGTATAATTTGACAAGTTCAGTGGATTAACATGATTGAACCTGTTTCCAAAAAGAGGATTGGCTGATCCTCCTGTGAACATTTTCTCTTCGTCCACCGTTTTGCTCAGAGTGACTTGAAGAAAGTCTGTTCAGGTGCTCAGGCTCGCAGCCCGGGGCCTTCCCAGGTGAGGACAGGGTTGAGCTTTCAAACTTGCCTGGCGAGTCTAGTGAGCCGCTTCAGATAAAATAATCAGGTTTTCCAACACGTCACTGAATGTTTTCCATCTATGCGAATATGAAAGTTGCCTCAGAAGTTGTGGAAAACTCAAAAGACTTTTACCAGAACAACCCCATTAAACCCAAGAGGAGGTTTATTGGTTAACATCCTGTTTATTGAGCTTAATGTGTGAATTAAATCTTTCATACAGCAAAGCGACGTTTCAGTATAAAAAGATCATCTCCCTCTATTTTTAACATATTCAAATGGTCACATTCAAGTTGTGAGCAGGGTGGATTCAGTCTGTGCGTTGTTAATAAAATAGGCTTATTGTAAAATAAGCTTCATTTAGTAGTTTACCTTTTAACCAGCTGTAGCTATTATTCATTTCAGCTGAATCTTTTTTGTTTGTTTTTTCTTTTCTTTTTTTGGTGAGTGTGTGAAAGACGACAGGAAAACGGCTGTAACACAGAGAGCCAGTCAAAACTAGCAGCTCACAGGGCGAAACGATGCACGACACCGGGTTCATGGAAACGAGCTGGGACAAGATTTTCAGCAGTATTATGGGGAAAACAAAGAGTACTGATTTTTATTTTGTATACTTTTCTGTCAGGCAACCAAAATCCCACCACACAAATATTTAAACGGTGACAAACTAAACTGTTCTGCGAGTGAAGAGGAATCTTTATCATTCAACCCCATCAGCTGGGAATATTTAGCAATACAGATTCCATTATCAATATCACTTCTTGATTCTCATTGGTGGGAAATAATCTTTTTATTTTAAAAAAATGCACTGTGCACCTTAAAAAAAAAAAAAATTCAATTCCTCTGTAAAATTGGCATTTTAACATAACCTTTTGCACATCTGCAGATTTTGCACAAACCAATTTTTGTTTGTGGCGTTTTAGATGGACTTTTAGAAAACTGGAAGTTACTAGAGGAAAAAACCAAAACCATAGATTAGTAAATGACTTGGTCATAGAGCATAAAACTCACCCAGATTTGCACTTCTCATATTAATATTGTCCAATATTTCTCTCTGGCCTCCTGGCTGCTGAGCGGACTGCCGTCTGTCAGGAGCACCAGGAGTGTTAATGACCTCACGGCTTTCTGGTGTGTTTGGTTTGTCATGCTCTGTTTGTGATGTCAAACTCTCTGAATGAGCTGAATGACTCCTCAGTCAGTCGGTGAGGGTGGCTGCACCGCTAATGGGCTGTTCATCATGGTGGATCAGCGTGCAAGAAGGGAGCTGGCGCTGACTGTGTGGACAGAAAGAAAATACAAAATCGACTGGCTGGGCTTTTGTTCTTGCATCTTTAATTTCTCCAAAGCAATTAAAGATGCTTTAATTGCAGAAGTTTAGCAAGGAATTTAAGAAAAAAAATCTGTACCATTTGATGTCCAATAAAATTTAAAATCTGATTTTTTTTAATATATTCAGTCTGAATTTAATCAGGAAAGTGACAATTAAGATCAAAAATCTACTTTTGGTCTTGATGCTTCAAGTTACACAAAACACAAACATATTCAGCATTTTCTTTCAAATCAAAGTAGACAGTCGGATTGAAAACAACTGATCACAAGTTAAATTTTTCTTCTCGTACCAAGGTTTCGGTCTTAAAAATAAATTGTCCCTTAAGACACAAACCAGTAAATGTCTCCTTTGTTCAGTCTGCCTGCTTTGTTTGCGTACTGCAGTAAATTAGAGCAACTCAGACTCTGTGTAATATGTGGCTTGAAAGGCCTGATTTCTGAGCTTCACCTTGCTGGTGAAAATGTTCACCTTTCAGTTAATAAAACCTGTGCAGCGTTGAATAAATGCATTAACCTTTAGTGCCTGGGCTGCAAAAAACAGGACAAATAAACAAACCTGAAGCCAGTTAGTCGGCTTTATTTGTGCAGTAAAAGCATGATGAATGTCTTTCCTTTTGATCATAGACTGGGCTTTTTTTTCCTGTTGAATATGTTTTTGATTTCTGAAGCTTATTTTCACATCCAGCAGACACAACACTGAGCGCTAGGTGTAAATTAAAGAGCTGGATTATTCACCAGAAAGGTCAGCAAACATTAAGTAATGTTCTTCTGACTGTGTGATGTCAAAGGAGGAAAACAGATGTTTGATTTTCTTTTTTCTTTTCTTTTTTTTTTTTTTTTTTTTTAACAAAAACCTAAACTGTAATCCTTGTGACTTAATTTCCCTAAAGGTTGAACGGTTACGTCAGTGAAATGGGAACCACCCTTACTTGACTTGCTGCAAATGGCCGAACTGGAGACACATTTTAGATAGATTTTTTTTGCAATACGAAGTCTAAACACAGTTGATCTGACATTCGCATAAACGTGTATTTTGAAATCCAGCCTGACCCAAATACCGCTAAGTGCTGATACACACCTTTCCAAGTGTTGAGTTATTTGTGGCGGTTTCCTTTATGTCGGGATGTGAAGGGCCGTCGTGAGGGAAAACATTTGCCGGTAAGGAAGGAAAGGCCTCACTTTTCCCTTCTCATCCTGTCTGTTCACACTTTAATTTTCCTGGATTTAAATCATTGATCACAGAGAGACTGAAGAAGATGAGACAGAGCAGACAGTGGTTTCAAAGTTATGTTTTAGTTCAGATTTTGGTGTTTTATGACTTTGGCAACTTGACTTTTTTCAACCCCAAAACATTTTTTGTTTTTGTTTATATTTGCCATTATTGACATGACATTAAAGCTTCAAGATATGATTTTATCCTGGGTTAAAACAATATTTTATCAAATGAAAACTGCAAAATACATAAACCTTCATATTTACAGTTTGTCACCTTTATTCTGCCTGTAAATTGTCTTTTTATGGTTGCTTCCAGCTGATGTTTTATTCTAGTTTATTTGAATGTAATATTTTTTTCTCTCTCTCTCTTTGAAAACACAACTTTTGCTGGTATCTGCATCCGATGTCAATATTTTTCAGAAGCTCAAACCGTAAATATTCTTGTCCCAAAAAAATCAGCAGTAATGTTTCCATTGATGCAGCTAAAGATGAATTTCTTAGACATTCCTCAGATAAGTAAAGTCAGCTGAACCCTGTTTGGAAAGACAAGATAACAAATGCCTACAAATCAATGTACACTTTCCTAAACTTCTCTATATACAGCAAAGAGAAACTATTACTACTGTGGCTTTGTGAAATGGTTGTTTGCCCACAGACTAGAACAAGGAGGGTTTTAAACTCTCAGCGATTAAAGAAAAAAAAATGCTGCGGGATTTTGCTTCTGAACTTACTTTAAGGCTGTTTTCATTGTTACAACTGATTATGTTTGAGTGCTGCAGATGAAGTTTAAGTTGAATTATTAGACGCCAAACCAACAACCTTTTGGCCTCAACGAAGCATTAAAATACGCATCAAATTTCAAATGCGTGGATCTTCTTTTTCCAAGACCGACTCGCACTCTCTTCTTGCAAATATTTGATCTGCAGACATTTGAAAATACTTCCTGAGCGTTTCTAAGAAAGCTGTGGATTAAAAGTCCACCTGTAAATCAAGCCCTGCGTTCGGTAATTTAATAAATCTTGTCAGCAGGACAGTGAACTTCAAACGTACCTTCTGTCTATCTATTTTATCACCTGATAAAAATAGATACTTCCCTCAGGCTGAATGAACTGGAGATATCCTCTTGCAGTCCAGAGCACAGACTCCCTTCCTTTGTTTTGTTATTTTCTCATTGGAGGAAAAACGAAACCCCATCCCCAACAGCAGCTTGTTTTTTACCCGATAGCAGAAGAAAACTAAAATGCTCAGATTGATAAAAAGTATTTATGGCGACTCAGTGATTCATCAAATGATGGTGTGATTTGTTTGCTGAGGTCATTTTCAGTGTGCCATCTTTTATCTTGGTGTACTGAAGCTCAGTGATAAGAGGAGGCGCTGATAAAAGATGGAATTGACTAAGCAGCTTCTACTGCCATCTAGCTGCAAGCCACAGAAATTGATTAAATGCTGCTTTTCTAAAAGTAACTCTGAGTGAACTCATGTTTTTTAGGCCTATTTTCCTTCTTGGACTAGGATATCTCTATTCTGGGATTATGTAGTTTAGGTTGTGAGCTCTTAATAAGCTTACCCTCTCCTGGCCTAATTTAACCGTTTTACTTCCTGTTTGCACATAGTAAGAAGGTTTATCTTAACGTGGCTCAGAGGAGCTGACAGCAGGGATTTTCTCATGTCGTAGGTCATCCTTTGACCTGTACTTGATAAAGGTTATTATGAAATGCAAAACTGTTGAAGGATTTCTGTCTCTTTCACTGCAGGTGGCATTTGAATGCAAGAGGAAAGTTCAAACAGCTACAAAAGAAGCATTCAGGGTTTAAAATCTCATAATTTAAGACTTCTGTGGTGCGAGTAAACTGGCACAGAACTAAAATGTTAATCCAGGTGAACTGCTTGTATGTACAGGTTTTTTTTTTTTTGTTGTCTGTGCGTTTCTAAACTTGGGGGGACATTACTTCTCCGAGTACTTTAAGGTGTCTTCCATAACACACACACACACACGCACGCACACACACACACACACACAAATCATATCAGGATCTCTACACAGTTTTGAAATTGACAAAAAATGACTGTGAATCATATTTTGCTGTGTTTTTTTTTTTTTTTTCTTTTTTGCAGGAAAGTACCTGTTGCTGCATCCCAGCCTTCAGCAGACACAGACGATGCTGCAGTCGTCCTCCGAGACGTCTAACCTGGTCCGCATGCGATCCCTGAACCTTGGAAAGTCAGACCCTTCCCTCACCTCCAGCACGGTGAGTGATCACTATTTCTGCTGACCATCCATCTATTTTCTGTACACCCTTGTCCCTCCTGGGGTGGGGAGGTGCTGGTGCCTATCTCCTGTGAACATTCTGGGTCACCCTGGACAGGTCGCCAGTCTGTCGCGAGGCAACACAGAGACAGACAGGACAAACAACCATGGACACACACATACCACATACACCTAGAGAGAAATTAGAACAATTTACCTGGCAGGAAGCTGGAGTACCCGGAGAAAACCCACCATGCACAGGAAGAAACATGCAAACTCCGTGCAGTAAGACTGCTGGCCGGGAATCAAACACAGGACCTTCTTGCTACCAACTGCGCCACTGTGCAGCCCATTCATCCTGTGCTTCATTAGAGCAGATTGTGATCACACAAACCAGCAATTGTCTATATGGAACAATTATCAATATTTCACCAAAGCTTCCACATAAATTGCTAGTAATTATAAAACGCATGCAGTCGAATAAAACGACACATGTACCTTTTTTCCTCACTGTTTGAGATTAGATCGGACCAAACTCTTCCTGTTTTAGGTCTTTGGTTCAAATGCATAATATGTGCCCAGAATGCATTTATACAGTCTACTTATGGGACGATTTCACTATTTATTTGAAAAAAGATCTTAACAATGATTTTACTGAATACAAATAAGAAATTTATGTCCAACATTTAATTAAGTTTTGCGATTTTAAGCCAAACATGGTATCGAGTACATTACGGTCTGTGCCTTAATCCAGTATAGCTAGAACAGCGTCTGTGATCCAAATTTTATTTTTAGTTTTATTTATTGCTCCTGACCTGTGGTGTAATGACTGGAAATGCTGTTCAGTTCATGGCTTTCTCATTAACTTGACTGGTTCAAAATGTGATTTAAACTTTGCACATTTCAGCAGCAAGGCAGTTCAAAGTGCTTCACATGAGGAAAAAAAAACATAACATAGCGAACCACAAAAAAAAACATCTTATATGTTTTATAGTCGCGAAATAAAGATCGTAGTGATAAAAAGCTGTAATCCAGGCCAGAATTGATCTGTGTTTCACTTATTAATCAAAGTCAATAAATGGGTTTTTAGGCTTGATGTGAAGGAAATTCTCAGAAGTGCAGCATGAAAACTGAATACTGTTTCTCCATGTTTGCTTGTGGTTCTGGTCGACCAGAACCAGCAGACCAGAGAGGTCTGGAAGGTTGACGCAACAACAGCAGATCTTTAATGTATTTAGGTGCTAAGCCATTCAGTGCTAAATATTTTAAACCGTGTTCTCTGAGCTACAGGGAGCCAGTTTAAGGACTTTAAGGACTTTGACATGCTTTATCTCCCTGGTTTTAGTGAGAACATGAGCAGCAGCTCCTTTCAATCTAGAAATATAAAGGTGAAAATACTGAAGAACTCCTTTGGACATATTACTTCATCCTTCCTTTAACCACAGGACAAAAATGACCTTCACTATATTGAAGGTCATTTTTGCTCTGCTTTCTCATCCCACAGCGGCGCACAGTGTGCTGTCGTGATCTTATTGTCTGAGGAGTGAGATACAATCAAATTCAGAGGCCAGCCTAATAATGTTAGGCTGAGAGTCATTCCCGTGTGTGTGCTCTATATCACTTTGAGAAAAGGTTAATTTAATAAAGCATGTGAAGCTCATGTCTGTGTCCACACGTATGTTTGAGGGGCTTTAGAAGAACTGCGGGTCTCTGAACCCAGAGCCTCTGTGATGTAAGCATGAGAAAAGCCACTGTAACCTGAACTGTAAGGAAAATATTTGTTTTATTTCCAGAATTTATAAAAAAAAAAATCTTCATAGCTAGATGTTTGCACAAACAAAACATTCATTGATGTATAGATCACATTTGATCAGGTTTATGAGAATTAAAAAGTTAGGTTCAGTGTGTGTAAAATATTTCCGTACACATGGGGGCGCTGGTGCTTTTTCCCATAATCCTCAGGTAGCTGAGCTCCCTGTCTTGTACAAGGCGCAATATAAAGTCCCCTCGGTTATTTTGGCCCTGCTGTGTGAGTGATCACATCATTCTGTGTAACGTAATTGTCCTGCGGCTCATGCATTGATTTAATTTGGGTTTTACAGCTCGACAACCTGAGAGAATCCTTAACATCATTGACTTTGCCAGAATTGTGAGATTTGTTTTATTGTGTTTCTTGACTGATCCTCTTAGATGATGATTAATCTGACAACCAGCACAGGAAGGTTGCAGCTCACCAGATAAGGACAGCTCAGCAGGAGAGATATGAGAGCCTGTGGCCAAATGCATTCTGGCTTCTCTTGCCAAGGCGAGGCTGAAACGTGATTGAAAAGTGTATTGTTTTTTTTAATCATTTTTTTTCGAAGGTTGCTGCATGAAGTAGTCAGTGGTGGTTGGTTGTTGCATTTGTTGTAAGTCGTTTTAATGTTGGTAATGAAGTAAAAGCTGTAAAAATGGAAACAGCGAAATGCAGGAACGTTGATTCTGTGTTTGATTCTGGTAAGAGGATTGTTGTACATGTTCTGTAGCATGAATGGACTTCAGAGCTATTTGGGTCTTTACCGACTTTGTTGACATCTTGTATTAATGTGATGTAATCGCACATATTTTACCCGTATACACACACCTCACATTGTTCCTGATAAGCTTGTATTCCATTTTACGGAGGTGAAATGGCATCACTATTATTTTGTATTGCACCTAAATTTACACTGTAAGCAAATGCACAAGGTTTTAGTTTTTTAGAGTTTTCGTTTGTTGAAAACATAATGGAGCACAAATCGTGAGAACGTCTCAAATAGCTCACCTCCAAAACAACTCGGTTTCTCCTTGGTAATACAAATTTGATTTGTAAGAAATTGTAGTTTCCATTGTAGCTCTGGCTGTGTTTTTAGAGTGGCTGCTCTGTTCTCCCAGTCAGAAGTCTTTTGTGGCCTCCAGCAGGTTTTCTTCTAGAGTGATTCTGTGCAGCACATGGTTTTCTTCCTGCATATTTCCAAAAAGGCCAAGTTTGTAGAGTGCATTACAAATGGTCAACAAATTCCTCAAAAGTTACATTTATCCTCTTTGGTGCCTCATTGATGAATTATTTTTCAGATGGGTTGAACATGTGAAAATTGTATTTTATTTCCTAACCCTGGTTTAGACTCCTACTTATATTTTTACCTGCCTTCGAAAATCATGTATGGTTTGTCCACTACTTTGAGGTGGTCTATTTTCCACCGCTTTCCACAAAGCTGGGAAAGACGAGGAAAACAAAAGCCACAGATGCTTCAGCTTCTTAATAGCAGAAGCTTGCTGCTCCTTTCCTTTTCTGAGAGTTTTGATCATCACTTTGAAAATGAGTTTTTCTGTTTTGGGAGGAGATGGCTTTTCTGAAACCGTATCACAACACAATCATTAACGGGGGCCCTAATTAACCAAAGATGATGCCTGTAAATTACACTGACAGAGCAGCATCTGTCACACTGATAGTTATGAGACTCGAAAGCGCAGCAATCTAGTCACTGAAAATGATTGAGTGGAGGGGCTGCCAGCACGCAGGCTGCATTACAGCATGAGACTGCCAAGTCAAACAATGTTTACAGCATATTCAGAAATAGAGCTGCACAATATACTGTCACCGTTGTTTCAATGTTTTCAGTATAGCGGTCACAGAAGAACTGATTGGATATGTAATTGGTTATGTGTGTTTCCACTGCCATGCTATAAACCCTGCTTGCTAATAATACATCCTCTGCTTTCCTTAATGCCTGCAACAATTCAGATCTCTGTGGCTCTACAGCTCCTAAATGTCAATCTTAAGGTTTTTATCACAATGTTCAATATTGTTGTAGTGACATATTTTACTAATGAATCCCTCTTTGAAAAAAATTATTTGTAAATCCTGGTCCTAAGAAATTTGTCACACCTAGACTTGGGGCTGGGCGATGTATCGCGTACACTCAATGTATCGCAATACTTTCAATTTACGATAGTTAAAATGGCGATATCGCAAATATCGGGGTATAAATTGTCGTTCAATTAATAAACTTTCGCCGTCAAATTCACTGAGAGTTTGGTTTATCCGACACCCTGTGAATGCATCACTAGTCTCCAGTGAAACCTGGAGATGTAGGTAGGATTCATTTAGTGCTATGAAATAGGAAAAATAACTCAAAACTACTCATTCTTTTTTTTTCTTTTTCGCTCATTTCGGGTTTACGATACACGCAGACTCGTTGCCATAGCAACTGACAGCAACGCAACTTTACGTATCGGGATTCGGCACCGAAAACACTCAAACATTCAGAGCAGAACGTTCAGTTCCTCACAGTTTTGGGTTTTTAGGCTCGATGTGTATTTTGTGATTATTAATAATTGATCACTGTGGTAGATTAGCTGCCGGTGCTCTTAGCCATGCTAACAAAACGGTGGTTAGTTAACTAATTTTAGCACCTGCTTTACTGATCTTATCTTTCCAAAACACACCTTATTACACAGCACATCTGTTTGTTACGTTTGCCAAAGTCGAGTATAATTGACCTATTTCTCTTTTTATTTTTTAGTTGAAACTTATTTCTCACCTTGTTATCTAGTCATAGTGTAGACAGTTCATAGCGAAACACTTCATCCCTTTTTATATGAGATTACATTTCAGTCTAGCAGGGAAATGGGGGAGGGAACATCCTGCAAGGGATCTATAGTTTAAAATAACATTGGAGCTCATTTAAGAATATCGTGATATATATAGAGTATCGTGATATATATCGAGTATCGTGATATAGCAAAAATATATCAGGATATTAGATTCTTCTCATATCTCCCAGCCCTACCTACACTTTGGATTTATGGGTAGTTTTGCTTAGGTTATAAAGGACCACTCTGATTTATTTATTTTAAAGGCAATAATTATTTTTCTACATTTTTTTATTATTTTTTTTCAATGTTTTGAGAATAATCAATTTAAACCACACCAGGAATCTTTTCCTCTTTAAAAAAAAATTGTCTTTGAATTACAAAGACACACACATCCTAAAATTTTCTTTGAATATGTTCTTCAAAGTTTTAAATTTTCCCAAGTTGACTTTCTTTTTTTTTTTTTTTCCCTTGTACGCCTCGCTGAAAGTTGGAACAGAAACCATTTTCACCTTGGCTGATGATTCATTTCTATTCTTATTATTGCAGCGAAAAATGTAATTGCCTTTTCCTCATTAAAAACATCCGTTTTGGCCTTATATCGGGCAATTAACTAGTTGAGGCCCTTAAATCATCAAAGAAAAATGCTGTACAAATGGTAATTTCTTTTTTCCTATTAGTTTTATTTGGCTGCCTTGTAAAAAGGTTCCTGTGAAAGTGTGACAGGCCTCGCCTGAAGGCAAATAGTGGGTGACACGAGCTGACTTCCTGTTAAACCTCAGGGGGAATAAGGGACATGGTGGGATCACGTCATTAAAATACTCGCAGTCAAACCTCAGATGGAGGCGCATGATTTTAAAGCGATGGTTGTTACATTCAGTCGTCTAAAGAAAGGAGGTAGGAACATGGAATATGCAAAAAGTACCAAATCAGACACCAGGAATATAAAATAAATGGTGAAACTTGGATTTGAATGAGTTTTTCTCCCCTATTTCCAATATCTTTCCAGCTTTCTCCTCCGCCTGCGTTGCTTTGGACCCTCTGTTGTCTTTTCACCTCCTCTGCGCTCCCCCTTCATGCCCCTGGGTGTTCATTGCTCTGTCACAGGCATGGCACCGGCCTCTTGAACGTGATGCTCTCTGGCAGAAAATCAATAATTCACTCCTGGCATGATATGGAGATAAGATTGTCATAATCCTGATGTTGTGCCTTCATGGACTCTCATTTTCCCTGGTAATTGCCACTCTGTGATGTCCTTTGCTGATATCATGATGGTCACAGCAATTTCTTGTTGAAAAGACAAAAAAAAAAGGAAATGCCTTCACTTTACACAGATATGCCATAAGCAAGTGTTGCCACAGAGTTGAGAAAATAAAACTAGTGGATGTAGATGCTTTCTGGAGGTGTGTAAACTGTCTGGTGGAGCGCTGGACATTTTTGTTCTTTGCAATGATTGATAATGAAACGCAGTTTCATTTATTTTGGAGGACAAGATGTCCGGTCAGTAACTGGAAGCTGCTGTTACAAGCTCCAGAAATGAAGTGCCACGCTTTTAGCACCAACCTATATTATACAAATATATTTACATGCGAGGCTCATTTAAAGGAAGGAAACAGTAGCTCCAGAGTTTCCTTGTTTTGTTGACCTGCGTTGGCTAATGAGCACCGTTCAGGCGACCAGACTAATAGGAAAAGCATTTCACAGACCTCCAGGGCTTTTGACCGTTTCTGTTCCTGTTTGTTGAGCTGAATGAGGGGAAAATAAAAAGTCCCACATTTTAATATTCCATTTTCTAAACGTTGCATCCATCCAGTCCTCTGTCAGTCTGTCTATTCGTCCATCATCCTCCTGTTTGACAATCAATCGTTCTCTTTCTCCGTTTGTCGATTCATCCATCCTATCATTTACCATCTGTCAGCAGAACCCATTGGTTTGAATTATCCATCTGCTAGTCTGTCCGTCTATGTTTGTCTTTTTCACTTGTACAGTAGTTCATCTTTCTTTCTCTCTTTCTCTAACTCACCATTCATACAGTCCAGAGTTTAGATCGGGTCTAAAAAGCCTGATCCAATCCGAATAATTAACTGGAAATGTAGGCCAGAGCTCGACGTAAACTCAACATATAGTACAGTTTCTAGGCGAATTGGTCAATTGGTGTCATTTCTCTCATTTGTAGCTCTTGTTTAGCATCTTCCAGCTCCATTTTGTCGCTTGTTGCAGCCACAGGGTGAGTCAAGTGCAAATGTGAGATGTGTGACTGATGGGAGCGGAGCGTGGGCATGATGCAGTGTGCTGCGCTTTTACAGCCTAATGAACTCCTGAACTTTAATTTCTCTCTTTCCTCACAAGGGTAAAGTACCTTCTCCTCTATTTAGACTATAACATGTAAATCAACACAACTTTATATCCCATAAGCCTGACTAGAGTGCGAGATTTTGCTTTTTTCCTTCTTTTTTTTTTTTAAGGCCGGTCACAGCTTGAAACTAATGTTCAGATCTTGTTTTGCTAGTATCACATAAACTGGGCAGAGCCGACATTGCTAATTTCTCTTTTTGTTTACGCTGGTCATTATGCCCTCACATTCGTCCTCATGAAAGCCGTGGAGTAGATGAGGGACAAAGAAAGCGTAGGAAATATAAGATGAATGACTTTTCAAAACGGATACATTGTCTGAGCCTCTGCTCTGTCGCTGCAGGGAGTTTTATTTATTTAGAAGAGATTTTAAGTCATTCTTGACAAACATTGTGAAAAAGAAATTCTTGTTTATCACATTAAGAGATTGTAATTCTTTCATCTGCTCTGCTTTCTTTCATTTCCTCCTCCCTTCCCTCTGCTGTTTGTATTTTCCAAAGTCCATGTTTGGAGATTGATGTCAAACACGAACATGACAGGGTTTTTTTTTTTTTGTTTTTTTTTTTACCTGTAAACATCTGCGTGGGACGTAAATGCGAAACCGTCGGTGTAGATGAAGTAGTTTCGCTTCGACACTCAGCCGTGCCATCTGCTCTGTCTGAGATACCATTTTCTCTCTCGTGCTGCTCAAACGTGGCAGCGTTCGTCGCAGTGTGGCCGCTTCTTCAAAGCCACGCGCTTGGATATCGCCGGATTTCCCAAGTGGGCCGATGAACACCTAATTCATCAAATCAATGCAAACGTTTACAGTTGCTGCACCGGTTTATTTAAATTGAAAATAGAGAGGACCCACATTGCAGCTATTGGTTGCTCTCGGTTACAATATGTTTGCTTGTTGTCAAGGTGGAAAGATTGGCCCTATCCATAGGGGAGGTTGGCCCTGCAGGGTTTATCTTGCCTTGATTTTCTTCTTTGGCTTCTGGCTGATACAGTTTTTACTGCTTTGTATGGAGGGAATTGACTCTTTCTCCCCTTAATGTTTCCCTCGCAGGTCGTTCCCCTCCTCTGCCTTTCTTACATCTGCAGGTCACCTTTTGGTCTGATAAGCTCAAGCAAAGCAGAGGCTGCAGATCACTCAATCAGCACTCTCTGCATGCTTTCAGCGCCAGCTTTGACTTCACCTTTTCTCTCTCTCTCTCTCCAGACACTGTTGAAACAACCAGAGCTGCTCAGTTGACAGGAGGAAAGGAGACATCGTTGTTTCCCTGATGTTTCTGACGCAGCTCAGAAACTCGAAGCAATTTTACTTTGTCAAAACTCTTTCTGTTTCATTCGTTTTTGTAATTTTCTATTTATTGTTGGAGACATGACACCAGTACACAGATTCTGCTCTGAAAGAGCAGATATATTTTGCCGGCCAGTGATGATCAGAGATCATTGGCCACTTTATTAATTGTCCATAAAAATCAGTCTGATCTCATATAAAAAGCTCTTATTGAATATGACTGCATGCGTTCTGGGATGGATAATTGTTGAGTGCTCATCTGTTAAAAAGAGGATCTCATGAACGTTCAGCGAATTGGGGGGACAAAACGTTTATGAACATCTGTGCAGTGGTTATGTGGTAAATGAACAGCAGTATTACTAAATGAGTAATTGTTTTAATATCAATGACGCAGTAATGGTGATAATTATAGATTTTTATGGCCAGAGAATCATGTTTGTTTGGAGTCTGAAAAGAAAATCCCCTCGTCTTTCTGCAGCTAATAATCCTTATTTTGAGTCCAACGTGGATTTTTTTCTAATTGTTCCTTTAAGCAGGCGGTGAGTTGAACAGAGCTGAAGCTCAAGACTTGCCTGTTGAACATAACAGGATATTTCTGTTCCATCAGGTAATCTGGAAGGCATTGTTAAAGCTGAAAAAGTTGACTGCTGTAATCCTCGTCTCTGAGGCCTTTAGGGGATTATTAAAAAAAAAAAAAACAGACCTCAGCTCTCTTATCAGCGCAGCAGCACAAATGGCCGTCGCTCAGTCTGCAAAGACTCTCCTCCAGCTTCCTGTCGAACACAACTGGAAATGAGAAAAGTTGATGCGGTGGTCACCTGCCAGACGACACGGCCCACCAGTTCTGGCGGCTGCTGAGCTCGCTAGAAGAGAAATCATTGGAGCTTGGTCGGAGAAAGGAAGGGGCCCACTTAATATTCACAGAGCAGGAGCACGGTGAATGGAAATGAGTGAGAGGTTGGGGGCGGAGGGGAGGGGAGGAGAGGGGAGTGGAGGAGGAGGTTGGGGCAATGAAAACAGAGACTGAGACAGAATGTGAAATTGCAGGATAGGACTGGCACCAGTGCACAGTGAAGGAACTTATTTTACAAGTGCTAATAACCCAGGATGGTGTGGAGATGCAGATTTACTGGGAAGCTCTGCGGCTCCTGTAAACTCAGCCTTGTGGAGCTGCAGCAGGGCATGAAATTGTTGGAAATTGACACTGGATATGCGGTCATGTATGTGTATACAACAGGTTATGCTGGTCGATTCTATTAAGGCAATGCCTCAGGGTTGGTGATCTGGAGTAATGGAGACCTGTGTACAGACTGGTCTCCATTTTGAAATGTGAGCACAGTTATTAGATGAAGTTGAATGAATTTACAGTTTGGACCATTTTTTTGATTGTTATTATAGAATCTATCATTCTAAGAATGAAATCTGAATAACTCAGACAAAAGTGACGTTTTGTTAGTTTCAGGTGAATATATGTGAACAATTATTGGACAACTGTTACTGCAGACTGATTATGTTGGTAAGTGAACATATATTTTTCCATGACACTTATTTTAAATAACTTCTTGAAGTAAAATAACTCAATTTGCAGTTCGATCATTGATTTATCTTTTGGAGTCTGCCGGTTTCTTCATCAATCCCTGATAAAATTGTTAAAAATCTCTCTTTAGATGATCATTTTTTGCTCTTTTCAGAGGTTGGTCGGGTTTCAGCCTTTCTCACCGTAACCATCACTTAGCATGTTGCACTTCTTGGTGCTCCAGGTGGGCTGCAGTTCTCAGATGTAACAGCGCTGAGAAATAATAGGTCTTTTTAGCTATTATATTATGGAACTAGATGGTTCCATAATAATTTCACTCCTCAATTTCTTATTTGTTTTAAAAACGCTGCATTTGAGCTTTTGCAATTTCACGTTGTAGTCAGGTAAATCCTTTATGCTTGCTTTGCTATGAGGCATTTATCTCTGTGAGCCTGTTAGACACTCAGCAGCCAGTTCAAGTAATCCTGGTTGAATCTTTTGCCTTCAGAAATTTCTTTATTCTTCCTTCTCTTAGATGCAAAGCAGGATGGATCCAGGCCTTAAAATTGTTTATTCTGAATTTTGAATCTGAAATTAACATGCAACCTTTTCAAAATCTCAAGGTCTCGGTGGAGAAAAGACCTAACGTTGCAAGAAAGCAAAAGATTTATCGAGTCCATGGCAGGCTCTGCTGTTGGGAGGGTCCTGTAAGGTACGATTGTTGAAATGTTCAGGCTAAGTCCATCGTTTTCTCAGAACTCCACTGCAGCTTTAAATCTGGTCCCTCTGTTTGGTTCTCGAGTTTGGCTTGAACCACACAGTCGTCTTCACCACATCTAAATGCATCAAGTTGCTGATGCGTGATGCAACAATCCACCGTTTGTGCTGATCAACTGAACATGGATACTTTACAAAGTCACTGCTTTGATCCAATTAGCTGTCAAATCACTTGGGATTTAGAAAATCTGAACAAAATGAAAGTGGTTCAGATTATTGCGAGCTTCCGTTTTATTTTCACATTAAGTGTGAAAGCCAAACTGTTTCCCACTTGGAGCACAGGACAGCGCTTCTTTCTCTGCCTTCCCCCCTTCACTTTTAATGCCTTCTCTAATGTCAGCCGTGGTGCTCCTGTCACGGGCCTAACCTTCAGGTGTGCTCTCACAGCGGCTCAATGTGACTGCAGTAAGGACGGGGGCCGCTGCAGACAGGATGCCACGCTCGTCCTCCGGTCTGGAGCAGAAACAACGCTGGGGAAGGAAATCCTTTCATTGTCATGGTCATAAGGGGTGACTAAAAAGCGTGGCTGGTAACAGAAATGAGTCTTGGGGCTTCCCCCTCCACCACCGCACCTCCTATTCATCCCCTTCCTCTTGCCATGCTAAATTAGAACTGTCTGTCTTCGGCGTCTCTCTCTCTCTCTCTCTCTCTCTCTCTCTCTCTCTCTCTCTCTCTTCCTGGCTTCATGTCTGTCCTCTTTCATTCTTGAAGTTACAGAGGAGAGGAACAAGAGGAGGTGTCAGCTGACTGAGCCGCTCCAATCAGATAACTTCAGACGGAGGTGTTTAGCAGCTGCTAAAATCAGATTTAGCCCAAGGAAGGGGAGGAGGAGAGGGAGCAGGAGGCAGCGCGGCGTGGATATGCACCGGTAGGGAAGCATGTTGAGTCTGGGATCCGTGCCATGGACGAGTCGAGCATTCTGAGGAGGCGAGGGCTACAGGTAGGACGTAAAACCGCTGTATGCGCATCGATCCGCAGCGGAATCTCCTTTCATCGCGGCACAGTTTGGACTTTTCCCCCGGTATCAACACTCCACAGTTGCAGCACTGCGTGTGTGTCCTGCATGTGAGACGATCCGCCGGCAGAGCTGAGCATAATGCCGCCGACTCTTAACGACCTGCGATGTTCTCTACTCTTTGTCAGCATTTCTAAATAAAAGTTCAGACAGCTGCAGACCGACTTTCAAATAAAAGATGGAATTGTTTCTCACGTCTAAGTGGTGCTAGCTGTTGGCGGGTTCTGGCTGAATGGGAGTGTGGGGCTCCCATTCACGCAGCAAGATCGATTACAGTGTCTTGTGAGGATGCCTTTCTTGTTCTTTATTGACTTTTTATGATAATTGAGTGCAGAGTGAGGCTTTTGCTGTGCTGTCAGTAATCCTGATGAAGATGTGAGCTGAGTTTCAGGCAGCTCTCAGAGAGAGAGAGAGAGAAACAACTAAATTATTGCCGCTATCAATCTACAAAACAAATTACATAAAAGGAGAAGAGCGGACAGGATGTTCTGAAATGCCAAATGGCTTTTATTGTACAGCAAGTGTCCCTATTATTTTTAATCAGAACCCCATCAGACATTAATCATTTTGTTCAGCCTCGTCTTCAATCTCTGCCTGCTGCAGCACAAACTGGACTTGATTTATAATTTTGCTTACCCGACTTGGGGCCACGCACAGAGACGAACACGTTTTAAGGGGAAGTCTGTTTAAAATTCAGCTCAAACGACTGCATGTGTTTGGAATCACAAAACTCCCAAGGAGACGCTCTTTCTCGCCTGCATGCTGACTGATACATTTAACAAGTTAAACTTCAGGAGGGGGTTTTTCACCTCCTTGTTCAGGCAGGATTCATTTTCTTGATTTCAGTGTCAGGGTGTTGCTCTGAATATGAATTTTTCCGAAAAATGCTGATATTTAATGTATTCCCTTTGAGAGCAAACTTTTTTCTTTTTTTTTTTTTTTTTACATTTTACAAGCTGCTTAATAGTAATTTTGTGCTCTTCGCCTTTTCCCAAGCAGCACTTCTCCGCGTTTCCTGAGCTGCATCAGTCGGAGCAAAAACAACGGGTGTGCTCCTGTGGTCAGGCAGCCGCCGCGCTCTGACGTTCACAATCACCACGAAACGCGGAAGTTAGTTTGTCAGGCAAATGAATGCGGCCGGTTCGGCGACGCAGTTTTGCATTCATTCCCAGACAGTGAGGGATGACCGGATTGCTAACAGACCTTGTTTATGTTGAGCAGATTACGAGGACGGATCTATTTACAGCAGCAGAGGTTCGCTTCAGAAAGAAAAAGAGTTTTTTTCCCGACAAACCTTCCTTCTCTACTGCTTTCATGTAATGATATTAAGATTTAAAGCTGGTCACAGTGTTATGTTATGACTTCACAACTTCTGTGGTGCCAGAATAGATTCCAGTTTGCTTCATCTCCTTTTATTCCCGTTTCAGTCTTTTTCTATTATTTTCTTTGTGCCTGAAGTAGCATGAACATTTTTGCTTCCAAGCTTATGGAGAAAGAATTTTATTTCTCATACGAGGTTAAAATAGATTTAAAGAACTGAAGATCTGTGATCAATCAAGATCTTGTTTAAGTGGTCGCTCTTTGACTGAACTTAACTTTTGATTCCTGTTGTCTGTAATGTGTGTGATTTGTCCACTGCGACCATTCTAACCATTAAGCTGTCTGGCATTTTTTATTTACTTTTTCTATACAAAACTTTTGAGCAATGTCAATACTTGACATCCTGTACATTCACAGAGGGAGATAGAAACTGTATTGTGCCTTTTTTTGTGACACAGCTCCACGTTTCACAGCCGTTTTAGGGTTTATATACCAAAAAGCTTCCATGCATGTCCTTCATCTTAATTATGAAGCTCCCATGAGCAGCTCTTGCTTTATTCCACTTTACTCTCAGCATCAATCAAACTTTGTCTCATTAAAAAAAGAAAGTGATTTGAGCTGCTGCACAACGTTTCCAAGACGTTGACAACAACTCTGTGGCGTCGTCTGACGCGACGACAAAAATCTTTTTACCATCAAATTTTTACATCTTTTCAGTTTTGTACGTAAAATTGTTCCTGTTATTTGAAATGGTGTGTTCACATGAGCGTGAAGGCTGTGACATTTTGTTTTCTGACAAAAGTCAAACTTCTGACCCGGCAAAGAAAAGGACAAACGGAGAGGTCGATGGAAGGAAATGGCTCTCTTTAGTTTGAAGAGGAGCAGCTTTTCTGCTGAAGTGCTCTTGTGCTAAGCGGCGACTTTCTGCCAGGATGAGTAACATTTCAGAGGGGTTGGAATAACATGAATTTGTATTGTTTTTTATTAAACAAAGCTAAATGTTTCAGAAGATGTTTCTTCTGATTAAAATTGCATCCAGAAATGTATAGAAGATGCTGTCAGATGGGGGGTAAAGTTGTGTGCAACAGCACCCTCTGGTGGTGATGTCAGGAACTGCATCCCTTGTCTGGTCTAATTTACTTTTGGAAATCTTCATCTGATCTGCCCAGAATCCTTTGACTTGTGTGTTGTATTTTTTACATCTAAAAAAGTCAAGCATAGAGCCAAATCTTTGTTTTTTTTTTCTTTTGGTCTTTTTTACAAATCTAGAGATGAGTTAACACCAATTGGTCACTGAAGACGAGCGCAAGCGTCTGATCTGTAAGAATTTTAATGAACTTGTTAGTGTCTTTATTGCGGTATCAGCGTCTGCTTTTGGCCCGACTTAACATGTGTGGGTTCTGTGCATTAGCTCATGTTCAAGCTAAGTGTTTATAGATGTCTTTTAGTTGTTCTCTTTCCCGCTCCCCTTTCATCTCCAGCTGCTCACGCCGGCTGTCGTCTGAATTAGTGCATCTCTTCTCTCGGTAGCATTTTGTCCCATCAAACGTTCAGCCAACCGGCCGCAGCGAGCACTTAAAACCAAATGCCTCTTACTGCTAAAATAAAATGAATTCCCTCAGTTTTTATCAACACAACCTCATTAGCGCAGAGAATTTTATCATAAAGCGTGCCAGCCCTCGAGTTCATACGTTTTGGTGAATAAAATGTCACATGTTACAGGTGGGTATTGATTCTATTGTTAGTTTTTCAGTAGAAAAAGATTTTTCTGGGACTTTGCATGTTATAACACATGAACACATTTTAGTTTATTTCTTTTGAATATATATATAGCCCACGAAGCGCTTTATGCTAATCACTGTCGTTATGTCACTGTATTTGAGATTCTGGAAAGTTGTGAAATTAATTTATTATGAAATAAATTTGGGAAAATCATGCAGCTTTAAATCAGTCGATTCTGGCAAGTCATGCAGAGAATCCACTTTAACTTTTCTCATTAACCTTTACTTTTCTTTAGATGAGCATCAGGTGTAAGACATTCAATAAGCTATTGGATAATGTTGATTAAATTAAGGGGTAATTTACTCTCTGTCGACTTAAATCTTCAACCCTGTGACTGGATTCTTGGCTAAATACCTCTTTTCAAAACTTAACGTTGAAACAAGATAAACAAAACTTCAAATTAAGAAAAGAAAATCTCTTCATCAGCCAACAGGAAATGGATCGAGTTGTTAAAGTGTAGACAGCGAATTCCTGGAGATCATTTTTTAAATGTTAAAAACTAAAGTAGCGTCATTTGAGAAACAGAAGGTAACCATTGCAGTGGAGACAAGTAATTGGATTAATCGAGATTAATTGATTATTGAGCCAGTGATATTTAACTGGAATATATATGGATTCCAAAAAAAAGGGCCATTTGCTGCAAGAACAACATATTCAGAGCAGTAAGTAAACCAAAACTGTACATAAGTGTAAATATTTTGTAATTTATAAAGATAAAAAATAAAAAACTTTTTAAAATATGTTTTACCCAGAACTCTCACTGGCATCGTTTTATCTTCACATGGTTTCAATTCTGTAAAAATCAAATTCTCCTATTAAGCATCTTTTTCTATCAAATTATTAATTGCTTCATGCAATAATTAGTCAATCTAAAAATGATCAAATGTTCACTCAAAAAAAATCTTTACTGTTGCATGTATGCAATAAAATGTTATTAAAACAAGGAATTTAATTATTTACATCTATTAATGTGTTTCTAATATTGTAAAAGTAAGAGAACTTAAATGGTTATATAAAAAACTCCAAGTTTTTAATTTAACTTTAACTTTTGAATCTAATTTATCAGTTAATTAATGAATAATCAGTAGAGTAATCGATTTTGGAAAATAATTGTTAGTTTTATCCAAGTAAAACGAAACCATGGTTAATGGTTTGAGGTCTGACTCACTCATCTTATCAGAGGAAAAAGGCTGGAGTGCGTCCAAATCGAGCCATTAAACAGTACGAGGCGTCCCAGTGGGCCTGTGGAACAGGTGCATCATCCGTTTGTTTTTGTTGCAGCCCATTTGCTGTATTTATGGTCCGTGTGTGACGGTGTCCTGTGGGGGGAGAGGATCCCGTGTCCTCCATCCTCCTCAGAGCCTGTAGATTCAGAATATCGTTCAAGATGTTTTCCCGGCATGTCTCTCCAAGTCAC
This sequence comes from Poeciliopsis turrubarensis, assembly GCA_010277015.1. Classification (NCBI taxonomy): domain Eukaryota; kingdom Metazoa; phylum Chordata; class Actinopteri; order Cyprinodontiformes; family Poeciliidae; genus Poeciliopsis; species Poeciliopsis turrubarensis. The sequence goes on from VMRN01000062.1 coordinate 1,673,387, forward strand.
AGCCCAGACGACATGAGAGGCACGAAGAGGAGTGGAGAAGGCGTAATGACTTCATATTCCTCTCAATTCCCTCAAGTCAAACTCTCGAGATGCTCCAACATGGCTTCATTTCCTGCAACTAAATCATTCGGTTTTTAATCAATGCTACATGATTGCCAAACATGAAACTGGAGTATTGTAACGTTGTGTTAGAAAGTGGATTAGAGCTTAACGAAAGGTGATATTTGTATTTGTAGGTGACAGACAAAACAGAAAATGCAGCAGGAGTGTGAAATTGATACTTTTGCTGTCGTTTTAGCTGCAAAGACAAAATATTTCTGGCTTTTTCACTTTCCCAGTTGGATTTAGCTTCTGATTTGGCCTCTGAGTCGTGACTGCGTCTGGCCTCGTTGGGAATAAGAGGGAGAAAAACCAATGAAAATGTAATGTACGTACGAGACGGGTGGGATAGCGGTTAGCGTCGCTGCCTCTCAGCTCCGGCTGCTCCGGGTGGTTTGCATAATCATCCTGTGTTTGTTTCGTCGCCGACTGCCGGTTGTCCTAAAATGCAGAATATTTCAGACTCAAGCTCACTTTAGGCTCCATTATCAACCATCAAATGATGGTTTCCAATCGGCATGTATGCTGTTTACACTTTATTAAACAGCTAATTGTTCTTTAGCGATGCCTCCAAGTTGTCATGAGCCGTAATTTCAAATAAATAAAACAACAAAGTCGAGAGGGGATTGACCATCCGCACCCCGCCTGTCATTTAAGGCGGAGATATGACGAGAATGGGGATTTCCTCTCCAGTTAGCTGCAAACAAAGTAAAACACACTTTTGATCTTGAGCTCCAGAATCCAAAACGAAATCAAGTGGAATTATTAATGAAGCACTACTTGTAGCGTTTCACAGCAGCAATGCTTTGATGTGGAGTCTTGGCGATGAAATGTTGTTGCTGCAAGGCATTCATTGGCATTTACCCTGTGGAACAAAACACTCTTTTAGGTTGACAGTGGAACAGTTGTCGTCTAGTACGGATTACCAGAAGGACCGCTGATTGAGCGCGCCCGAGTGCTGTCATTACTGGTTTGTTACGCCGCCTGACATTTTCAGACATGAAAGGTTGTTGCACAATTATTCAAATTTTGTTCTGGCTTTTTGATGGCTCTGCAAAACGTGGAGAACCACAAAATGTAAAGGAAATATTTATGTTGCGCGGCCTGTTGATTTTGAAGACGACGTTAAGATGTCGGTTCTTGAATTTAAAAATTAACGACCCTCGCAGTTTTTTATTGTTTAGCATCTGGAAGGTATGTTGGATTTTGAAATGAAAGTACAAAGTTTTCTGTTTAATTCTAATATATTTAACATCAGGGAGAAGAAAAAAAAAACATAAGCGTAGAATGCATACAACAGTGAATTGAAATAATACAAATAAAGTGACCATAAAACAGCTGCTCCATTGTTGTTGGTCTCAGATTTTTAAGACAGAAACTTTCACACAAAAAGAGACAAAATATATCTATATATTTTTTTTTAACTTGCCCCCCGATGAGCTAAGAGCCAGTTTCTATGGTAACAATCTCTGCCACTTTCTCACTAGTCTAACCAAATGACAAATGGTAGAAAAGGTAACTGAAAGAGTTTTGTTGAAGAGAAAATGACACATAATGCAAAAAAAACGTGCAACACAGCAGACACCAGGGTTTATAGAAGGGGAAAAAAACTGCAATCAGGTTTTACATTTTAATTAACACAAAATGTGAAACTAAATGGCATAAAAATGCTGTAATTTCTATCATGTAAAGCAGAGAAATGACACATAATCCCGTTCCTGCTGGTGGATGAAAAATAGAGGTTTTCTAGATCCAAATAAAGACCAAAGAAGTAGGAAAATGTGGCATTCCTCAGTTTCTAGATGCACTTTTCCTCTTTCTTCTCACTATACTCTATGTGGAAAGGCTACAGTTTCAGGCTAAAGATGATTTGATTCTCCTCCAGGAAAATACATCTTTTGTCAGGAGAACCCATGATCATTACAGGGCTTTCAGAAACATCCACAGCAGCACACAGTTTAAAAGGTCAGTGTGAGGCTTGTAACACTGCACCAGCTGAACAATAACCTGTCTATACAGTGGATCTGCTCTACTCAGGTTGACTGCTGTGAAGAATAAGGCAAAATTCTGGTCTCAGATGAAAACAACCCCTGAAAGATGGAGGAAGAAAACATTCAACAAAATCAAACTAAAATATTGAGCTTTTAAAAATGCTGACGTTTGCACGCCTGAAGTTTCCCCACAGCGGCTCAGAAAATGGGTTGTTGCTGTAAGAGGCGAGCTTGCCGTCTTACTTTGCGGTCGTGTTGTTGGGACGACACTTGACCTGCTTTGCTGGCTGGTCAAAGGTTCTGGTGGCGTCGATTGATTCTGCTCTGGGGCAGACGTCTGTCAGCTGCACTGTGGCTTCAGTGTGGCTCGAAACACAAATGGAGTAGCGCCAAATCGAAGCGGTCTAAAAGACCACAAGCCATTTCTCTCGCTAGCACCACATATACAAGTTTGCTTTGGCTGTCTTTACCCAGAATGCCCTGCAGTGTCGTCCTCTTCCTGTTTTTGGAGTGATTTCTGGTTTTCTTGGTCTTCACATTATGTTTTCACTTCAACCGTATCGAGACCTCAGTTTTTTTGGACTAGGATTTTGCTTTTTTGGTTATCAGAGTTTGATGGCGCACCTCCCTGAACAAACCCGGCAAATAATTCGATTAAAGTGGAATAAACAGGTGTGAATGCAGCCTCAAAATAAAAAAAAAAAAAATGTTGCAGCTGTTTGTTGTTTTGAAATGTGAAAGCAACAAGCCACTTACATTTTTAGTGACATCTTATTATGTTTGTGAAATTATCTCCCAGTGTTCCAATTGACAACAAGGAACCAATTAAGCTAATGTTTGAATTTTGAGGAAAAAGCATATTTCCTTTATAAAGCTAGACGTACCCAATGAAACCATCCAAATCTCTCACAACTCTAATGAAGAAGTCGGGTGACGATTGTGTTTTCCCACCTAGAGATGAGCAACAGCCATGTGATTTCATGCTGCACAGCTTGCGAGTTGTTGTTGAAGTGATCAGTTCACTGAGCAGGCGATCGCCTCTATCACAGTTTCTAAAAGCACCTGTTTATCTTCAAGGTTTGAGGGTTTTTTGTTTGTTTTTTTAAATAAAGATTCAGAGCTGACCTATAATTTATTTCTTACGTTGTTATTGCTGAACAACATCAAATGTGAAAATTAATTTAATGAGCAGCAAGCTTTTAAAAGAAAAGACGTTTCAAGAACAAGACAATTTACCTCTGGGCTGTAATATTTGCTTAACTTCAAATAAAGCTGCTTGTTATGAAAGTAGTTTGTTTCTGGAAGCTCAAAGCTTTGCTATGCATAAACCTGAACCCATTTTGATAAATGTATCTATCCAGTTCTTACAATCAAAGCAAATTATTTTCAGTGAAATACTAAGTTGGTCATTAGAGATGAAACTAGATGTTCTGTCCTATTGTGTTCCTTCATTAGGTCCACCTCTCACAGCTTCAACTAAATACATTTACCAAGTGGCAGCTTGTCTTTTCGCAAGCTCTGCTAGTTCTAAAAATTGTAAAAAAGAAAAAGTTCGGCATCAGAGGGGAAAACACTGGAATTATTACAAAACGTCTATAACCTTCTGTAAATATTTTCCTCGCACATCATTTTCACAGTAGTGCATATATTCATACCACACAACAGCCACTCTGATCTGGACAGCTGTGATTGAACTACATCTCTCAAGGCGTCTTCTGCATATCAATGAGTTGCCCTGGGTCTTATTGGGGAAGCAGTAGGAGTCGGACGTTGCGTCCTAATTGATGCCAGAGGGAGAACGCTGCTTTTGCTGACTGTACAAACGGCATCAGCTCCATGTCCCACAACGTTCAAGGCAAAGGAGCCCGCTCATCTCGGTCTGTTGATGGGAAAGCCAGTGTACACTGATCTAATCAGTGGCGTTTGTTGGCACCAAGGTAAACGGCTCCAGTCACTGGGTATTTGCACAGAGAAATGCTGTGGCAGCAGAAACTCTTCATTCATTGCTGTAACTAAGCAGACGTGTTAAGTCTGGAGGGACTCTATAGATCAACGTATGGCTCGAGTGTCTGTCTCCTCCTGACTCATGTCGTCTTTGACTTGCTGGAATGCTAACAGATGCTGTAGCAGCCGCAGTATCATTAGTGGAGTAATGCTTGTTACATATTTGTCATCTGGCGTCCTCCAAAGAAATATGTTCTGTGATACTTTAATGATGTTTTGGCTGAAAAGCAGAAGTTGCAGGTATCAAACCCAACAGGATGACTTTTTATTTCACTTTTCTCCTGATTTTGTTTTCATATCCAAATGTAATTTGAAGAACAGACAAACTAAAACTGGGTTTTAAATGATCCAAAGTCGATTCAGGATTTAATTTTAGTGAAATCCTCAAATCATTTTGCTGAAAGAAAGTTCCCAGCTGGGCTGAGATAAACGTTACTGCATGCTCCAAATAGTGCAGAAAACTCACACTTGAAAATTATTAAAATGAAAAAATGGCAGGAATTTGAGTATTGAACCCCGATACCTAAGATCAGTGCATTGCAGATTTATTAAGGAATACAAATTAGTTTGGTTTCTGATACCAGCTAGGTTTAAAAAACATTTTTCAGATGTTGTTCTCTTTGGCATTTTATTTTTCCCGATGAATAACTTTACGAAGTTTAAGAAAAACAACTCACTTTAGAGCTTTAGTCGCCACAGTTGGTTAATAGTATTACACTTTTATGCAACAAGCTTGTGAGAATGGGTAATCTCTGCAGAACAAAGACAGCATTGTTGGTTCCTGATCCGTTTTCGACCCGATCTTGTGATTCTGCAGCTGCAGAACAATCTTTCAGCGGTTTCAAAAGCTGCATGACTTCAAACGTGCCTCATAATTTTGCAGGTTGAACCACTGACACATGTCTGACAAATACAGTCCAAATTGAAACTCACTGGAATTATTTATTATGTGAACATGTAGGAACAATGTTTCTTTAGCTGTTGCATTAAGGGACAAACGGGTCGATGCCCAGAAGGAGGCAGTGCAAATACTATTCCTGGGTGTAGATGAAACTGTTTCTCCCTTTTGTATTGTTTCCTGGTGAGACAGAGAAGCCGTTTCTGCAACAAAAAGATGGAGTTCAAAACAAACTCAGCCTTAAATTCACTCGATTTTCTACAATTTGACTGTCGTTCCATCTTGAAGGAGTTTCCCATTAGCATTTTTAAAATGCTGTTGAGCTAAACTTTAATGATCAACGTAGATTATGAGAAACAAAGTCGTCCGGATATGATTCAGGGTTGGAGGAGTGGGGGTGTCGTTTTATCGCACTTATTCTTTACAGTCTTTTAATCCACATACAGACAAAAAGAAAGTCTTGATTAATTTACTTATGCATTATTTTTCTTTGTCTTTGCAGAAGGAGCTGAGTCTTCCCAGAAGAGGCAGTTTGTAAGTACCATTATTAATGCCACAAGAGAGACCCAGGGGTTACACTGAGTCGCTTGGGCATGTGCACTCCTTTTCATTTCCCTTGTTTGTCCCATAAATATTGTGGAGCTGTGAAAGAAATAACATCATCTCACAAAACACTCACGTTGTCAGTTTCTGTAATAAGGCCAAATGAAAAAGCAGTCCTCTCCAGCTTGAAGTTGTTTATGGAGCCAATCGTTTCACTGCCAGGTACCATAAAAGTTGATGAATTTGCTTTTATGTGCAGCTCATTGGAACGCTTGTGATAATCTCTCACGAGAATTTGGGAGATTCATAAAATATATATATTTAGGCTTTACCTGTCAACACCGTTGAATTTCAAACTCAACAAAATAGGGAAGCATTGGGTTGCACTCATTTCTGTTTATGCTGGTTTACTTGTTACAGCGAACTGATACACACATTTAAATTTCCATATTTTTATTTATTTGTTTTCACTTATAACTACAAAAACTTCAAAGTATTATTTATTTAGAGTTTCTGTGCCTCATATGGCATCGCTGTAAAGTGAAAGTTTATATAAATAAAAATTTGAAAGCAAATAAAACTCAGCAAAAATATGCAACTCACCTGGAATTGATGTAAAAATTTTTATTTCAGATACTCAGCAGCTATTTTCTTTCACATTCACAATATTTTTTTTTTTTTGCAATATTATCAGCTAAACAATACAAAATAAATACCTTCTTTTTATTATTGTTTATTGCTGTGATCAGCCTCGTTAACCTATTATTAGTCATTTCTGCCTTGTCACAGATCTTCTTGATTAAAATTATGTTTTCTCCCGTTACCAATAAAAAAAAAGCTTCACAACTTTATTTTGTATAGTTTTAACGATACACGTGTTCATATTCAGCTGATTCATGATCTGATTTATTTGGCACTTTAAAAGCTGAAATAAACTAGTAATGAATGTGAAAAAACCGTCAAAAGTTACATTTTCTTCCTTTCTGTGAGCAAAATGTAGCTTTTAAGACGTGAAAACATGACAGAGATCAACTTAATCAATTCAGCTACATGTTATGACTAAACCTATTCTTGATTGATCCTTTGTGCTCTTGCTGCCGCCTCAGCAACTCTAATGGAGGTGACCCTCCACTGCACGCTGCGGCGAAAACACGAACTGCTCTCATTTATATTTAGAGTGCCGGAGCCTAAAGTGACCTTGGTAACCATAGTAATAAATGCAAGACAGCCGCGATGAGACGAATCTGATGACTGGCAAAAACGACGGCCGGTTTTTGCGCATCACAGTAGAAATGAGTGTTGTGATATTGGTATAAACATCTTAGATATGATTAAAGTACATAATGCTCTTCTGCTCTTCTTTTCTCCTATCCATAAAGGAAACCCTGTCTGTTTTTAAAAAATCGTCAGCTCACTCTATGAGCTCTCTGAGGTTTCACTGTGATAGAGTGCCATCTGTTGAAAATTTGATGTCATCAACGTGATGAGCGGCGCCGCCGTGTCTTCAATTGTGCAGTTATCTTTTAGTTACGGTGGTTTTCATCGCTACCGCCTTTTCCAAGGCTGGCGTATTTGGAGTTTGTCTGCGACACATGTTTTCCTGTCGACGGATTACTATTAATAGTCTGAACTTTCTTGCTGGCTTTGAGTCAAACAACTCAATCTGTTTGTTGACTATCAGTTCTGATCTCATTTCCTGTCATCAGCACAAACATTATGCTGGTCAAATTCGGGGCTTACGCTCTTCCCCGCCAACAAATTTCCATGTAACTGGATCTTAAAGATGATCTGTTAACAGTAGATGATCTTACATCCAGTTTAACAGATGCAGTGAGCTGAGCGTCATTGGCCTGAGCTCTGCAGATTATGTCGAACTCGGTTGGTTTTAATTACCTGCATTGACTTCCACTGTTTTGTTGTTGTAGATAATAGAACGTGTTAAGATCACGGTCTGCTCTGCAGCGTGAACGCTGTTGCAGCTTATTTTCCTGACCAATTAATATATATTCATTATCCTGAATGCTTCAGCTTCAGGTGTTTTATTAGTTATTTTCTTAAAAACATACTACAATGCTCCTTACACACCAGCAGTATCTCATTGCCAGGGAAAAGTTTTATTGAGTCACAATAAACAGATGGATTATCTGTTTATTGTGACTGGGAGTTGTTTAAAAATTAAACCGCTAGTTTTACAATAAGCTCTTTCTCTCTTATGGTTTAAGGTTTTCTTTCTATGCTCAGGTGCCTTTCAAAATGTTTTACTTTAGAATCGGCTTGCTTTGTGAAGCCTATGAAAATATCTCGATAAAGTTGCAGTACTAGTTATCAAACTTACAATAAAGGAGTAATTTTATGAATCACATTAATTAAATCTTATTAATGAAATTCATCTATCATCATCAGAAGCTGTCAGTTATAACATAAAATGAATTATTTTTATTATAAAAACCTATTTGATTCAAACCACTATACCTTGTCATTTTCCAGGATTTTTAAAGGTGATCAGTGTTTTGGTTGTCATTCTGCAAGGCCTCAACTTTTGTTTAGTTTAATGATTCTGTAGCTTGTCATTACAAATTAATCAATCACTGTGATCTCCTAAAGTTCTCCTTGTTGGGAACTTGTTAATTAAGTTTACACCTGGTTCTCCAAAGACTCTTGAACTCAGTGATTTTGCAGCTGCCAACAGCATCCAAATTCACAGCCGTATTTCAAGTTAGCCAAGCCTGATGATCATATTTTTGCCTAGTGTTTGTGTAAAGGAAGTAATGTTGTTACTCTGATTAGCACAAGTAGAGGCGGAAGATCAGTTATCAGTACAGCTGCACAACAAATCAAACACACTCGCCAACTAAAGACTAAAAACTTAAGACGGCATCATTAACTTCCTTGGTTAGTGGAGGATTAATCTGTTCATTGTTTCTTATGGAGTTTTTTTTGCTGTGACACAGGAAGCATCTGTCATAGACAAAGGCAGGGGCAGAATATAGCTGCAGGACTTTCAGACTGTCAAAGGTCTGGTCCGGTATTATTTTATAAGTGAAATAACCTGGAAGAGATTATCAACAGCTCAGGGGATTTAAGTTCTCAGCATTCTTGCACTTTGGAAAGCTTGGAAAGCCTGATTTCCCAGAGTCTCGTTCACACCAGCGCTGTTTAGTCCACTTTAATTGAACCTGGATTTGTTCCAAAAATGTGACCTCTGTTGCCCTTCAAATGTGAGCGGACGCGGGCTGGAGACCGCACCAAAAGCAGGAAACAAGCTATGGATTATAAAAGCGCTTTAATCTCACACCTCTGACATGAATCATGGTCTTCTGCCGAAGACAACAGACATATTTTACGGTCGCTAAACTCTACGACACTCCATTTACATTTTGTGAATGTAAATGTCTTTCTCATAGGTTTTCATGTTGTTACCTCGTATATTTCTTGGTGCAGCGCCCCCTACTGGTGAAGAGGTTTTTTAAAGGGTTTTGTTAGTTTCATTTGGAAGCAAATGGCACCAGCTGAAAATGTAACAAATGTCATTTTGGTCCCCAATCGAACTAAGTCTACCAGTCTATTAGGTATGAAAACACCATAACGCTTCCAAGTTTACATTCGATGGAATATGAACTGAATTGATGACCTAGTGTTGTGTTGATAAAACTCTTGCATGAATTCATAGTTTTAATTGGATGTGTGTTGGTTAAACTCCAATAGTTTTGAACAGCAGACAGGGACAATAAAACTTTTAACTTGGGCTACGGTTTCCTCGCCACTGATCTTCTCCGCTTGATAGGAACTGAATATTTAGTGCTTCAGCACTCTTATCCTCTGGTTTCTGTTTACAGCTTATTGTCTTTGTACAGTTGAAAAGTCAGAAGGTCAAAGTTCTTCTTCAGGTTTAGTTTCTTTCCCATTACTGCATTATCTTTACCTCAGCTTTCTGACACACTTTCTGAAAATTACTAATTATAAACTGGACCCAGTGGAGAAATGCATCTACAACAACCTCCTCCTGTTGCCGTTCAGCGTCTCGTACGTCAGCATGCTTATCTGCCTCTGAGTCATTGATGCAATTTAACCTGTTTGGGTCTTAATGTTCCTGTTGCTGCTTTACAACAGTAGCTCAATAACGTTGAGTTTTAAAATCACTGACATTGGTCGATGAGCATCTCAATTTAACCTTCTGCATGCATGTCATGGTTTTGCCAATATGAAAAAGAGGTGATTTGGAAAACTCGTTCCAAATCACTCATTACATGTTGCTGTGATTATGCATGTTTTGATTCTGCAGATCCAGATTTCTGAGGTGAAGTCCCAGATTACAATGCTGCTGCTCTTGGAAATGTTTTGTTCCCGCTTAAGTTATTCTTGGTTTAATATTCTACTTTGCTCCTGTTTATTTAAGAGTATAATCTGTAAAAAAAAAAAAAAATTAAAAAATTAAATGACTTCTTCAATCAAGTTTTTCTGTAGCACATTTCAGCAACAAGGCAAGTCAAAGTGCTTTGCATCATAGAAACACAAAAAGACAAAGTGTTAAAAACACAACACTGTAAACCAGTAATCATTACATTTTGTCAAGTCCCATCATTGCACATCAACATTTGTGCCTCAGTAAGGTGCACATTTCTTAATTAAGTTAATTTTAAATAAAGTGTGTTGTATTTTTTTTTGATACATACTTGTATTGACTTGATGGTTAATTTTATTAGGTGACATTTGAGTTTCCAAAATCCATCAACTCCAGTAACAAAACCATCGATATTCTGAATATTCCATTTTGTTTAGTTTTCTTCCAATAAAGAAAGATTTCTGTTACTTTTGCGCGTCTTAACAGATCAGCCACCAAGTTTGTTCATCTATTTATTGTTTAGGTAAAACTATTCAATTGAAGAAATCTGAACTGACATAGGACATTAAGAGTTTTGAAATATCACAATGTACTCTCTCATAATTATTATTATTTTTTTTACCTTTTTGTTTTAGTTTTTCCCAGGTTTGTTTGTGTTTGTGCCGTCGCTCCTCATGCGGATGTCGACTTGTTCGCGGTGCGCCCGGTTGTCTCTGTCGGAGATGACATCATCCCTGTGGTTGTGGCAAGATTGTGTTGTGCACTGCGCGCCTCATGTTAGCGGCTGTCAAGGTGACTGCACGTAGCAGCACTTCAGTATATGGCGTGAATTTCTGCCATGGAGCACACCACCAGCTGGTGGGGGCAGAAGCGGGGTCAGTGGTATTAAGGAGCAGGGGGCGTGTATTAGGGGAGGGAAGAAGGGGTATTGTCCTGCCTCCATGCCTTTCTCTGCCATATGAGGATCTCATTTGACAGCTTCAAGGTGGAACATGGAAAGACCAAAACAAGGATTGTAGTCCCCCCTCCCGTCTTCTTGGGGTGAGAGGAAACCAATCGGTCTCATTGCACTGTAGCGGCTGGGTTTGTCTCTTTGTCGGTGCAGTGGGGGGGGGTGGGTAGTGGGAGCTGGCAGCAGGCAGACAGCGTGAATTCATATCATGACCACAATAGAGCAAACGAGCACAGTTCAGCCATGAAAGCCCAGCGGGAGAGACTGAGAATTCCTGGGCTGACGCTGGAGTGAGTATTTTCTTTCCTCTTATTCAAGGCGACTCCTCGTGCAGCTTCATGTATCTCTGTGTCAGATTTGTTGCTGTCTTTTCACTGTTGCCTTCTGCTCTAGGCTGTGTTAGCATTAGCAGCAGCAGCAGCATCTGCAGCAGGAAGTCTAATGTCAAATCCTCCCCACCTAGGCAACGGCAGTATCTGCGTATCTGAGTCTGCATGCGTGTTTCTGCAGTTTGAGGTTTTCATGTATGTTTTGTGGACAACATAAAGGAGTGGCTTAATTCGCTGGCGTGAGTGATGACAAAATAACGCACATGTTAGGGAGGAAAAAAACATGCCTGGATGTAATCAATAAGGTGGGAAGCAGAGAATTACTGAAGACTGTGTGTTCACATTGGCAGCTTTATCCCAGACTGTGCCATTTTGCACGATTCAATACATGTTTTATTTGGGTCACCGAGGCATTTGTCATGGTTCTCCGTACTTAAGGGTTTGAATTTTGCAGCTGAGCCAATTGGATTGCTGAATGACGTTATTTCTATGCAGATTTTTGGGCCAACACTAAAGTAACTCGATCATTAAACAAAATGTTCTAACTCACTTCTTTTTCCTATAGACAATGAGAACTGGCAAACACATTCTTACCTTTGCGTCTAAGCAAATTGTGCTCACTGAACATCCTCCTTTTATTAATTTATTGCAGTGTTGCCATGGTAGTATTTGATTTTTTTTATTTTATTTTTTTTGTCAACAAACCACACTGAGAGACCAAACCCAACAGTATTCCTTTTCTGAAACTTATCATCTGCCTTAGTATATTTGCAAATACTGAAAATATATATAAAAAAAAAAAAACAGTTCATTAACAATGATAGAGGTCCACCGATCAGAACTGGTGATCAATTTCTCATCTCCATGTTTTTAAGGTTTGACCAACTGATGGCTTTTAATTTATTCAAATTATTCTTTAAGAGCAGATATAGTATCTAACAAGAACAACACAAATGTTCCTGTTGCAGTGATTTTAAATTTCTTTAGGCTTAGAGGACAGGCAACATGTGTGACAGTTACTGTAAAATATGGTTTCACCAAATTAAGAATTACAGTTATTATATATTCACATTAGTCTTTTGTATTGCCATTAGCATGGTTAGCATTACTAGAAAAGTAGTCACATTGTTACATTGCCAGTAACCTTCCAGCAATGTAACCATCCATCCAACATGTTCCTGGATGGATTAAAGTTGAAGCTTTAAATTATTGTTTAAAAAGCTAATTTCTATAATACCTTCCTGGTTTCTACTGAAATCTGCATTTTCTCTTGGTTTGTTGCAGCCTGAATGGAGCACAGAAATGTCTCAACATGTCAGAGAAAATAATTCTCATTAAAAAGGCATTTCTGCTCTTCCTCTGACTTTATTTTAAATGTTTGTCTATTGCCAAAACTGGCAAATTTTGAGTTTCCGCTTTCGCTAACAACATCCACACAGAAGAGTGTTGTTGAATACACAGTTTAATAGTTCTTAGGTATTCTGTGACTGTTTAACTTTCTTTCTTTTTAATTTCTGATCATCACTGAGCGCAAATCAGGCTGAAAATCCCCTTATTCCGGTCATCAGCTAATTTCCCGGTGGATCTGGAACAGTAATATTTTAAAAATGTCCTCCAGTTGTCAGTCATTCTTAAACATTATGTCTTTTAAAAGAAATGGAAAAACTACACTTGTAAGGGGACTATTTTTTTCATTTATGTTGACTGCTCAAGCAAGATGATGATCTGTTGACTCAAGGTAAACATGCAGGATAATGCCTAGCATGTAACATGTCAATAAAATCACCGACAATGAGAGGTCTGACACACTCAGCTTTCCACCATTCTCGTTAGCATAGCACTAAAATCAATATGAAAATGTTCAAATTATTCTCCAAATTAAGTCATTATCATATTGCAGTTTGTTAGCTGCTTTTGCTGGTTTGCTTTGGGATCTTTCCACATTTTACCATTTGACGAATGGACGCCACTGCAGTAAAAGTAACTCACCTTTGCGTGACCCAATGCTCTGCAGTGCTGCTGGCAGTCCAGCCGAAGCAGAGATTAAACATATGACCTCGCACGGTAAAGGTAAAAGCTTTTCTTGTGATCGCAGAAGCAGGAAGGGCTCTGTTTCCAACCTCCTCATCAACCTTTGGTAAATTTCTAACTCCTTTTTATGACCTTTCGGCTTTTTAACAGGTGCTCTTTATTGCCTCCTGTCATTTTAGTCTGGCACAGCCTACAGGCTCAATGTCAACCAAACACTGCAGAAACCAGACGAATGCCTCGGGAACCTGCTCCTCAAACACAATTAGATTGGTCTGACAGGGATCATTTACTCTTGGCGATGCTGCTGTCTTCATTTTGGCTCGTGTCAGAGCTGCGCGGCGGCGGTTTGTGCCGGTCTGACTGTCCTGTATGTGATAAAGGACGACTATTCACTGCACTCCATTTAACTTACAGCCTCACTCCTCGAAGCTTGAGCCCCACTCCCACTAGCCCCTGCAGTCCGTGCAGCCCACTGCACGCCTTTCATTTCTGGAGGTAAGCAACAGTCGTTCAGCCGTGGATGTCTTGTTTTTTTTTTTTTTTTTTTTTCTTTCTTTCTTTGTTTACTTGCCAATTTTCATTTTTTTAAAATGTGAAGCAGAATCTTCAGTTTGCCCTCTAAAACATCAACCGCCATTAAAATGCTGTAAGAGGACACGGAGCTTATGTAATGTTGATAAGGCCATCAACCCCCCGCTTTCTCCCATCATGCCCCATTCTGTTTCTGACGTTTTGCTCCTCTTTCATGTGCTAAGTAGGATTTGGGGTATTAGCAAAACATCAAAGTGAAGAATGGTTTCAATCCTTACCAATCCTGGACTGATTCATTTTGGACTGAAAAGTCCTGCAAATGATGGAAGCTACTGATGGCTAACTGTGTACAATTAACGCTTCGTTATGGACTAGTTTGTTTGTCGTGTCTGACCTTGTGTCTTAAGCGTTTCTTTCTCTTGTGATATGGATCTACATAAAGCGTCTTCTTTGATTCCAGGTTTTCTAGATTAAAAGGCAACATGTATTCTCAGAAAACCTTTTTTTGGGTTGAGTTGGTTTTGCAAGGAAGCTTTATTTCAATATTTTTTCAAAATTTCAGTCAAACTTAAACAAAATGAGTAAAAACAATCAGCAGTTCATGCTGTCTTACCGCTGTTACAAATCCGGTTTATGAAATTACATATTTAGCTCAAAAAACAAGATTATACGTAACGAGGCGTTTACATTTGACCAATATTTAGAGAACAATAAGTGGTGCGCTGATAAATCGAAGCAGATTTCTTGAATTGTGGGTGATCTATGATCGGCTGATACTTGCATGTGAAACCGACCTCATCTGCCTCTGTGAACATTAGCCAATCTGGATCAGCAGGTCAGTGATCGATTAGATTACTGCAATCGGTGCATCTCTAATCCCCAGCCTTTGTTTTCTCCACCAGTGATTTCAAGAGCCTTTCTTGAGTACAATGAAATTCATTCGATGGAGTTCAGATATTCCTGTTCAGGTTGAGTTTTGGTAACCATCAGACCAGTGATGGAAACCCCCCCTCCACCCAAAATGATTGGATTTTTGTTGACCATCTTTCCCTTTCTTCTTATTGCCACTTGGAAAATATTCTGTGCTCGATGTGATATTTCCAGTTCATGTCATTTGATGCTAAATATTTGAAATGAAAGTTGCAGCATATTTGGGTCTTTTTTTCTCTCTCTCTCTCCATCTCATTCAAAAAACTTGTTTGTTTTTGAGAATTTGCAGCATCAATGAATAGAATGAAACACCCACCCAACTCGCTCTTGTGCTGTGCGGCTTTCACAGACAGGCAAGTGAAGCAGGCGGTAAAATGAGTCAGCTGCACACAACAGCATTGAGCTGGTTTTTCCTCTTCTTTTTTTTTTTTTCTAAATGCAGAGCTTCCTGTGTGATCAAATGCAAGATTTGATTTCATCTAATACAGCTGTGCAAATATTGAATGTCATTATATTAAAAGCCCAATTTAACATAAGCACTTTGCACTGAGAGAAAATAATAGTTTTATTGTTGAACCAAAGCAGGTCATAAGTTCCGACCTGCTTCCTCTTTTGTCTAATAATTGTAAACCAAAGTTGTTGCATGCGTGTTGTTAAGTTATGGTGGCAATGTTTACAGAATATTATTGTTAGTAGAAAGCAAATATAAAGGACTTCGGTGTAGAGGTCCTTTTTTTTTATTTTTCATTATATGTAGAATTTTCTAATGTGAAACGGGTAACTCAGAAGTGTGTAAGCGCAGCAGAGGGACAGCTTATGGTGAACACAAGGTCACATCATTCACCCTCTTTATTAAAGCAGAAGTAGCTTGGACAAGCGCCACGCCGCACGCAGACTGTGAACAACTAAATATTTGGGAACACAACAAACTGCATGTTTTAATCGCGTTGTAGCATTATGAGTCGGGAAGTTAGGAAAGATTTCCGCTCCCATGTAGGTCAATAAACAACAAATCAGTTATTCGGTTTCCATTTGCATCACTTATCGTTTTCCTCTTTTCTCTTTTTCTACCGAAAGCTGAGCCACTGACGTCTTCTTTTCGGTGCTTTGGTCTCAACCAGCTTGTTTTTTTATGGGATATTTGTCTTTACAGATTCTTCATAGTTCATTTTGTTTTTTCTGTTCGTTTCCTAATCTATTATAGATATTTTTGAAACATCTTCCTATTCCAGTTTTAAATGTCAGAATTTAAAGTTTATTGATCGTTGAGAATGGTCTCAAAACTACAATATTTGGGGAAATTTATCATCCAGCACGATTTGCTACTGTGACAAGCCCAGTCCTATAATGTCATGTTACTTTAGAAAAGAAAACTCGTCATATTGAAACACCCAAACATAAACTTTGTACCTCAAGATGGAAATAGATTAATTATTGTGTCTTTGATTCAGTGGTTTTCATCATTTGAATCTGTCCTCCTTTTTCATGTTTATGATCACATCATTCTCGTCGTCTTTGACGTTTGACCGCCACAAAAAAAAGAACACCTCGAGTCTCAACAATCAAAGCGAGGAAAGTCAAGCTGCAGGATAAATGTTAACAAAGCA
Source organism: Poeciliopsis turrubarensis (assembly GCA_010277015.1). Lineage (NCBI taxonomy): Eukaryota > Metazoa > Chordata > Actinopteri > Cyprinodontiformes > Poeciliidae > Poeciliopsis > Poeciliopsis turrubarensis. Next base: position 1,689,644 of record VMRN01000062.1, read on the forward strand.
CATTTGTAAACACCCGCTCATGGGAAAGGAAGCGCTCTAAACTCATTTGTCAGACGTTAACAGACTCTCAGTGTGTTGGAAAAAAAAAAAAAAAGTAAACGGGCGTTTAGTTTGTTTGAATGCGTTTTCCGCTCCACGGCTCTTGTGCCGCTGTGTGCAGGTTTGACTTTGAACCGTCTGAACTGTCGTTTCTTATGTGGAGCAGCGAAACGGAGCAGAGCCATAATTAGAGTGAAGGCTGTCACAGCAGCCTGCAGGGAGACCGGCCGGCCCTTCAGAGAGAACGCGCTCGCAAACTCCGGCTTTTTCGCTGTCGAAGGCGACCTCTGATGACACTTTATTACGGAGGAGAGGCCACGGGGAAAAGGGACCAGTGGTTGTGTGCCAGTCATACTGGTGTGTTTTTCTCTGTCGGTCTCGCTCAGCTGTTTTTCCCTTCCTGGCAGAGCACTTGGCAAGTGATTAGCGTCGTCTACAACAACCTGAGTGTCCTCTGGTCCGACTGTGCACATCATTTTACTGTCCTCTACTGCTGTAATATAAGTTAACAAGCCCGAGAGCATAAAAACATGAACTGTCTAGAAATATAACCATTTCTAAGCATCTGGCTGCAGATATTTTATCTTGTTTTGCTCCGTTCATATATTGCCCTCCTGCTATAAAACTTGTTGAAAGCTCTGAATGAGGCAATCAATTTAGCATCCTTTACAAACCAATACTTAGCCTCTAGATTGAAGTTTTAAAGTCAAAAGCGCAGAAATTATTTCTTGGTTAGGATGGAAATATAAACATCCAAAAAGATTAACACACTTCACTGATTCGGTTATAATTCTCGCATTGCCATATTTACCAATTTCATCTTTTTTTTTTTTTTTTTTTTTTTAAATCAAGCAGCAGATTTACATTAAATTGGGCAAATAAATGAAGGATTGATTTATGTAATTTTCTGTCAGTTAAAAAATGTTGATGTTCATCTTTAATGTTTAATGGCAGGCTTTCAGGCATATTGAATAAAGAAACAAATAAGCATCTTATAGGTTGTTTGATACTATGTTTCTTACTTGACAATTCTTTTAATTAAAATTGTTGCATTTTATATTTGATAAGTTCTTACAAATTATTTATAAAGAGTGACTCTGAGAGTAAAATTTATGCTGATTTAAAATCGACCTCTGGTTGCCATAGCTGCAAGGATCAGTCACTCCACCCAATTCAACATAGAAATGAAATGTCAATTATTAATTCAGCAGTCAAGCTCCTAATCAAATATTGTTAAAATGAATCCTTTTTGTTTCACGTAGCAGAAAAACTTACAAAACTGTCTGGACTATAATATTCTTAATCGATTTTATGTATTGAGATGTTTTCTGTTTTTAAACAAGTCTAAATCTGTCTTAAGTCGCTCTGTAGTTTTTAAAAGTCAAACAGGAAATGAGTCACGGGACAAAGGTGATTTAGTTAAGGCGAGGCTCTCGTCAAATAATACGAGCCATAACTCTCTGCGGAAGGAGCAGGCATAGATTTTTATTTTTTTATTTTTTCAGCAGTTGGGGGGAAAAAAATCGCACAATTTTTACACACCTCCCGCTGGAAACGCTGACCCACCGGACCTGTGTAATCTTTGAAAGCAGCAAGAGCGTGGCAGCATGTGTTGATGATGCGGTCCTCCTCCCTCCCTCCCCCCTTCCGCTCCCCAGGATGTGAAGTGGTACACGCCTGTTACATGATATGAAGCATGTTGAGCGAAGGGAGCAGGACGAGCGTTTGGCGCGCTGCAGAACAGCTGCCGTGAGACGGGTCGAGTCGGCCGGTGTTGGGTGTCGCGTCCCCGTCGCAGCGGAGGTTGTCAACACCTGACCTGGATCGCGCTCTCTGTGCCTTCCTTTGATCCGGTCCCCGGATTACTTTTTTTTTTCCTTTTGTTGTTTGAGGACAACGCGACGGCAGCGTTTATGCCGCAGCTGGCTGCAGATGTGTCCCTGCAGAGGAAGTTTGGACCTTGCCAGCAGTGCTCCGGGGGTCATAACCTCCTAAACCCCGGCAGCCGTCGCTTCTCATCAGGACCTCAGAAGCCCCCGTTGCATCTCCCCCTCTGGCATGACGCGGACACGATGTCCGACTCCAGTCCCTGGACGGTGCTGTCCAACTTTAACATGCCACATTTCTTCAGCGGAGCCCGTCTGCGTCGATCCCAGAGGTATCGTTCGGATTGAAGCTGCTGCACTTTTCAGCGCCGTTGTGTCACTTATGTAAATTTCTTAGCTGAACAAACAGATCAGTCATTAAACTGGAAGCATGATGTAGTTCCCAGACCTACTCTTCTCGGACGATAAGACGGGTGTTTTCTTCTTGCCTTTTGTGTATTATTTGCTTTGTGAGCCAAATGCCAATTGAATGTTTGTCGTGACATGTGTCTCTCACACTGGTTGTGTGCTTTCCAATGTACCATCCAAGTTAAATAACAGTGAAGATGCTGATCTTGTGTGTGTTCATGGAGGTCACAGTTTGCATTCACAGCTGAAATAGTTGACTCAGAGTTCGCCTGTGAGAAACTGTCTGATATTTGTTGAAGACGGTGGACTTCGACTTGTCTTGTGAACCGTTTTTGATGTTGCAGCTTAAAGAATTACACTTTTTCTGGAAAATAAACTTAGCTGAAACTTCATACTTCACCAGCTAAGCCCCTTGATCTCTGTTAGCTGTATATTACTGGGACCACAGTATTGGTGAAAGTCTATATAATCATATTTGTTTTTAATCCCTATCCTGACCTCTTTATTTTGCTGCAGACCAGCTTAAAACCAAATACTGAACATTTTTGGGTAGTATTTTTTTATTTTTTTCCTCTGGCGAAAACGATAATCCAAGTCTGTCGATGATGCGTGACTGTACATGTTGTTTCATATCATATATATGAAATATGACTAAGACATGACAGAGGCTTCAATATTTTTAGAATTCTTTCCTAACTTTTAACTTTTAATAATACAATCTTTGTTTAGTCTAAATAAATAGGAAGTAAGTAGCATTCTTTACTCAATGCAGATGTGTAACAATAATCAATAAATTCTCACAAGAACAAGAGCTATGCCATCTGATTGCAGCTTGAGGAAAACAAAAGTGTCGCTGTGCTTTAATTGCTGGACCTTTCATCTGTTTTTTTTTTTTTTTTTTATTTATTATTCTATTAATAGATCTGCATGTGTCACATGTTTGACTTTGAATCTAGGTTTGTCAGCTCATCGCAGCAATTCTTTTCACCCCACGGTGGCAGCTCACCTGACAGCTGTGACGACAGAGCTCCACTCACAAAACTGAAAAAGATTAATCCTGGCTTCTTGTTGACGCGGGTCAGGCTACGGATGTCGGCAATCTGAATGCAGAGCTTTGGGAATTAAGAGTTTGATCTATTTCTGCCACTTCTTGCGGCCCGAATACGCAGCCGGGCCCGCGTCTAAGAAATTGGTCCTGACAGATTCAGATTACTTTGTGGTCGCAAGGTAAAAATAAACTGATTTGGTTCAGAGAGTAGCTGTCATAAAGACGCTCAGAAGGTATTTTTAGTCACTGAATAGAGAGTTTGCGGTCTTTTTGGAGGGAATCAAAGATTTTTAATGAAGTTGTGTGATCACATCAGTTATCATGTCTCCAGAAACGCTGGCCTACTTTCTCTCTATCATCCTCCAGCCCTTAAAGCTTCACTAAACCAACACGATTATCCCCGTTTATCTGCAGAGGTAATGCTGCTAAAGCTCTGCTAGCAAGAATCAGATGTAAGGAAGACGACTTGCCCTCTTTTTTTTTGTTTGTTTGTTTTTTCGTTTTCTTTTTTCCCATAAAGTAATGGAGTAGCAGCCAGTTTGGTGAATACTCCTGAAGTACTTTAGTAATAACAGTGGGGGGCGCTTCCTAGGCTGAGATGATGGTGGGCGAAGAAATGAAAGCTTGATTAGGAAGCAGTGGTGTAGCATTAATCCGCAGTGAGAGCTTATGAACGGATCTCATCTTATTTGATCATGGATCTTTTTTAATATATAATTGATCATCGAACAAGAGATTCTTAATTGTGAAGTGGGAAAATAAAAACTATTTTCAAAGCTTTGTACAGATAAAAATCTCAGAGTTTGGCCCGCATTTGAATTGACTTGAATTGAATTTTTTTCCATGCAGTTCAGAAAAAAGTTCAGATTTTATCTAAGCAGCCTCCACACCACTCCTTCTGGCTTGCTTGACCAATAGATGCCTGGCCAAACGTCGGCCCACCTGAGCTGCAGGTTTCTGCTGCTCATCCTCTGACCACGTCTTGGGAGTATCTCACTGTTTCCATTTTCAAACGATTGATTAAACATTAATCTGTGAGTTTGGGATTAATGTTTTATCACATAACCCGGCTTTGAACTGCTATACAACTTCTTCCTTGACTTTTTTCTGTGTCCCTCTGAGTCATCATGGTGCTTTTTTTCCCCATCAAAGTTTCTCTAACAAATGTCTAAAACCTTCACAGAACAGCTGGATCTTTACTGAGAAGACTAGACTTTATGTTACAGATAATTGACTGTTGAAGGCACAATGGTTCACTGGATTTACGTTAGTTTATCAGAGCACAACAGGCTGAAAATAAATGCATTGCATTTGGTTGTAAATTAACCTGAGTTATTTTTTTCTCTCTTAATCCCATTGGTTCAAAAATCATTTCTTATTCAAATGATAAACTTTGCTTTTACAAAAATAGTGTGAAGGTGAAAAGGCATGACATTATTCCGCTTTAAGACTAAAATAATATTCTAATTGACAACATAAATGGTTTAAAATAGCCATAAAAATCCCACATTCAGAAGGACTCTCACCTTATACATGAATTTGTAATTGGTAACTTTTGCTGTTCAATTATTGATCTGTTAATCATAAAACAGTGAACAGATCAAACCTGCGTTGTATTAATGCCACATCCAGCAGAAAGGCCTGAAAAGGAACATTAAATTGTGTCTCACTCATTTTGAAATGTATTTTTAATATTTTACAAAACAGAACTTAAGTAGTTAAATGAAAAACCTGCAGAACATGCCTCCTTTTTTATCCGACTGCTCGATTAATGATCAAAATAATCGACAGACTACTCAGTCACTAAAATAAAGCTCTAATCTTAATACTGTGACCATTTTCTTCGACAATCCTGAGAAAGCCGGACGTCATTTAAAGGTGCGACGCCATCTTTGTGGCTCCTGACTGACATTGACGCTCTGCAGTGCCTGTACCTGCTGGAGCTGCTCTGCAGCACTGTCAACAGAGACATGAGGACTGCCAGCTCATGTGTTTGAGCGTCTTTGCAGTAGCCTCTGCGAATTAGATTGTTTTTGATCACCGCTGCAGCACACAGGCAGGAGGCCTGCACCACTGACTGACTGACTGACTGACTGCTGTTCGTCCCGTCCTCAGTCTTTTTCTGCAACATAAATGATTCCTGTGTATTAAATGGTGAATCTGCTGCTTAGATCTGTATTTTCTTTTTCTTTTGCTCTTCATGAAAAATGCTTAAATCGTCTTGTTTTTTTTTAGCCCCTGATAAAATACCAAGCAGATTTAATGGGGGATTTGTAGCATGCAGATTATTATTGAATAACATTTTAGTGAACTCTGCTGAAGATGGTTTAGGTCTCCGAGGGGCTTATGTAACAGCGCGTCATTGATTTTTAAGTCCATGACCTTGACGTGAAAGCGTGCTCTTCAGGGTCTTTGTGGTTCCGCTGTCCGTCTCTAATCTGAAACCGGGAGCCGTCACGCTAACCAGAAACCACTTTTACATTGAAGTAATTATTTTTTTCTGTCAAGGTTAAAAAGTGGGTTTTCATTTATGAGTCACACGTTGTGGATCACAGTGGCTCCCTGTGAGTCACTGTCCTGGAATAGCATGACCAGTAAATATAAAAGTAGGAATGCTCTGCACATGTCGGCTCCTCTTTTTTTTTCTTATTTGTTTGTTTTGTTTTGTTGGGAATAAACCGGAACGTTGTGTCACTCGTTTTATTTCTGTGGTACATTTTTTTTTCTTCTTTTTATCTCTGGTTACTTGTGATGAGAGCATAACAAGTTTTTATTTTGCTTTTAAATAACCATTAAAATAAATTCTATTTGTTCGAAGTGGGATATACATATATATATATATTTTCTAAATAAATTTGACACAATGAAATCAAGGTCATTGAACTTAATATTGCACAACCATATGTTTTTTGCTGTACAGATAAAGTCTGGCAGAAGTCTAAGTAAGTAAGTAAATAAAAGTTAACCAATGAATCAGAGCAGGCTTCCTCATTAACTATATTCACATCCCGTCTGCAAATATAAATCACAAAAGTGCGTTGACGTTTTGCAGTTTGTAATGAAGAGTCAAGCATCCTAAGAAAAGAAGAAGCAAATCGTACACAAAAGATGACACAATGATAACCCAACACAGACGTAAAAGTCGCTGTTACAAGCCACTTTTTAGCAGTGCGATAAATACAATTTACTTCTAAAGTAAAAACCCCAAAATAAGTTGCGTGAATAATCATAGTGCATGGAGACAATGTGGCTGAATCAAAATTATTTACCCTCTTTCTCCTGCAAACATGTGGGCTAATATCAGCACCTGAACTGGTTTAAACAGCTAGTGGTGCTTGTGAACGCTTCGGTCCAAATCGGAACGTTTTGAACTCTACTCATTAGCCATAAAACTTCAACTGAGCTCCAAGATGTCAAAAAAATCCTTTTGTACAGGTATCAGTCGTTTAATATTTATTTGGTTTCCCCCAAGATGCTGGATTTATACCTTAATTCAACTTTTTATATTACGTCTAATGTATTTTTTCCCTAAAACGAGTCTCTGTGGTTGTTGCAGCTGTCGCACGAGCAACAGAAAGAGCCTGATTGGAAGCGGTCAGTCGTCGGGTTTACCGCGACCCCACTCTCCGCTCTCTTCTCTCACAGGTGAGTTTATGTCCGCCACATGTTCGTGTCGCCTAATGTAGAACCTGCTGTCATCATTGTCAGGCTGTACACAGAGGCCGGGCATTAGTGCACTCCAGCAGCAAAACCCTGCAAAACGAGCCTGGAAAACGTACAGCAGAGTACAGTAAGAAAATATAATAATCACCGAATATCACTGGGTGATTCTGCTGTGAGATGCAAAAGGAATGACAGCGTGAGGCATCAGGTTGCATTGTGGAGGTTTTTCTGCTCAGACTTTGGTCAGGTCAGCGCCGGGGCTGGGAATGTAACGGCGCAACAAATCAAAAACACCGTGATTGTTTTTGGGTGAGGAAGCGGCGGCCTGCAGGGAGGAAATGCACAGGACCAGAGGGAGGGAGACCTCATTTACCACAGGGCGTTTTATTTCCTGCCATTGCTTAGCGAACACAGCGCTGCGACTCCGAGTGTTTAGTCTGCATCGTGACTCGATGAAGGAGCCCAGATTTTAAGATGGATTCCGGCTCTGAAAGCCCCAGTGCTTTTATTAACGCACAGCTCTGGGATGATGTAACGCTGTGGCTGAGGCGCAGTATTTATATCAAAGGTAAGAAGAGCAGGTTTTCTGAACTCCCATTCAACTAGATTGCATATTGAGGCATGTAATCATGTCTGATCCATCTTCCATGTAACAGCTTTTCTAGTCATGAATTCCTCAGAAATTATATGTTCTGTTTGAAAAAGGTTAATCTACTTTATAGCAGAAAAAAGAAACTGGTCACCTAATTATGTGGCCAAACCTGTGTGATATATTTGATTAATTCTAAATACGTGAAAGTTGTTGCAACGCAACCTCAACTCAAATTACTGCTTTGTCGGATAGCAAAACTATATGAAAGGGGAATCGGGGGAGGAACTTGTTTTAGACCACTTCAACTATCAATATTTAAACTTCATGAAATCTTATGTAAAAATGACATTTGATCTTTGCTCAAACACAATGCTGTGGTGCAATTTGATCCAGTTTTTCTAAAAGAAGAGCTCTGTCCATGGCAGAGAACATGCACCTCAACTTCCCTGACAATTTGACTTTAATACCTTCGATTTCTAAATGAACAAAACTCTATTGTTCACTCACAAATCTGCAGGATTAAACAATGTATACTTATACATACAAAGATGTATGCTAAAGCTTGAAGACAAAAATACAGTTGATTGGGAAAATTGATTTAAGAAACATGGCAGGAAGGGTAAAACAGTGATCAAAACTGCAAGTTGTCCAGAGTGTTTTTTTTCTTGTTCTATGGTTTTTTTGTATTCTCCCTGAATAATGTTGGTGTTTAGCTTTTAAATGGAGCATATTTCTGATAGTTTGACATGTTTTAAGTGTTGGATTCGTCAACATATTTATTAAATGCCAGTTGTGCTTCACACATAACGTACAAACCGTGCTGTAGACCAAAAGTTGTCACAAATGCTTGTGTATGGACTGCTCATACCCTCTCCCTTACTCAGTTCGTTTTGAATAAAGAAAAAGAAAATAATATACATTTGCTCTACCTAATCATAACACTCATGTTCAAAATCCTACCGTTTATTCCATTTCTACTCATTATGTTTGTGTGTGTGATGTCCTACTTAAATCCATATTTCATGCAGTTTTTGTGCACTTTCTTATAAGCTTGTTTTGAACTGTTTTTACCTCCATATAACAGGAGTCATCAGGGTTTCAGGTCTTCCACGTTTATCATTCAGTTCACTATATTTCAAAATGTAAATTAAATCAGATCAGTTAAGCAATTGTTTTAGAGTTTGCCCAGTGCGTTGACAAGAAATTGAAGATGATTACATTTTCCCTCAAAGGGGGATCTTGGAAGAATGGTTTTCGTAAATCCCACAGTTAATAGCTTTGAAAAGTAGCACAAAAGGACAGATGAATAGAGAGCTGGTGCTATTACAAACTAAGTGCTTCTGCAAACTAAAAATGTGCAAAACAATGAACCTTATTTGAATGAGCTTTTGTTCATTTTTATTACTCGAAGAACAAGCAGTGATTGTATTACTTTCCCTTGATCTCAAGCCACATTTCCAACTCTTAGAAATGGACTGCAGTACGGTATCAATAACTGCAAGGTATCAGGGCAACCGCTGTTGAACAAGATTTTGTTATTTTAAAGCAAAGCGAAAGCGATGATGGAGATTAGTGCAGCTAGCGTCATAAAAACACCAGACGCTGTGGGTTTTCCCTGGAGAGTCGAGATTAAATCGATTTCCTGAAGTCTGCCAAGATTCCTGAATGTAGCAGACAGAAATAAAAAGCTCTAAAAGATAAAAAATGAGCAACTTTTCTGAACACTACTGGCTATTTGATAATTATCACTGTTTTTCAGAATATAAATTATAAACATATTCTTAAATATATGTTCCATCTCGGTTAGTTTTGAAAATGTCACTGTCGCCAGAAGTGTCTGTTTACAAAATGCAAAAAGTAAATTGAAAGTTTCTTGATTCCCATTCATTTCATGGCTTTGTGTTACTGATGTGTTTTATTTCTAGTTGAAATAAAAGAATCCAGTGTTTTAAGTTTTCAGTCTGCAGGTCGTTTCATCTCCTCTTTCTGTGTTTCTGTTCATTCAGGAACAAGCCCACAAGACAGCCCAAGAAATTTCTCCCCCAGTGCCTCTGCTCATTTCTCTTTTGCACGAAGGTAAAGAGAACCGAGATACGGTTACACATTTCAAAAAATTAATCCAGGTTCGTAGCCGTTTGCTCGAGACTCGTGAGTGTTTTTCTGTGCGAGCTCGTGTGTAAGGTATTCAACTTTTCTGTATTTATATTTTCAAAAATGGCATCCATCATGTGTCATGTAATTTTGTATTTTTCTGTTTTATTATAATCCACAGTCATTGCCACAGAGCAGACAGGTAACTTGGAGCTAGGCTTTCACTTCTAAATGAAAAAAAATGAAACATTAACCCCACATGTGTCTGGAGTTCCTCCGTGGTTTCCTCCCTGCTTCATAACACTTTAACACTGCAGTTTTACTCATTGAGCCATCTGCATTTAATTCTGCACTTATTTACTTGTCGGTTTTTTAATTATGTCTAAATTAACTAGTAGGTTTCATTAAAGAAAAAGAAAGCATCTGTTTTAAAGTCCATCTCCAACTTCGTCGACCGTTCAGGTTTTAGAAGTTTTCCCATGTTTTGGCTACAAACATGGGAGCGTCTTGTTTGAACCCAAGCATGTCGAGTGTGTCTGTCAAAGGTCTTCTGCGTTAACGGTTGGGACACTCCTCAACGTCTTTGTTGCTGTTTTGCGACAGGACCGATGGCCGCCGCTGGTCCCTGGCCTCTCTGCCCTCCTCTGGATATGGAACCAACACGCCCAGCTCCACCGTCTCTGTAAGCACCTGGGATTCACACGCATTTTGTCAACCAACTTGAAATGAATCTGACTGGTGGATTTTTGGTTTTAAAGCCCTCCTGTGTCAATAATTTGTAGAAACAACTTTCGTATTTTAGATTTCTGTCGGCTTTTTACATCACACACTTGAAATTTCTGCCCATGTTTCTTTGCATTATAACTCAATCTCTGTCAGATTACATTAAGAGCATCGTTGAACAGCAATTATAGAGACTGGCCGCAGATTCTCGATTGGATTTAGGTCTGGAAAAGGCACAAAGACTGTGTCTTTGGTATGTTAGGCGGCAATGAGATAATAGAGCAACTTCTCCTACAGTGTTTATGTTCCATCATAACATATAAAAGCATAAGTTTATGTTTTTACTTCTTCATTATTTAGCTCAAACCAATCTAATTATTACCCTTCACTCAAACAAATTCATAAAGTTGTCAATTTTCATTTGTACCTTTTTTAAACTACTGTCCAACCATTACATTTTAGAAATAATTGCTGCATTTTAGTCCCGTCCTCCTTCACCTTTGACCTGGTTGGATTCAGCCCACATAAACATAATCTAATTTGGGGAAAACACAGGTTTCTTCACCTGCGCTAGCTCTCTTCAGGTGTACGGTTCACAGCAGTGCATGTTGGGGTAAAATAAACACAATCCGAACCAGCTTAAGTGTTACAACAACGCCGCATGTCTCTCCGATTCACTTTAAATCAGATAAAATACTGCAAAAACCCTACAGTATAGCATTTGTAGGCTCAATTTTTAGGCTTTTCCTTTAAATTACATAATCTCAAAAACGGTTTAATCTAGCCTCTAGCTCTTGAAATGGGCTTAATAGTCACCATGGACTCTTATAGGTTTTCCATTTGAGATTTTTCGTATCCCTTTCTTCCTGACCTGCCAACTGTGTTCCTCGGCCTTTATGTTGGTCATTGATGATCTCTAACAAACCTCGAAAAGCCTACAGGAGAGCTGTATTTATTTAAAACTCCTCTTACACTCAGAGAGACTCTTATATACTAATTATTTGACCACGAATGGTAATTGGTTGCTTGGGGATGTCACAGTAAACAGCTGTTTCTCATTGTTCTCTTCACAATCCAAAATAATCACTTTGTGTATCTGATATACCTCATTATGTCAAATCATAATAAAGATGGCGTTTTTATTTATTTTTTTATTCTTCTTTGCTTTCCATGGTGAAAGTTGATTTCATTTCTCTTCATTTTTCTCATTTTTCTCTTCTCTTCATTCATTTTCTGTTTAACGATTCGCTTGGGTTCATTGAAGAACTCGTACTTCTGTTTACTCTCATACCCAGATCTTTTTGCTCTAGTTCTACATTAGATCAGGTTTTTATCCAGCTGAGAATAAATTGTGCCTGAAGACAAAACATTTTGTTTCTCCAGTCAATGAAATGAAATATTGACCGTTAACATAATCTACTCTAAATACCCATTGATTCACTCGAAGCCGTAGAACAATGAAAAACCAGCTGGAATGTCAAACATCACATTAATAATTAAAGCAGCGCATTCATTTGTAATGTCAGCTTTATGTGAATAAATGTGAATAAGTCAGCCAGCAGTCGTCAACATCTTAAAGGAAAAGTTGCGGGTTTCTTTGTTCTATATGAAACAGCAAAGTTCAATTATATTCACAAAAAAATAAAATAAAATTACAAAAGTGTAAATATGTATTTTGAAGCTTGCGATCATTTTTTTTCTGTCCCTAAATAAAATGCCAAAATCATTCTGGAACATTTTTCATGGCTTTTGTAAATCTACCTGGTTTTTTTTTTGTTTGCTTGTTTGTTTGTTTTTTTAAAGTTTGACGCTTCCTTTGATATTTGATATTAATAGTTCAAATTTCTAGGGAAATTTTGAGAAATTTGCTCATTTTCCACTTTTCTTCAAGGTTGAAAATGAGATCAAACTCAAAATTTATATTTAAAATTACATTCAAAAAAGGCTGAAGTTGCTTACAATAATAGTCAAATTAAGGTAATTTATTATTGTTTGAAGCCTGTTTAGCCTCCCACAGAGGCAGTGATATTTTCAATACAGACCTTAGAAAACCATTGATTTCATTTTAAAAAAAATGCCAGATTAGTAATAAACAACACAGCAGTTCAATATTTTTGATCATTATTACAAGCAGAAAAAAAAACACCATCTCTTTTATTTTTTTTTCTTTTCCTTTTCATGTTGAATATATATTTGTTTCATTTTCAGTCATCCTGTTCATCACAGGAGAAGCTGCACCAGCTGCCCTTCCAGCCTACGCCCGATGAACTGTACCTCCTCTCCAAGCACTTCTGCACCGAGAGCATCTCCGGGGACGAATGCCGCAGAGCGACGGCCATGCGACCCCGCTCACGCAGCCTCAGGTAGCCCAATCGCCTTTACACCACTGAAACCTTTCGTCGTCTGCTCTGAAAACCCGCCCTGCTTGACTGCTTGACTGCGTGACGTGTTTTCAGCCCTGGAAGATCTCCATCCTGTTACGACCATGAGATCATCATGATGAACCACGTCTACAAGGAGCGGTTTCCTAAGGTGAGCACCCCCGCCGATAACCGCGCTCTCAGCTGAAGATCTTCCACTTCAACTGAAAGATGCTCCGCGACCTCCTCACTTACAGGCCACCGCTCAGATGGAGGAAAAGATTCAGGAAATCATCCGCAGCAACTCCCCGGAGAGCGTCCTCCCTCTGGCAGATGGCGTGCTTGGCTTCGCCCACCACCAGATAATTGAACTGGCGCGGGACTGTCTGGAGAAGAGCCGGCTCGGTCTCATCACATCCAGCTACTTCTGCGAACTCACTGACAAACTGGAGAAACTCGTTCAAGAGGTAGGCCGCTTTCTAAACATTTGAAATTTTCAGAAAACTCTGTGAGGGTGCATTCACTCCATCCCTGTTTAGTCGGGTTTAATCGAACTCTAATGAGTTTGACTAGAAAGTCCGGTTCACTTGGAGAGGTGTGAATGTGCAACTGAACTCTGATGCGGACCAAAAGAGCAAATTCTTTTCTGCCTTAAAAAATAGGTCTAGGTTGGACCACTCCACACGACACAGACTACAGAGTAGGGGATTCTGGCTAAATACCACCAATCCAAACCCGCTGACGGGAGAAACGGCTCAAATTTGACGCCATTCCACTTTTGTTTAGCTTTCATGAAGGAGGAAGTTGTGCTCAGTGGTTTTTGAGTCGTTTCCTTCAGCGGTTCTTGGTGCAGCTCCACCACAGGCAAGGAGGGGAACAGCTATTTTAAACGGTTTGCTTTCATCAGCTGAAAATGTAACAAATGTTGCAGTTTTGATCCCCAAAATGTGAATTTTTGCACTCTTAATTTTTCATTTTACTCATGAAGAATTTAGTTCTTGTTTTATACTGACAGTATAGTTACAGCAGTATAAAAAGGGACAAAGTTTATACTTCAAGAGTACCTCTCTATTGTCTACAGAGTTTTACCGAACCGTCTCTGTTTTATGTGATGTGTGGCATATGCGTGTGATGGTTTCTTATCCCGTCGGATGCTCTGCAGTCCACAGAGAGGTCAGAAAGTGAGGAGGTCGACTTTATCAGAGAGCTGGCAAAGAAGATCCTCATTGTGATAGCTCGGCCCGCGCGACTGCTGGAATGTCTGGTACGTAAACAACTTCTGATACGAAAACTTTTCCTTGGCATCTGTCTTACGTTTACATTTTTCCAAACAAAAATTAAAAAGCTATTGTTTTTTTTATAGAAAACTAGGAGCAGCATGAAGCACCTTCTTCAATTAGACACTCCTTGTGTCTAAAGCTGTATAAATAACTTTCTTTTGCTATTATTGCAGTAGCCTAATCTTCTGCTTAAAACCTTTATTTTATTTGTGGTAGAATAAGGAAATAAATAATAAATAAAGACACAGGCAAGAAATAAACACTCAGTACAAACAGTTGTTTTAACTAAATCGTCTCTAGAAATGAAGCAAATTTTAAAAGTACATTGTACTTTTTTTATGTCGTCAATATGTCGAGGAACTTTTAACAGGTAGTCCCTGACTTCCTGTTTTTTGTTTGGTTTTGTTTTTTGGGAATAAATCATACATCATTTTGAAATGAGGCATTTCAGCACATTGACAGTTACATAGCGTTTATACCACCGCAGTATTTTTAGATGCATCTCTCCTGTTTTTAAAAGTGCAAAAGATAAATAATACATTTGAAATCCAAGCTGTTCAATACATTGAATGACGGTCGACGTTGCATCCGTCTATGCTGTTGCTGGATGGTCTCTAACGTCACTTCATGTTCACACATGATTTATATTTTTTAGCATCATCGTTGAGGCACTACACATGATTTAAGCTTTTTTAATCATGAGGTACTTAATTATTGTTGAATGTTTTAATAATTAGCAAAACAAGAAAATTGTATGCATGTACTGTATAGGCTTTACGCTGAAGTTGGGTCACTGTGTTTCCAGGAATTTGACCCAGAGGAGTTTTACCACCTTCTGGAAGCAGCTGAAGGTCACGCTAAAGAAGGCCAAGGCATCAAAACGGACATCCCTCGTTACATCATCAGCCAGCTGGGACTCACACGAGATCCTCTAGAGGGTACTGGAAGCTCTGTTTCATCATCATCATCATCAGTGCTAACATAATCTAATACAGAACGACTCATTAGAGCTGTTAAAAATGAAATGTATGTTGTTCTTATCCCGTAGGAGTGTTGTTCCTGCTGAATTATGGCTCTAAGTGAATGAATCAATTGAAGACTTATTTTTTTTCTTGAAGTACGCAAAAAGACCAAACAAACAAACCATTTACCTAATGGCCTTCTGTCTGCATATTCAGTAACCAACAGCATTCATTATGACTAATTAGAAAAGAATGGCCTCCCCTCAGAGCCACACAAGCTGGCACATCAGCCAGATGCCGCGTACTTTACCCCGCCGAGTGTCTCCTGTGTTTGGTTCAAACGCCACCTCAGGTGCTTACAGCGAACTCTTCGGAGGGACAGATGTTAAATAGCGGTGGAAATGTGTTTACCGGCTCCCTGGGGAGCTCACATGGCGGTTCACGTTGTTGCACGCAAACAAAACAGAAACGCATATGACGGTAACTAACCAGCATTTGTTCCAGAGTGGTGATTTTCAAAATGGCTGTCAGACGTGTGTTCGCGTTGCCAGATCTGATTTCTGCTCCATTTATTTTAAATTCCGGTTATCTTGGAGTCAGCAGCTCAAAGCTAATTAGTGAATAAACTCTGATGTTTGGATGTTTTTTTTTGTTTTAAATGTGCTGATTTCTTGGCATTTAAGTTTTCCTTAAATGCCCTACATAGACATGCATGTATTCTTAACTTTAAATAGCTTCCTGGATTCCACGTTTAGTTTTCTTTTCTACTACTTTTTTTTTATATATTAATTGAGCATTTTGTTCTTCATAGAAATTGCACAGCTGACCAGTAGTGACAGCGGCATTGCAGAAACTCCAGAAACGGACGACTCTGTACGTTTTTAAAAATATAACACTATATATTTTTAACTATTCATCGAGTAGATTTTTATTTATTTATTTATTTATTTTTACTATTTTTTCTTTACCTTCTTGTCTTCAGTCTCAGAGTCTCAGCACCGTCTTGCGTTCCCGACGGAAACCGTGCGAATTGGACTTTGAGATGATAAAACTCATCAGCAACGGTGCTTATGGGTAAGAGAATATAAAACTAAGGTTACATTCAATTGTTTTTTTTCCCCCTAATTTCTCATCAATTGAAAAGAAACCATTTTGAAAGCTTTTTTCCGCTCCTTACTGTTGCACCGTTTCACTCCACAGAGCTGTTTATTTAGTCCGGCACAAGGAAACAAAGCAGAGGTTCGCCATGAAGAAAATCAACAAGCAGAATCTGATGCTGCGGAATCAGATACAGCAGGCCTTTGTGGAGAGAGACATCCTCACCTTTGCCGAGAATCCCTTTGTTGTCTCCATGTACTGCTCCTTTGAGACGCGGCGGCACCTGTGCATGGTGATGGAGTATGTCGAAGGTCAGCTGCAGCCGAGTTCAAAGCTTTCTGTTTTCATTCTACTGCATGTTTATATTCATCGATGTATATTTCTTTTTCCCCCTTCAGGAGGAGATTGCGCCACCCTGTTGAAAAACATGGGTCCCCTGCCGGTGGATATGGCCAGAATGTACTTTGCAGAAACTGTTCTTGCTCTGGAATATCTTCACAACTACGGCATCGTCCACAGGGATCTGAAACCTGACAAGTGAGAACTTGATGTTTTAAGCCAGATATGACTCAGAGACGAAGCCGATACTGATGAACACAAGTATCGCCTGCTTGTGCAGCTCATGTGAACTGTGTCAAAAAACTCCTTCCTGTTTTCTCACTTTCTGTTTCAATGTTGTTGTTTTTTTGTTGTTTTCTTTCCAGCCATCTTTGCTAAACTGCAAAAACACAAACCCTTACCAAGTATTTTTGGTCTTGTTTGTAGTTCAAATAACTTGGTACACTTGAGATAAAACAAAACTACATTACAAGTAACTTTTCAGCAATAAATAACAGTTCTTTTAAGTCAATACCTCCTTAATATTGATAAACTATAATTATAACTCTCGTAAACTTAAAGATGTACAATTCATATAGTAAGACATATCAATTATCACTTTCCAGTTTTAATTACATTGTCTTTTTCCACCTGCCTTCATATTCTCTCAGTCTGCTGGTGACGTCGATGGGCCACATCAAGCTGACAGACTTTGGCCTCTCTAAAGTCGGCCTGATGAACATGACCACCAACCTGTATGAGGGACACATAGAGAAAGACGCCAGGGAGTTCTCAGATAAGCAGGTGAACGTCTCTCAGCTCTCTTCCTCTCCAGTTTGATCTCTAATCGTTGCGCAGATCACTGAGGTGCGGATTCCTTTGTGCGTTTTGTTGTTTGCAGGTATGTGGAACCCCGGAGTACATCGCTCCAGAAGTCATCCTGAGGCAAGGCTATGGGAAGCCGGTGGACTGGTGGGCCATGGGCATCATCCTCTATGAGTTCCTTGTGGGCTGCGTGCCTTTCTTTGGGGACACACCAGAGGATCTGTTTGGACAGGTCATAAGCGGTCAGTGTTACCAAAGTGTTTTTGTTTTTTTTTCCTGTTTGATATTTTGATTCATATGATATTTTGATCACCAGGCGTCTGTAGAGTTGAAATGCATTGTGATGAGGTCAGTCAGCTATTTGATTTTAGTTCAAACGAGAATTGATGTAAAAGTTTCAAAATAAAACAGCAGGACAGCAGACGGGAGCAGGTTTTGCGGTTAAAGGTTAATAAAATGTAAAAGTATAAAGTAACTGAAAGTAGAAATAAAATTTCCCTGCTTTTGAGTTCTGTTGATTTTGTCCTATAAATCATTTCCTTGTACAATTTAATGACTTTTTAGCAACCTGGTAGTTAAACAAATTTGATAAATTCAATTTTGGTTAGTTGTTTTTTTATTATTTATTATTATTTATTTATTTATTATTATTATTCCCTGTTTTTCTATATCTCTGTCAGTTTAATTGAACAAAATTCAAATTATTTTTTTACTTTTAAAGCGGTGGATAATGCTTTAAAGACTTCACTTTAAAACTTCACTTCAGCATCTTGTATCGGTGAGCTGGCATGATTAGGTCACTGTTTTGCCAAAGGCAGCAAACATTTCCAAATCCATAATCTTCACTGACAGATGTTGAAGGCTCAAAGTGATGAAACTGCAACTTTGCCGTTCTGCCTCCCTTTTATCTGCTCAAAGCTTCACTCTCTACCATTTGACTGCAGCCTGCGCAGATATGAAACCCATCTGGGCATGTTGCAGAAAATACTTAAATTCCAAACCACAAGTTGTTCCGAATCAAGAGAAAGGAAAACCCAAAAATCTTATTTCGACGCACAGCAGCTCGGTACTCCCGCCAAGTCAGGCGATCCTGTTGTTGTCCACTTTATGCTGCTATGTACTACTGACTGACGCTGGGACCCGGTCGTAGGGAAAATCTAACAAACAAGTGTTGTCGGTCTCATCCCAAAACAAACCTCTGCTCAATCTGAGCATATTTGCATGCAGCTGTCGGGGTTTAGCTCTGAGCACCGCCACGGCGACATGCAGCCTCGGAGGTCTGGTTATACTTCTGCCAACAACTCAAAGCTGTTCGCTTTGCATGGATACATGAGGTTTTGGCTGGTTTATTCTCTCACATTGAAGAATTACTCACATTGTACATGTCCTCAAAATATCCCGTCTTTGCATTACATTTATCAGTTGAGAGACGAGCATCTTGGCAATTAACCCTTATTTTATTGCATTCAAAATCACAGTGGAAGACTCTCTTTCTGAAGCAGGAGTTGCTTTGCTCAGAGATTAATCTTTATGCATAGTGACTCCGATGTCGGAAATCGGTTTGATATCAGCCAATAAATGAGTATCGGGTTATTTCGACCTGCATCTAAAACCTCTGAACTCTAAAACTCTCATAGAAGCAGTCCGCTCCAGCGTCTAATCCGCCCCAGCATTTCCATCCAGCAGCGCTTGTATCCCACACACAGACTCGCTGGTTAACAATAAATGAGTCAGTTGCTCTCATACCGATTGTTGACTATTGTTCTCTGTTTATTTAATATCACCTGTTCAAGCCGTTCCTGACTTTCCGCACTACAAAATAAGTAATAAAAGTGTGAGTGATTCGTGCCGATATCGCATCGGGTCAATATCGGTAGGCCTGTCACAAAAACAAATTTTGCTTGATGGTAAATGGTCCTAGATGTTATATAATAGTAATAGTAATATAATAGTTGTGGCATAATAATGCAAGAGCACATTCTCAAACATCAATGAACTTTAAATGCTGATGGAACATTTAACACTGGAAGAGGAAGACTTTATAAATATCCAAAATAAACAAACAAATCAGAAACAACAAATAAAAATGTAAATAAAATGGTTCTTCAAAGAAAAAGGGCCAGTTGAGACCAAAGCAGCAGAAGGAAGATTTTAATCGTCCAGTTTTTGGTAGAAAGAGAGAAAAAAGAAAAGCGATAAATCATGCAAATTGAAGTTATTTATTCAGTTTTTACTTTAACATGCAATTGATTTAATGCGACAAACCCAAATATCAGCATCACTCGATACTAAAAGATGCAATATCAGCATCGTATCGTGACCGCATTCATTTTGTTGATTTTACTGAAGGCCGACATTCCTCTGGTGCCTTTTATAAAAAAAAAAAAAAAACAAACACCTCATAGTGACTCTCCTTTCGTCTCGAGACCTCATGTTAAGAATAAACGTTATGATTCATCTCCCTGAAAACATGAGGTGTTGTCAGCGCTGCAGTTTTCCAGCGAATCGTGTCGCTGTATGTTGTTGAGCCGCTGGATAGCCGCCATCGTGTGGGGCGTGGAAATGAATGGCCCGCCATAACGGATTTGGTTTGCTCTCAATCAAGCGACGCCAAGCCTCTGAGGGTAACTGTTAATTAAAGAGGCCTGAATACACTCCACCGTGGCCTCGGGATGCACGTTCGTATTCACAGCCTGCGTCCAGATTTGATTAAAATGCCGCTTAAAGTCGACAATCAGCGTGACACAGGCGGGGCTTTAAACATCTGTTCTCCGCTTGTGAGACTTTCCACAGAAAATGAGAGCGCGCGCAGATTCATTCACTTTAATCCCTAAAATTCATTACAAGGTTAAGTTGAATTTTGCCGGTTGTGCCTCAGAAGGTGCTCTTGAAATTGAAAGGTTCTGAATGTACGGTGTGAGGTGTGGCTTTGTTGTTTCGAGGAGACGTTTTTAGTGGGGAGGGGGGGACAAAAATCCAGCTTTCTGACTGACATGCCAAACCACATTCCAGGTGGTTTTTCAAACAGAACCATCTGGAAAGTTGTCGGTGCAGACACAGAGCAGTAAAGCACGACAACGAGAGACAGGCAGGCTGTCAATAAGAGCTGCCGCTGTTCTCTACAGTAACGCCTGACGTACGGCTGCATCCCGTCGCAGGTCGCGCTTGTATCCAAACTGATGTCTCAAATTCAGAGCTAGACGACAAAATGCAGAAAGGTTCACCTAAATCAACAGAATATTATAATATAGAAGACATCACAACTTTATTGAGGATTTATACCTGATGGCTAAAAGTTTGACCTGCGTGATTTTGACCAAAATAACATTTTGGTCAATAAGATTTCTGATTGTCTTTAGAGATGATTTGGCCTCAATTAACATTTTGACATTGTTGAATTTTGTGCTGTCACTAGAGAATGGCTTCTAAATAATATCAGTATTTCACGTAACATAAATCATACAATATACCTCCTTGTTTCAGGTGGTGTTCTCACTAATTCTATGCTTTGTTTGCAGACGAGATCAACTGGCCTGACGGAGAGGACGCTCCACCTCCTGATTCTCAGGAGCTCATCACCCTGCTGCTGAGACAGAACCCTCTGGAAAGGATGGGCGCAGGTGAGAAACCCTCTGACACCTGCAGAGCCTGTTCTAGTTTTCCCCCTCGGTGCGGTTCGGTTCGC
This sequence comes from Poeciliopsis turrubarensis, assembly GCA_010277015.1. Classification (NCBI taxonomy): domain Eukaryota; kingdom Metazoa; phylum Chordata; class Actinopteri; order Cyprinodontiformes; family Poeciliidae; genus Poeciliopsis; species Poeciliopsis turrubarensis. The sequence goes on from VMRN01000062.1 coordinate 1,710,562, forward strand.
CGCTCTAAGCTGCTGGGGAAGAAGCTGAGGTCATCGTACAGCAGAGTACTACATCCCGTGAGCAGCCCCCAGCTCCCCGCTCTGATCAATTGCAATTATTTCCTCGCTCGTGGATGAATCCAATTCCATGCACGGCCAGGCAGGCACTGCGAGAATCTGCAGATTGTAAAAGCGACCGCGACCCGACGGAAAGCCTTTTGTCATTCAGAGGACGGCTCGACCAAATGTCTGCTGCTGTTGCGCTGAAAGGTCACTGGCAGGAAGTTCTCCTGCAGAATTTACGGTCATTACATCGGTTTGTCCTGCAGCCACGAGGGGAAAAAGGAACCGCAGCGTTAGCGTTCCTTCACCTCTTGTGTTAAACTGAAGCGTTAGGGGTTTTTTCCTCATGCTCTCCTTTTTCTTTTTTTTTTTTTTCCTTCTTCTTCTTTTCACTTTGTCCCTATAAAACTTGTGTTGATCCCACCAACAGGAGGAGCATCGGAAGTGAAGCAGCATCAGTTTTTCCACAACCTGGACTGGAATGGCCTGCTGAGACAGAAGGCTGAGTTCATCCCTCAGCTGGAGTCTGAAGATGACACGAGCTACTTCGACAGTGAGTCAAAACGGAAAACATGAGCAGACGCTTTAGATCGCTTCTCGTCTTTGCTCTTTTTCGACTTCGTGTGCTAAGGCAGCATTAAAGAAAGCAGCTTTTTTATGAAGATTTTTTTTATGTTCTCCAAAAAAAAATAACTTGCATGTTTTTAAAAATAATTGGTCAAGAAACTCGATAAACTATAAAGCTTGCATGCTTTGTACCATTTTACCATTCAAATCTGAAAAAAAATCATGTTTTTTTTTTTTTTCTTGAGTGTTGTTTTATTTAACATATAAAAACTAGACTTTTTTTTATGCTCAGAAAAGAAAAACATCCCATTTGTAATATTTTTGTCACATTACAATCTCTGAATTCACACTGTTTTATTGGCATTTTATCTAATATAGCAACATAAAAAAATACAATATTTTACTGCTTTTAATTTTTTCCAACGACAAATCTCCAAAAAAATTCTCCTCTGCTCAAAGGGAGTCTACAACTAAAAGCCACAAACAAAAACATGTGTGGCTGCATAATATTTCAGATTAAGAGCTCCACATGGTGTTGGCAGCATCATGCTGTGGGGTTGCTTATTTTAGTAGAGATGGGAATATTTAGATCTAGGGAGTTAAATACGTGTCGGTACTAGTAGAAAACATGAATTTGAGGCTGGAGTAACAATACTCTGCTTACTTATACTTAGAGTCTTAAAAAAGCTCGTTATATCTCAATTATGGCTTTTTATTTTGTGAAGTTACCAATTTGATCGAAGCTACACAAGCCCAAAAGGCTTGTGTAGCCTTTTGGGCTTGTGAAGCGTTAGGGGTTTCACATCACTGTATTTTTCATCCATTTTAAGAAAAGACTTGAAGATTTCTTCGGTAGAAAATGCTGACGAAGTAGAGATTTAAGAGCACAGCTTGAGCCAAGGCCAAGCTTTGTTTCGCTCTGCTGTCTGTCTCTCTGCTTAGCGTCTGAAAATGAGGCTTTGTGGCCGACAGCAATCCAAACTGCTGCTCTCCACCTAAGTTCTTGACGTGGCAAAGAAATTACCCGTAAGACAGAAAAACGGGAAAACAAACTTTGGAGAAAAAAAAAAACTTGAGCTAAAACCTCCCTCCTTTTCAGCTCGCTCCGAGAGGTATCACCACCTGGAGACGGAGGAGGACGACACAAACGATGAAGACTTCAACGTGGAGCTGCGGCAGTTCTCCTCCTGCTCTCACAGATTCTCTAAGGTGCCTTTTTCCTCTCGGATTAAGCGACGTAAATGAGCCGACGTCCTCATCTGCCCCCCCATCATTCGTGTCGGGGTTTCATTGAAATTGTCACCTAAACTAAAAAATCCTGCTTCCGCTCCTGCTCATTCTCCAGCCGGTTGTATTAAACATTTGCTGCATAGATTTTCTGCTTGTAAATCCGACCTGTTTTTCTAGCAGTGTGCGTGAACAGCACACAGTCCAGTCCCTCACGCCGGGAGTCGTGCTGCATTGCAGTAAGCGCTCCTTTCACATCAAAACAAAACATTACAGCGAGTCTCAAAAAGCAGCACGGCGTCTCAGAGGGAAACGCTCAGCCGCTCTGAAGGGTTTCACCTCAGCTGCACGTTTGTCAGACGCGATAAGCTCTGCGTGACGCAAACAGTTGCACCGTTATAAGACCTGCAGAATGCATTTAATCTTAAAGACTGTTGTACTTTCTGATGCATTTCGTTGTTGATTTTTGTTGTTGTTGTTGTTGTCTGCGTGTAATGAAGCGAACTGTTTGCTTGTCGTTGTCAGGTCTACAGTAGCTTGGATTTGTCCCGAGGACATCTGGAGGAGAAGGGAGAGACGGAGGAGAAGAAGAGTGAGAGCCCCCTCACTTTGGACTCCCTAAGCTGGACGCCAGACTTTGCTGAAATGTAGGCGTGTTTCCATCTGTGCAGAAGGAGTTTAAACAGATAAACACCGTCTGACTGGCTGCGTCAGCGCATCTTTAAAAAGTCTTAAATTCATGCACCCAAAATACCTTTAATTCATCTTAAATCTTAGCTTGACCTTTTTAATACGTCAATCACAGGTCTTAAATTTTGTTCTGGACATTGACGAAATGGACTTTTCTGTTGGGCAACAGTTTGAGTCACACTCAGACATCTACACTGTCTTTTATTATCAGACTAAAGACATAATAATAAAATAACAAATACATTTATTCTGTCCATAATTGGACCTACTGCTAACTCAATGCTAACATACCCTTGCTAGCTAACTGACTTGTTGGCTAGACTTTTTGCGCCAATCATTGCTGGAGTCGGTTTGTACATTTCTAAAGAGATGCAGGTCTTACATCCCTCTCATGGTGGTCTTAAAAGGGTCTTTGAAAGTCTTAAATTTGAATTTGTGAAGCCTGCAGAATCCCTGTAAACAATCTTCTCCAGCGTTGTTTGATTAGCTCATAAGGGTCTGTTGTCCTTTTCTCCAGGCCCTCGCTGTCCCACTCGACAGACACGGACAGCACCAACCAGGTCCCCCGACCCGCTTTACTCCCGAAGTTCGCCATCTCGGCTGAGAGCGAAGGAGACGACACCTCGGGCCTCAGCGACCCCAGCAAGGTGTCCTTCTCCATCGGAGAGCTGCCGCGGGACGAGCCTGATGTCGTCACTCCTGGCAGCACTCACAGCGGCGCCACGCTTTCTGGTACGAGTTAACGGCGCCGCGTTGAAACACGACGTCTGGCTTTGGATTTCTGATCAAATAAAGGTTTCCGTTGGAGCCATTGGGGATCTTTCTGGTTTCAGGCTTTACTATTTTACTTTATTAGTTTGAGATACTTTCTGATTAATTTGTATCATTGATCTGGAAAGTAGATAAAATAATACAAGTTTTTTTTTGTTTTTTTTTCTCTAGGATTGTTTAATAGATCTGCTTATAAAATTATTGGAGAACTGAACAATTAAAGAAACATATGGGTCTGTTGCCAGTCTTTTTATTCTTACAGGTTATTATAGTCTTATACTATTAAAGCATAAAAGAGGTGCTGTAATAGTATAATAATCTCTCAACAAGAACAGGAGCGACTTTGATTTGACCAAACCTACAATAAATGTAGTTTTGACTTCCTCATCCAATTGCTACTTTAGTAGAAACCTCCTTAATGTTTTCTTCTGCAAACCGTTTGCACCGTTTAGGAAGCTTCTCTGAGCACCTGGACCAGTTGACGCCCAGGAGCGAGGAGGTAAAGATCCCCGATGGCTCCAGGCAGGCCCCCAAGGATCAGGCGCCTCAGACGCCCTCCGTGCGACCAGAAACCGCCGTAGAGAAGACCAGACCTTTGGCCAGAGTTCCCAAGTCCGTCTCCACCGGAGCCCTCTCCCTAATGATCCCTGCTGGTAGGTCACCTAGACGATGCACAATCGAATACTGAGTCCCGCTGCAAAGATGCGTTTCTCACAATGAGCTGTTGGTGATAACGTATCATATCAGAGCCGAGCGCCTCGGAGAAAGCTCTTTATAGATCCGTGCAGAATTGGCCTAGCTTGACATCTGCTGCGAGATCCATTTTCCAGACCGACTGTGAGCAAACAGCGCGAGTCCAAGCCAATAATCAACAGAATTCACAGTTAGGCCTGCAGGGGCAAGAGCTGGGAGAGAAAATCCCATTAGCCTCATCGCGCCAGCTCCAGTACCGACTCCAGGCCTGGTTTAGGTCTGATTGATTAAATAAGAGAAGCCTCTCAGGTGGTGGCTGTTTATTTTTCCAGATATCTTCGGGGCGTCTCCACTCGCCAGCCCTCTGTCTCCTTACTCCCTCTCCTCGGACCCGTCCTCCAGAGACTCGTCTCCCAGCAGGGACTCGTCCCTCTGCACCACAAACCCACGGCAGCCCATCATCATCCACAGCTCTGGGAAGAAGTTTGGCTTCACGCTGAGGGCAATCAGGGTGTACGCCTGCGACAGCGACATGTACACAGTCTATCACATGGTCTGGGTAAGGAACGTCGAATGCTGCAGACATTTTAAACTTGCATTCTGTTAAAAGAATAATAATAATTTGAGATGACGATATGGTTGTTTTGACTATTTTTGGTTGTGTTTTTTTTTTTGGTGACTCAGAATGTGGAAGATGCTGGGCCGGCACATAAAGCTGGACTCAAAGCTGGAGACCTAATTACTCACGTGAACGGAGAACCGGTTCATGGTCTGGTGCACACAGAAGTGGTGGAGCTCCTGCTGAAGGTAAACAACACTGTAGCTTTAAACTGGGGCGGCACCATTACACGCTGGGTTTGAAAGTGAGGAAAAACTCCAGTTGTTTTGCATTTAACGTTTCTGTGGGAGAATAAGCAGCTTCCCCTTCAACCTTAGATTAAAAACAGAAAAACAAAATAAAGAAAAAAACTGAAAAGTGTGGTGTGCTTATTTTTTGCTTGTTCTACTCTTGAACCAACCCACCTTTCATTTCACTCAACTATTATCTCACCTTTAACTGTTATCTTTTCATCAATTTCTAAATTGAAATCAGATGATGATGACCGTGTCACATTTATTTTTATTGACCTTTACAAAAACCACTAATCTCACTAAAGAGCTTTTCAGTGGTATAATATTACACACTATAATAAAGTAAAAAGATAATTAAAAAAATATATGTGACACGACATGTTGAAAATATGTCTTGGGTTTCGATTTGATCTGGACTTTGACTAGGCCGTTTGATTGTTGCTTTTTAAGCGCACCTGGTTTTCTTGCTCACATGAATTTTGTTTCTCTTTCAGAGTGGCAGCAAAGTGGCGATCTCTACCACTCCCTTTGAAAACACGTCAATAAAAACTGGCCCAGCCAGGAGAAACAGCTACAGGAGCAAGATGGTGAGGTGTGGAAAGAAGCCCAAAAAGGAGAAGACACCAGAAAGGTAAATGATTTATACAGCTGAGCACATTTTTATTTTTGTGCTGTGTTGGGAATCTTATAAACATCCACGGTGAGTGTAGATGCAATAAAAGGTTAGTGGATGTTGCTTTTGCTTAAGATGTGGAATTAGAATGCTGGTTCTGCTCCGAATATAAAGGATGCTTCTTGATTACTTCTTTTTCATTATTGTCAATCCTTTATTTCTTTATTTATCCAGGAAAATCTCTTGAGACTCATTCTCATTTGCAGGAGAGACCTGTTACATATATCAACAACAAATAACTTAACACTAATAATACAATCTGCTTACCATGATTTTCTCCTGGTTGCAGACAGAAGTACCTACAGACATATTTTCAGTGGTTTTATTCAAATTTTGAACCTTTAAAAATATGTTCAACAACACTAGTTTATATTTTTTCCACACTGTTTTTATTGAGCAAAATCTTACTTGACACAACCATGTTTAGTGTATCTGGATTTAAACTAATTGCTAGGTTTAATATGTATTCACTGTGGATTGTGAAGGCTGTTTATTTACAGAGGGCAGTTCCCGTTCCAGGCTGTGTGAATGAAATGCTTACAAGGCCTTCACAGCTGCAGGCTTTTGAAGCTCTATTCATTTAATAGATGAATGTGGTTTCGCCATTGTTTATATAGTGGCGATTTCAATCTGTGAATATGAACTTTCGAGCGTTGCCGCAGATTGTCAGTTGAATTTCAAGTCGGTATACATGAAAACGCTTTGATATGAACCATTTTATTTCAGCTTAGTCAGTCCCCTGCAAGAAGGGAAACCCCGCCCTACTCTTAAGTCTTTTTCTTTTCTTTTTTTTTACCTTCTGTCTTTCTTGAAGGATTAGCCTGTATTTACTGAAACTCCATCAATCTACACACATCTGTCCAGCTGCCTTTGATGCTGTACCATTCCCTGGAAGCAGTCGATTTTATTTTGTGATATTACAGTGAATTCAAATGTACAGCACACTTTTTCAGATTTTTGTGAAAAATCTCAAGTCTTGTCATTTTTTTCCCCACTTAATAATGATCTACTCTGAAATGATCCAGCAAATTGAAATTTTAATTAACACTGTTGATTCCTGCTCATGACTGTTTTTTGTGCTGTCTTCTATGTAGTAAACTGATACAGGTTATAAATATATATATATTATTGACCCATCTCTGCTTTTATGAAGCATCCTTGTGAAGTTTTCATACGAACGATGCGTTATTCTTAGTCTTTGTTTCATTTTTTTTTTTTTCCCCAGGCGCCGCTCCCTTTTCAAACGTTTCGCCATGCAGCCTTCTCCTCTGCTCCACACGAGCCGCAGTTTCTCCTCCCTGAACCACTCTTTGTCGTCCGGCGAGAGTCTGCCCGGCTCCCCCACCCACAGCCTCTCCCCTCGCTCCCCCACCGCCGCCCTCCGAACTGCGCCGGATTTCACCCAGTCAGGTGGGAGAGTTGACCTCAACCTTTGGACAAACGGACGACCTGTGTGTGCCTTTCATTTACTCATGCGCACCGTGACCTGTGCTTGTGAATTTCAGGTGGCAACTCCTCCCAGAGCAGCTCTCCCAGCTCCAGCGCTCCCAACTCCCCTGCCGGCTCCGGCCACATCCGTCCCAGCACGCTGTACGGCCTCGGCCCCAAGCTGCCGAGTCAGCGGCTCCGACAGGGGCGTCGAAAATCTGCCGGCAGCATCCCCCTCTCTCCTTTGGCCCGTACGCCCTCGCCCACTCCGCAGCCGACGTCTCCCCAGCGCTCGCCCTCTCCGCTACTGAGCGGACATCCTGTAGCAATTTCCAAGGCGGCTCAACCTTTCCCAGCCAAAATACACTCCCCTCCCACAATCGTCCGCCATATCGCATGCCCTAAAAATGCCGAGCCTCCTCGCTCACCCCTGCTGAAGCGCGTTCAGTCCGAGGAGAAGCTGTCCCCGTCCTACGCGGGGGAGAAGAAGCACCTTTGTACCAGAAAGCACAGCTTGGAGGTCACCCAGGAGGAGGCTCAGGACGAGGAGGTGAGGGCTTCCGAACGAGATCACACTACCCTGCAGAGCGTGGACGAAACGGCTGGCGAGCCGTTGCCCGTTAATCGCCTGCGGCCCGTTGAGCAAGGCTGCTTAAAGAGGCCCGTTGGTCGTAAGGTCGGCCGACAGGAGTCTTTGGAGGAGCTCGACAAGGAGAAACTGAAATTCATGATGGTGGTTAAAAGGCAGGACTGGTCAGAGAGGAGGGAGTCTCTGCAGAAGCAAGATGCTCTGCTTGAATCCGACTCATTGCCCCCGTGTGGTGATGAGAAGGATGAAGGTTTCCTTTTTCCAAACCAGAGCAAACCCCAGAGCAGCCCAGAGTCTGGCCTGGAGATCAAAGCTGCAAGCACAACGCTCAAAGATGTCCTCTACAAAAAACTGTCCACACGGGTCTCTGAGGGCTTCAGCGAAGCGCCCAGTGCCAGCTGTGAAGGCGAAGGAAGCACCCGCTCATCTCCCTGCACTCCGCACTCAGAGCGGCAGCTCACTCGGCAGGGGAAAGACATGGCGAAGCCCGACAGACTGGACTTCAAAGCTCCAAGCATAGAGTTCACCAGGAAGAGGCTGTCGTTTGAAGACAGAGAGGACTGCTTGTGTCGGCTGTCGTCCGGCCTCCATGAGAACCTTCACTTTGGCTCCATGAGGTCCAAGAGCCTCCAGCTGGACACGGTCGTGTCTCACGACCACATGAAGGGCAGCGTCCACTCAAATCCCGAAGGTCTAACCCCCAAGCTTTACTCGGGGAGGGAAGGGAGTGCTGTGGAGAAACTCCAGCTCATTTCATCTGCCGAGTCTGCGCTGAGGAAGACTGCATCCGAGTACAAACTCGAGGGACGCCACGTCTCCTCGCTTAAGCCCCTGGAGGGGACTCTGGACATTGCTCTGCTTTCAGGGCCGAGGGTTTCCAAAACCGAAAGCTGCCTGTCCAAAATTACAGACCACACAAGCGACACACTCTCTCTGAATCCATCGGTACGCCTCAAAAATCCAACTGATAGACAGATCACTGTCCCCCAACTGAAGCCTGATAAGGTGAAAACCTCTCTGACCTGTTTGCCGAGCAATGACGTTATTTTGCCTGGAACCAGCGGAGTTGTCTCCAAAGAGCAGCCAAATACTGCAGCCGCAGACATTAAAATGGCTTCAATCATCGATAAGGCACAAGACAGACACAGAGACTCATTAAAGCCTTCAGGAGTCAAACAAGATGGCCGTGCCGGTGTAAAGGCCTCGTCTTCTTTAGTTCATGACCTCAGAGGCCCCAGACACACCTCCCACTTCTCCTCCAGCGGGAAAACACCCTCCATACGGGAAGTGAGCAACGAAGATCAGGAGGACGAAGCAGAGCAAGAGGACGTTTTGCCAAACACCACGTCACCAAATCAAAACGGCTCAGAAACGGTGGCATCTTTGAATTCAGCGAGGCTGGAGGCAAACAGCACAACTCCTTCACATGTTGAGGTGGCTGGTAATGAAAGGCATCGAAGGCAGAGCTCAGACTCTGGTTTGGATACGGGTCAGCATCAGAGTGCTGAGAAACCAATATCTGCTGTTCGCTCGGGGCAAGTACAGAACGTCCCCGTGCCTGAGCTCACTCCAGAGAATGTGCTTTCTAAACAGCAACCACTCAACATCTGCAACTCAGGCGCACAGGCAACAGTTCCTGTCACAACATCAGCATTATCTTCCGAGGGTGATAATAAATCCAACTGTTTAAACCCTGAAGTCACCTGCGGAACATCTGCTGGTGAAGATGCGGCGCTGCCTAGCAGAGGAACGAGCAGAGCCAGCTCTGAAATCAATACCGGGGCCTCCAAAATGGAGCAAATCACAAACACTTCCTTCAATCTTGCAGCAAAAGAGAACATTAATGTGAACAGAAAATCCAGCTCCGCACCTGCTGATGACTCACAGGACACGTTCCTGAAGAAACAACTTCCTACAATCTCGTCAAAGAACTCTGTGTGTTTGAAAGATGTTGGGCGATCCTCTAAACACTGTCCAGCTGAAAAAGCACACCACAAACCATCGGATTCAGAGTTCAAGAAGGGAGCAAAGGAAAACACTGCGGTCCAGCCTGCGAAACTCAAAGTTTCACCTCCGCATGAAAATGCTTCGAGTCCTAAAGGTAAACCGAGGCCTGAACCCCAAACTGAAGGTTTTGCGTCTGTGATGGATTCAAATCCACCTGAAGTAAAGTCTCACATTACAACTCCTCCAATCCCAAGCACAAAACACCCTAAGGAATCTGGAGCCACTACTACAAATGTTCAAGCAACTAAGAACATTAAACGTGGAGAGGTGTCATTGTCCGTCGGGTGTGGCATGAAGCAGGAAGAGGCACCGCAGCCAACAGCGTCACCCAAGCAAAAGGTGACCCAACCCAACTGTTCTTTTACCATAAAAGACAGCCCAGACACAAAGCCAAAACCCCTGCCTCCTAAAACCCCATCGTCAACTCCTCTTACCAAACAAAATCTGGAAGCAAAACCAAAAGATCGTTCACCCAAAAACCAACCTCACCCTGATTCTAAGCTAAAAGATAGAATCTTGCCTCCCTCTTCGCTTCAGCAGCCGTCAGAGGCTAGCCCTCCTCCCAATCCTCCACCGGTGCTGCCAAAGCCTGCAGTGAAGAAAGACCCGTGCTTGCCGAGCCAAGGAGATGCCTTAGACAAGGTCAAGGGGTCTAAGGATGCGCTCAAACAAGACGGTCACAAGCCTCCGGACGCCCAAAACACAACCCCTCTTGACAAGCAGCTCTCGTCTTGCCGGAAGGAGCAGGCGGACAGAAAGAAAAAAGACGCCGTTCCAGAGGTCACGTCTGCGCAGAAAACTACAAAAAGGGACTCATCCCGGGTTTCTCCCTCAACACTCAAAGAGACTTCAGATAAGGACGGTAGCAGGTGCAAGCAGCAGAAGGATTTACCCCGTAACGCCAGTAACAAGAAGTAAAAACACAAAGGAAGTTCAAATGATTTGTCAGCATCATCATGCCTTCTTTTTTTCTTCTTCTTCTTTTTTTTTGGGGGGGGAAGGGTGTAGGAGGGGTTTACTTGAGGACCGGCCAAGCTGTTACATGCCGATTCAGGTGTTGGCATCTCTTAATTTGCGGATGACGTTGGTGTTTTTTTTTTCTCAAGTCAAATGAATGTGTGAAGGTTTGTTTGTTTTCCTCACCAAAGGCTTTTGTGCAATCAGTACGTCAGAGGCTGTAATGTGATGAAGAGTCAGTGCCATAAAAGATTTCGAATTGCACTTTTACTTGTGGACTCGGAGGACCCGACGCCGAGGTCTTTTTAATGCAGTAGACCACATGATTTTACTAAGCAGTTTAGCTACCGGTGTGTTTTTTGTTTTTCCTGCCTGGTATGATCCGCTTGATTCAAGTTCGTCGATAAGTGGGTGCTTGTTCGCCTAAAACATTAACGTACGGAATCATGTTCTGGTTCTTAGTGAAGGGGCCTTAGACATGTGGGGAAATAAAACCTCTTGCTGTTCTTAGCAAGGAGTTGCTTAGTCACATTCCTTTGACATCTGTACATATATAGTTCTGATTTTTATGCAATATGGTGTAAATAAGATACTGTAAAACAGGGGTGGTGGGGGGGGGGAAACACGGGCTTACAATGATTGTATTATATGTAAAGATTTTGCCGTGTCATGTTTGTATCGCTCGACATGAAGACGTTCTGCTCTGTGGTCTGAAGTCTCATCCTCTCTGATGTCTGTCGTGTTCCAAAACTGACTTGAAAAGGGACAACGTTTGAGGAGCTGAACTGGGCTATTTCTTTTAAATGTAGCATTATAAATACATATATATCTATATGAAACTGTGAGGGCTATCAGCGTTTCCCAAGAATGTCTCCTATTGTGCGTTTGGCGTGTTTGCAGGCTAACTCGCAGTTTTGAAGAAAGCCAAGCGATTGTTCGATTTGAAGGAATAAACGAGCGCTTCTGTTGATTTAAAGTCCCTCGGGGGTTAGGGTTATGTTTTCGTGTCGAGGACTTCTGCTCGAGCACACGAGGAATGTGCCATCTTGAAGGGTCGGCGTTCAACTGTTTCGCTGTCGGGGTGTTTCTGCGGTCTTCGGTCAACCTTAAGCTTCACCTTAACGTGACAAAAGAGTGTTAGCGTTAGTTTGTGTCCATGGCGTGCAAATACTCTGTACCACACCTACAGGCTGTCATGTGTCCTTATTCACTCTTTGACTATTCATGCCGTTGAATTACAAACCCTGTACAGCAAACTGAAATTAGCTTAGGACATTCTTCTTAGCGGTATATACTGTTTTATTGTTTATTTTTAAAAAATCTCTACTACTCGTATAAAACCTATAAATTAATCTCGACACGAAGCATATCTAAATGTTCCACACCGTCTCCGACAATTATTAATTGACCATAGGGATGTTATCGTGAACCAATCGGATGTTTTCATCGCATTAGATATTGTAAAGCTGTTATTGTAAGAAGCTGCACCTTAAATGTTTGATCACCGAGTCGATATGAATTAGGAGCTAAAAGTAGAGCCGACACCTCGTTTTCATTTCCCCGCCCCCGTTTTTATGTTGGCAGGGCGACAGACGTCTCAAAGCACATTCAGTGTTTGTTTACAAAGCCTCTTGGATGTATATTTTGTATATTGTTAATTTGCCAAATCTGTATTCTGTGTCTCGGATGATGTTGCTGATAGCCATGTGAGACCTTTACCCCTCCTGCCAGCAGGACGTTCGTTTGTGCGGTAATCAGTGTTCTTATGCGTCAAGTTCTTCTCGTCTGCTCGTCCCTCCAGGTCCCTTAGTTTCTCTGTGCAACACTGGTATTAGGTGAACTCGCTCTCTATGGTTTTGTCTTTTAGAAAACGTGCAATAAAAGTGTTTTGAGTTTTTGTATTTTGCCCAAGAAAAGCTCTATGGATGTCATAGATGTTGTATATTAACAGATATTTATACTTCTAATGTTGCGTAATACTGAAAATAAAATGAGATTCTAAATGATGTGGCGTGTCTCCATTTGGTTTTGCTCTGTGTGCCGATTTCTGTAAAGACGCGTTTTGCTTACGTTTATGAAAATGCAAAGTCGACACTTATCCAAGGCACATTAAATATCCCCCAGTATGGGTTTAGAAAGTTGTTCCCTATGCAGCGCAAAGGAAGCATCTTTGTTTTGATCACAGAAACTTCCAATTAAAAGCTGAAATTATTAGTCCACTTTAATTCAGTTATACAGGTGACCTAAAAGGTGGGGCAGGGGGGCAAAAAACATTTTTGAAGACCCATTTTCTGAGTCTTAACAAAAAAGAAATTATTTTGACTTTCAGGTTGACTTGAATCTTTTTTTTTTTTTTGAGTCATTTGCAAGTATAAAAGTCTTGATTACAATATGTTTGTTTTTTTTTTATCAGGTTCTTCCTGGCCCTCACAAAACATTTTTTTGATGGAGAGCAAAAAAAATAAAAAATAAGTGATCTAATATAAAATATATTTCAACAACCCAAGAAAAGAGAGTGAAGAGCTGTTTTTTTGTTTTGTTTTGTTTTGTTTTGTTTGTTTTTTTGCTTAGGGCAATTAAGATTTTTTTTTTTTTTTTTCCATTTTCATCCAACATGCAAAAAAATTATTTTACCAAAAAGAAAACATCTTTGGGGATTTTTCCAAGTGTTGTTTTTGTGTGTGTGTGTTTCGGCCTCAAAGGGAAATCGGAAAAACATTTTCTCTCGTTTTACCAAGTGTTTTTTTTTTTTTTTTTTTTAGCATTTTTTGTATTCCAACACAAATAAGAAGAAACTTGGTTATATCCCACGGCTTGTCATCTTTCTGTTTTTTTTGTTTTTTTTTTTAATTGACCCATGAAGGGTAATTTATAAACACAACTTTGTCCTCTTTTTTTTTTTTTTTTTTTTTTTTTTTTTGGCAGTACACGTTTTATTTTACACCCCAACTGAATAAAAAGAGTTTTAGTCTAATTTGAAGTGACACAGTGGTTCACATTTCAGCTCTATATGAACCAGTAGTTGCTGTTTAGTTTTGGTGTCTCACCCCAACACACGTCATGTATCCCATCAGCCCACACTTCCTGTTTCAACCGAGGGGGAGATTTATTTCACCCAACAACTGTACCAAAGTGTTTAAATCCAATAAATCCGCAACACATAAATGGGTCAAACGATCCTGCAGTTCCAGTAGGGGGCAGTATCTCTCTACTCCTGTGCCAGGGCGGGTGAAGTTAAAGTAGGTCTCCTGTTATGCAACATGTGCAGAGTGAAGCTGCAGGGAAACTGAAGTGTTATAACGCAGCACGTTTCCAGCAGCAGCTTGATTCCCTCATTTCTCAAACTATGCGGTGCAATAAAATGACATGAAGTCCCACAATCCAATGGTTTAATGTCAAATGTAATATTTTCATAACTGAGAGTAAGTTTACCTTATTAAGCCTTACTCAGGGGGGGAGATGAGAAAAAGAGATAACGCCTGATGTCACCGTTATACCCACACTTCCATCACAAAGCGGTTTGCCTCGCTCAGCAATGTCCTCGTTTCTGTTCTCATCCCCGTTGCGGCCTTCTGTCTTCAGTCTAGTGCTGTCAGTAAATCAAAGTTAGCGTTGTTCATTGATCAGCATGTGCCGATGCAGAGAACGTCTCCCCAGCTTCCCCCGCCCTGACACTTCCAGAAAGCAAAGCCAACGTTGTTCTCATCCAGGCAGACCTCTTCCCCCGGCGGCCATCTTTTATTCTCCCAAACCGTTTAGAATGAAATGATCGATTATTCGGCCGACGGTCGTCATGAGCCCAAACCAACGAGTGGAAGGTTCCCGACCCGGTTTCCGAAAGCGGATCGATACTGATGATGTGACCTTGCACCGTGCGTTGGTATTGATACGGCGGCTGGGGGAATGGTCAGGTCTGTTTGCACGCACATATAATGGGACGCATCCAAAAGGGTGAAAACGGAAAGGAAATCTGCTCGGCTGGCTGCTAAAAGCTTGTAGCGGTCAGCATTACTTACTCTGACGTGAGCACACTGCCACAGATAAATCCTACCAACTGTAACTCTGCTTTACGGCTCTCGCTGTAAAGGAGGACTCTCCTTTTTGCCTATGCTTGCAATATGCAAAAGAGCCTTGCAGTAGCAGGAAAAAATGCAACAAAAATCCACTTTTCATAAAAACACGTCTCCGTCAGCTCTGCATTATCTAGAGACTGCAATGAAACGAAAACAAAAGCGACTCTATCCGAGTTGGATAGAGTTGGAAGACTTTCCAAATATTTTCCCAGATGTTCTACTGTGTTCACAGCTGGATACTGAGTGAACACACCTGATGGACGTTGTCATCGTTGACAGTTGTGATGTTTTAATGTGAGCACACAAAACACAGAGACCAGAACCCGGTGTAGTGATCTCCCACACACACACACACACACACACACACACACACACACACACACACTCTGAGTGTTTACATGTGGTTCACTGTTTACACAGGTTAGCTAGGTTAGATTAGGACACTCACTCCGACCACAACACCAGACTACCAGCCACACCCAACACCGTGATGACTTCACTTTTTGAGACTTTTGTGCTTTGCCATCTTAACCACAAGCAGGCGGCATAAGATGTGATGAAAAAAAAAAAAAACCCAAAAAAACCTCGAGGTAGGTGCAAAAGTAGTGACACATCATTGGATTCTCTCAGACCACAAGAACAGTTCTGAGAGTCTGTTTCTGTTCTTACTTTGGCTGCACTGCAGAAACTGATTGGTCAACCAGATGAGCGCAAAACCTAAAGCTTCTTGTTTTTTTGTTGTTGTTGTTGTTTTTTTTTGTTTGTTTTGTTTTTTGGAAGAAACTTGCAAAACGGGGTCATACGCTAGCCCACAAAGCCAATATTCCAAACAGAAAAATCATTTTTATTTGTTTGGCGGGAGGTGACTTTGCAGCAGAAGGAATTGGTGCTCTTCACGAGACGCATGGCGTTATGAGAGAACAACATGCGGAAGTACTGAACCGATAAAGTTGAATCTTCAGCTCGAACGAATGTTTTAAATGGAAAAGGAGCCCAAACTTGACATGTTGGAGAACAAAGTGGAGGTTTCGGAGCGGTCACCTCGCATGTCTGATCCTTGTTTGGATGTGTGGCTAAAAGCCAAGTGTGAGCAGGGGAGCCTGTCGACCTGAGCCAGTTCAACCAGGCTTATTTGGAGGAATGAGTCAAAATCGTAGCAAACTGTATGAAGAAGCAAAAGGAAAGATAACCAAAATCCTTTGGATGTTGTTTCAACTGTACATATTGAAATCCTTTGACAATAAGTGTACATTTTTCAGTAAACTATTGCATTTTTGTTGGTTTTTTTTTTTGTTTTTTTTTTTGTTTTTTTTTTTTTTGTTAATAGCTGTAGCTTTCAAAACAAGTAAAGTTGATATTTCTTGGGCGCCCCCCAATGGTGTGGAGGTCTGCTGATCAAAAGATGGAAAAATAACCAAAACTAACGTTGATGTTTCTTGGGCGCCCCCTAATGATGCGGAGGTCTGCTGCTTACTTCGCTTGCGCCGTCGGCCTGGGTTTGCATGCAGTCCTGACTGGATGTCGAGCTTTTAAAAACAAACTCATGTGAAGTGGTACAAAGGCTGAAAGTTCATGAAGTCAGCCAACTTCTGTCTCTGGGGGATAACATGTTTTGATAATGCTCCTAAATAACAGTTTGGATCTGTTATTGGATATAAGTTTAAAAGGAATGGGGGCTGGGGGTGGGGGGGACGTTTCCCTCTCACTGCAACTAAAGAACGGTGAGGTGGGGTGAAAAAGGGCGAGTGAGAATCGTCCAGAGAGGGTGAAAACAGAAACAGAGCGGTGGGAAGACTCCGTGTTCCCGTGCGCTCCTCCTGCAATCGGAGACGCGCAGATAAATCCACTCTGGCCTGTATTAACTTTGCTGCTGGAATTTGTTTGAGTACATTCTGTGACTTGGGGGGAAGCCAGAAACTCCAGCCCCGCTCTCATATCTCATGTTGCAAGCGATGGCTGCCGGCCGAGCGCGAGCCGCACCGCACAGCCACTGACTGACGCGCGCGCGTGGAGGGGAGGGCGCGCGCGCTTTCTGGAGGAGTTTTAGTCGGCTCTCGCGCTCGAAAAAAAATAATGAACAAAAAAGAAAAAAATGATGATGATGATGATGTACTTCCCGTTTGAGGGACTGCGGCGCCGCTTTGTGCGTTTTAACAGGTCATATACTTCAGTTTGAATTCCTCTCTCTCTCTCTCTCTCTCTCTCTCTCTCTCTCTCTCTCTCTCTC